>OU696487.1:11353863-11957045 GCA_916048165.1 Spilarctia lutea
GGAGGCAGTTTTGCGTTGAATTGCCTGCCTTAAATGATATACGTATCCCACGACATGTTGGTGTAACGGAGAACTGCGTTGTTACCTTGTTGGGTTTTTCCGATGCTAGCGAGCAGGCTTACGGAGCAGTAGTGTACCTACACGTTACGGCTAGCAGTGGTAATACCGTTCAATTAGTTTGCGCTAAAACTAAAGTCGCCCCCATGAAGCCGCTTACCATAGCGCGCCTCGAGCTTTGTGGAGCTGTTCTTTTGTCGAAATTGCTTCGCACAATTCTCGATAATTATTCTCGAGATATTTCCGTTAAGGTATACGCCTTTGTTGACTCTAAAGTAGCTTTATACTGGATAAAGAGTTCACCACGGAAATGGCAAACGTTCGTCGCGAATCGAGTTGTTCAAATTACTGACAACATTCCTTCTAACAACTTCTACCACGTAGCAGGTGTAGAGAATCCCGCAGACATACTTTCGCGTGGTATTACACCACAAAAATTATTGTCCCACCCATTGTGGCTCCATGGGCCTCAGTGGGCTTCGTTAGATCCATCACAGTGGCCCCTTCGGACACTCGATGATCAAATTATTGAAAACATACCGGAACAAAGAGTTTTAACACACATTGTGTGTACGCCTGTAAAGCATTGCCTTATATATGATCTCGCGCTTCGAATCTCGTCTTGGAGTAAGCTTCTTCGTATTATAACATATGTTTGTAGATTTGCCAAACTATTGCCCCGCCGCAGCACTATTGCAGTGACTGCCGAAGATATGGATTTCGCCGAGAATAAAATAATTATCTCTGTGCAAAGAAAGTACTTTGCAACAGAATATTCGCATATATCTAACAATGAAAACTGCTCCTCAGTTTTCAAGCGCTTAAGGCCTTTTATTGACAACGATCTTATTCGAGTAGGTGGTCGTTTAGTCAATTCCGAATTGGACTATGCTCATAGGTATCCCGTTATTTTACCGCACAATGATCATGTAGTGAGACTGATCATTGATTATTTTCATGTAAAGAATTTACACGCCGGACCGGAAGTTTTACTGTCGCTGCTCCGCCAGAGATTCTGGATCTTGTCTGCACGTCGTGTAGTGCGACAAAGAGTGCACTTATGTAATACTTGTTTTCGACTTAGGCCGCGTCCTAATTATCCGCTAATGGCCGACTTACCGGATAGTCGTACGCGTCAAGTAGTGAAGGCGTTTACGCATACGGGCTGCGATTATGCTGGTCCCATCGCTTACACTCCTACACGGCGACGGGGTGTCCGCAGTGAGAAGGCTTATATGTGTTTGTTCACTTGCCTTACAACTCGTGCCATACATCTCGAAGTCGCCACCGACCTCAGTACTCCAAGCTTCCTAGCAGCGTTGAAACGTTTCCTTTCTAGACGAGGCCCCGTACAGTTCATGTATTCCGATAACGGAACTAATTTCAAGGGTGCAAATTCCTATCTACGCGATCTTTATAAATTTCTCAATGCGGAATACCGTCCTAAGATAGAGCAAGAGTATGCTGAGAGTCGTATAGTTTGGAAGTTTATATGCCCCAGCTCTCCACATTTTGGAGGCGCCTGGGAGAGCATGGTGAAGGTCGTTAAGACCCATTTATTTAGAGTAATCGGACAGCAACTTCTTTCATATGAGGAGCTTAGTACCGTCCTTACTCAAGTTGAGTGTCTACTTAATTCGCGACCGCTCACCGTATTGAGTTCGGATCCCGCGGAGCCGTCTGCTTTGACACCGAGTCATTTTTTAAATACGACACCGTTATTGTCTTTACCCGCGCTCGATGTTAAAGACCAATCTATCGGTTTGGTTCATAGACATTCACTTCTCGATAAATTAGTCCAGTCATTCTGGAACCGCTGGAGGATGGAATATCTTCACACCTTACAGGTTAGGCAGAAATGGAATTCTCCTTCTGTACCTATCACTATAGGTACAGTTGTTGTTGTTATTAACGATAATGTACCGCCCCTAGCCTGGCCACTGGCAGTTGTGGAGATAATACACCCTTCAAAGGATGGCATTATTCGCGTGGCGACAGTGAGGACCGCCAAGGGAACTTACCTTCGTCCCGTCGTTCGTTTGTGTCCTCTCCCCACGCAGTAATTGACACTCTACATATTTAACTTTATTATTTTATATATATATTTTCGTTTAGTTAGTTATTTGTTTCGTAATCCCGGAGCCGCTCTCCGGTATATATATCTATCTCTCCTCCGTCCGCATATGTGTGTAAGTTTAATTATCTATTCTTATGGTAGTTTTTAAAGGTGACCCTTTAAGGGCGGGTGGAAATGGTTACGCCAGTTTGTTTCTTAATGATTAGCGAATAAGATCGATATTCCCTTCCCCCATCTACCTTGAACACACACTCGATGCGAGCGATTACGGCGCCGCCTGGCGGACATTGGAGGAGACATATGGAAGAATGTAGAATATATTCGATAGAACGCGGCCGATCGCCCTCTTCGCCGTGAGCCGTGGTCAAGTACGGACGCGTGTGGCGGCCTCGCGCGCGTCGTGGCAATTTCGCTCCAGCACCGTGGCTGTGAGTATATGAGGAAGAATTGAGAGTGGCTTTCGAGCACCCTCCCTTGTCGTCGTGAGCCGTGGTCAAGTACGGACGTGTGTGACGGTCTCACGCGCGTCGTGGCATTGCGCTCCAGCACCGTGGCTGGGAGTGAGCGAGCAGGCTTGAGGCGTGTGCGCAGCACCCTTTAGCGCCGCTAGCTGTTAACGCGAGAAGACGTCGGCGCGGGCGCCGTGTACGCATGGCTTTCGTTGAATACTGCGATTGTAAGTAATCGGGAGTGAGCCGTTATACTTTATTAACATTAATTCGCCAAGTGAGTACCGAACTCATTGGTAGATCGAGGAAAGTGAAGTACCGAGTTCACTAGTGTATCGAAGAAAGGAAGTTTCGTGAATATATATATCGCTTATCGCTTTGTGGGTACGGTAATCCTACAGTGAAATCTCCGTACAGAACTTACAAATCTGTATCGCTTGTGTGTGAACTATTGACATTAATATGCTTTTCGTGTAATATTTAACCCGTCCGCGAGCTTGCGAACCACGTGTGAATGTAATAATAGACAATCTAAGCTGCTTAAATCGCTAAACCCTGGCATTGAGCCTTTGTAAAATAACCCCCATACCGCATCTTGGACGCGCCGATAACCACCATCTTTGGAGCAGAGAACCTTCTAGAAGGCCTGAGACGCCGGCCTGCTTGCAGAACTGCAGATATGCAAATAAGGTAGGTGTGTGTTCATTCCTCATCCTGACGGTTCCCCTTGATACCTAACTCCATCATACAGTCCACTAAATATCGATAACATCATATATCCGCGAGTGGCGTGTCCAATCAATAATGACAATGACATAATCCCGTCTGTCCTTTGATGACGGATTAAGAGTTGTCATTACACGGACATTAATCGGTTTAAAAATACGGAGTATTACTATCCTTGTTCATCCCATGGGTGTCGGTTAAGGCGAGAAAACTGCGCTGGATATTATCAATGCAAAGAGAAGAAAAACTTGAAACAAAGACATCACACAAAACATCATATACCATCTCGTTTAGTCAGCGTGGTAGGTATAGTAAGGTAAAACCTCTTCCTCTTAGACCTATGTCTAACAGTGTACTGATATTATGAAATGCGGATGTGAGTTTGTTACTTTGTTTGTTATGCTTTAAAGTCTAAACAACTAAATCTATTTTAAAATTCGTTCACCAATAGAAATAATTCAAACTCAAACTCAAACTCAAATCATTTATTTCCATTGGCCCCAAAAGGCACTTGAACACGTCAAAAATACAAACATAAAAATATAAAACAAAACTCCTAATACTAAATGCACTGAGATGATTTGAATTACCGGAGCTTAGATTGATTTCAATTCAACTCAAAGGTTTAAATTGAAATCAATCCAAGTACCAGCTCCGATGGGTATTGCATTCATGAGAAGAGCTGGTGAGAAACTCATGTGCACCATCTTTTCAAATAATTCATACAAACTACATATTGAACGGAGTAACGATAACTTCATACAAGCAAATGCGGAGTATTATTATAATAATTGAGTCAGTCAGGGTCTTCTTGTAAAGGAACTTTTACAAAATATCGTAACTAGCTTAATGCATTTTAGAGCCTGTAATCAAAAGTGAAACGTTATTACGTTTGAAACCCTTTCACTGTCACGTTCGCAAACCAAAGAATATTGGGTAATTCGTCTTCATCCACTTTCAAGGGATATATATCAGCCCTTTTTAACGGGCTCCATACATAAATTTAGTTTTATACCACATTTCGGAACAATCACGTACGGGTTTTTATAGTTCACATTGAAATACGTGACGGGGTCTTCTCAAATGTGTACGCTTTAAATACACCTCAGCTTGCCTGATTTCTGTCAGTTGCAATAAATTGAACATTACATTATTAACTGCCTCTGTGGCGCAGTGGTAGTATATGCGACTGCTTTGCTTAAGGTCTCGGGCTCGATTCCCGGGTTGTACCAAATGTTGTTTATTGTGTTTGATCGACAAATGTTACGGAGTTTGGGTGTTTTATTAATATTAAATTAATATGTATAATATGTATGCATTTACAAAAAAAAGCTATATATGTATTTATATCAGTTGTCTAGTACCCATAATACAAGCTCTGCTTAGCTTGGGACTAGACAGCATTGTCTGTTAGATGCCCAAAATATTTATTTACTTTTTTAAATGAGTTTATGTCAAAGAAGTCTTCACTGGGTTTTATGTATTCGTTGTTATTCGTTCGAGATTTTATTACAAGTTGTTATTTCAATTGGTAGGTTTAATGTGGTACGTAAATATAATATGAATAAAATAGCTGTGATATACTATTACAAAATCTTAATACTAATATTGGCTTATGATAATAAACTAGGTAAAATGACTAGTAAATAGGTGTGATGGAAAAGAAAATCTAACATTTGTACAATTATACACTTATATTAAAATAAAATAAATACTAACAATAGATAACTATTATATTATAAGCTCAATAATCTTTGAAACTTTCGGCGTAGCACTTCTGAAAGCATATATTAATAGTCTTTACCAAGAAGGACGCCTTAGGTCGGCCCTAAAATAAACTAGCCAAACCTTATGCAATGTCATACGTAAGAAATAATCTAGTCTCATTATTTTTACCAGATTACGGTTAAGCCAAAAGGAAGGATAATAGTATTATTCCATGTACCTATGTATGTTTGTATTTTCACCGTCCAGTATCCTCACTCACTCGGTGAAACACAGCGCATGCGCTATTTCACACCGGTTTTCTGTGAGGCCGTGGTATCACTCCGGTCGAGTGGGCCCATTCATGCCGAAGCATTCATTTTTTGTTTCTTGTTACAAAGTTGTTTATTTCACTCCATGTTGAATATTGCGTTGAATTTCATTTACATCTAGATGAACTCCGATGCTCCTCAGTACCGTTAGTTCTTACCTCAAAGAGGAAGTATTTGAAAATAAATTTGCTGTCTGTTTATTTATTTAGTAGCCGCAGTTTTGCCCCCTCACGATGTCTACGTTTTGATGACAAACAGTCTTCAAGCTCCCTCTTAAGTAGATTACTTACAGAGCACCGTATAAAGTTCTTTGCTGTTTATTTCAAAATTTATCTTAAGATTTGTATTTTATTAAGTTTTAAATCGCAGCTCGCTTTAAATTATATTTTATGCCTCGAAAGCGGTACTAATGTTGTAGATAATAATAGGTACCCTGAATTTTAAAGCAAATGTTTTGATTCTCGATAAAACTTTTAGGTATCCCTATTAATAAATAGGCCATCATTTTAAACACTACATATTGCAAAACTGTAAAAAGTTATCTATAAATATGACGACAAAGAATATCAAAGTCTTTACTGACAGGCCTCTTGGTCTAGTGGTTAGAAATTCTAACTGCTAAGACAGAAGTTCTATTCCCATCCTAGGACTAATCTTTGTGTGATGAATACAATTATTTGATTTATTTAGAAATATAGAAATATGTTTATCAGCAATCTCGTTACGATCGGGTTCAGTCGGGCGGTTCGGTTGTATGAGGATATTATGATTATGTTAACTATACATACTAACTTGCATGAATACATTACATATTGAGTACACTGTGAACTTCAGGAGCATCGGCTTGTTTTAACAGACAATAATATGATATTCATGAGAACCACTGTAACGATACCTAAACATAAATATGTGATGCTCGGTTTATTAATTAGTATTAATACTTTGGATAATAATAGGTCTTTGGTAAAAAAAAACAGCAATTATTTAGTTTTTTAAGTAAACTTAAACTAAATTTTTATTACTAAGATATTTAAGAATTATATCACCCTTAGGTGAAATTTGGGGCATGAAAAATACATTTTAAGAAATTGATCACCATTTTACAAACATGCGCCTAAGTCAGTGATACAGTCGCTAATTTTCTCTAGCTTTTGAACCGGTAATAGGAACTCAAATTTTCATAAAGCTCTGAAGTTTCACTGACTAATAAAATAATCGTACATTTATATATTGGTAGATACTCAACAAATAAATTGTGCCTCTAATGCACATTTTAGGCTACCTCACTACTTGTGTAAGTTAATCTTTACATCTAAACAAATAAATAAAATGGGAGTGTCTGTTTATTTTTTTTTTTGTAAGAGCGGGTAAACGATCACATAGTAAACGATTACCGCCGCCCAACACCAGAGGCGTCAGAAGTGCGTTCCCGGCCGTTGGAGGATGAGCCTCCGGTATAATAATAAAAACAGCGCAGGCGCTGTTTCACACCGGTTGTCTGTGGGGCCGTGGCATCACTCCGGTGGAGCCGGCGGTTTTATGCCGGAACGTGGCTCCCTGTCTGTATATCGGTATGTCTGTCTATTTGTGCCGGCAAATCTCTGGAACAGCTGGATCAATTTTGACGGGACTTTGAGTAGAAGATAGCTGGTGATATAAGACACTCCTTATATCACCAGCTATCTACGTTAGTACTTAGCCTACTTTTTTTGGACTAAGCTTTCCCCGCGGCGTTCCTCGCGTTTGTTGTATAGCGGATATCACCGCGGGGCTCAGCTAGTTGATACATAAACTGTACCTATCTTGGCTGTTTGTGTAATATTATAGTAACTTTTAATTTTCATGTTTTACCACGATCTGTGTGTAACGTTCGTTACAGGTAAAAAACCAGACTTCTAATATGATAACCTGTATATTATTTTGTAAACAATTCAACCCTCTTCCTGGTTGACCTTTAGCTAGCAGGTAAAAATTTTATTATAGACAGTTACGCCGGTGATCTGAATACCAAATCCCAAAACCCGAGCGACCCTTACCTCTCTAATCTGTTTATTAACCTAAAAATCCAATGAATAATCCTCTCGGAACGCCCAATAACCGCTGTTCTATTGTGACACTGAGTCATAAACGGCGAACGCCATTATTAACCAGTCTAAATCGTTATACAGTATTTTATTTTACCGAAATAAAACAAAATCGCCTTTGCTGTGGCTGGCTATGTTCCAAAATGTGTAACTTCACGGGCCTCGACCCAATTCTCTTTGCTTTATTCGACAGCAACGCTCACGCGACATTTTCTATTGCACTTACAAGGACTTGTACGGAAAATCAAATCCCACATACGAACTGTTAAGTCGCATTGCCCTAAGCGAAGTCTTCGGTAAAGATGTCTAATAGAATTCCTTTGCCGTTTTATTACTTGCGCGCTTTGTTGAATTTCACTTAGTGGCTCCACATTTTTTTCCTGAACTGTATAAAATGTCTTTTCTGAGTCGGCGTTTTTCGATCTGCTTGCTTAGGTAGAAGCAAGTAGTGTACGAGTAAGAAATCCGCAAAAGAAAGATCTGTAATGTGGTAAGTTGATACTTAATTTTACTCAAAGGAACTCACATTCTACAGTAGAAAACAAAATGAACGTAGAACAAATACATTTGCTTCGTTTATTGTTACTAACTGCTTCTGCTAAAGCGTTTCCGGGTAATAAACTCATAATTGAAAAGTATTTACGGTCTCTCGTAACCCTAATTTCAGTCATTACGGATGTCAAAAGGATTAAGTACGTCCCATCCTTTTTCGCTTTTATTTTAAGTACCCCTTTTTATAAGCGTTTAATGTTTTATTCAGAAAACGGTTATGGATCTGATTATTCTGCTTGTATTTTCTTACTTGTTCATACAGGGTTGGGATTATATTACAATGTATTCGTGCCTTTAGATCCACAATGCTTATCGTCGCGTGTTGCCGACATATAGAGCTTTTGCCACGTTTACTCAATTTTTGTGGCAACTGTGTTTCAAAATTGTGACTGAGCTGTGTGGCTAAGTTTTACCAAAATTGTTCACGTTGATATTACAATATTATTTATCGTTAGCGAAATTATTACAAACAACCATCAACATGTCAGAATTAGTATGTATGTAATGAACATGTTTCAGAATTTATTTAGTTTTTATGAACGTCTCTGTTGAATAATAAGGTACATGTATATAAAAGTTAGTAGAACATAACACTTTACTGCGCAATTAAATACTTGTTCAAGGAGTAATAAACGCGGATATGATGTTATAGTTCAAAATGAAAACCAAATCTAAAGTCAACAATAGAGAGATAGTATTACGAAAATAAAACCGGAGGGAGCGGTTTTATTGTAACTGTTCTAATGCAATAAAATAGTTTGAGATGTACTTTTCAGGATACTTTGCGACAAAAACGAAAAAAAGACCTACTTGATATTAGGGTTTAACATTTCTATCACATTGAATTTAGAAAAAAAAATCATGAAGTTGAGAACCTCCTCCTGAACCGTAAGTTGTGATGGCCATCAAAGTGACAAGAAGGTACTGAATGATGTACCGAGGGTACCGAGTAAGCTTCCAGTGCCTGAATATGTAAAGAAACACCGGGCTGAGCTTCACCAAAACTTGGTGGCGAAGTGGGAGTAAAAGCTTGCGATATGCCCAGTACAGGGCACGATACCATAGCAGCAGTAAGATCCGTTTTACAAGAGTAGCTAGAAAGGCAACACGGAGCGCTCACTTTCCGGATGACACTGGTGCTTTCTGGATACGGCTGTTTCGGCAATTACCTGTGTCGAATCGACCAAGAACCCACTTCACCCATCTGCCATCATTGTGATGACTACATTGACGAAACGGCACTTCACTTGCTGGCGGAATATCTAGCTTGGGCTTACCAGCGTAGTGATCTCATTGCGGCTGTCGGTACTACGGGTAGTGTCTTGCCTCCGACTTTGATTTTGTACATGGTTCGGAGCGAGAGCGTATGGAGTGCAGTCGCTTCCTCCTGCGAGGAGGTGCAAAGAAAGCGACGGGACGGGATAGAGAACGTAGCACAGCCCCTTCTGCTTGCCTCAGGAGAAACACCAGACGCCGTAGGGCATTCGTTGATCTCCAGGCACCCTAAGAAGAGGCCTGCAGACAATGACAATGGAAAATCTGTCGTCTGGAGAGACATCGGCTAGAGAGCTCGAGGCACCGTGTTCTGTGTGGTTTATTAGAGAAGTGTGACCGATGGGTGTCGGTCGCAACGGATAACGGATCTAGTTTTGGGTAAGACTGGTCAATGCCTGTCGGGGGTGGCGGAAGAATTGAAGTGCGATTTTCGCTTCCCCGGCCTTAGGCAAGCAAAGGGAACACCAGCGTAGTTTTTAGTCGGTAAGAGTCCGACAGACCCCTTCTCTCCTTCCCAGTAGGCGAAGGACTTCCATGAGAACCTTACACCTCGTTAACAAAAAAAAACATTCACCATTTAACAAATACATTCACTAAACATCCAACTAAAACTACTTTCTATTTGCATGTTTACAGTTCAAAGATTTAACATTTCCGATCAGTTTAACACTCGATTCCAATATATTATGCATAAACGAGAAGCACTCCAAGCCAAAAACTAATCAGCAGCACGTAATTGGTTTCATAAAAATCACTAAAATATTCTAACAACTTTGAAAGTATAAACAAACTATAAATCAAATTTACGGACCTTAACAGCCGTGTAGTGTGCGGGCAATGGCTTGAGACGAATAATTAGGTAAGTTATTTTATATATAGAAAATAAATAAAAAAAATTGTTAAGCTATATGTATAAATTTCAAATAAAAAGTACAGTTTAATTCAAAGTAAAAGCTTCATTCAATTCTTGCACGTAATTCCTTTCAATGAAGGTGTATTATATGAAAATTAATTATGTTTAGTGTCGTTGCCGCATTTAATGCCTTACTTATTAATATTTAAACTTTTCGTCAGTACGAAATGTAAAATATAAAAATGTACGTAAGTATAATAATGTGTAATACGTTTCTGTCGACTCTGAAAAACTAAAAAATAAGTAAAATACTTTTTAAAATATAAGTCATTATTTCTGTAAAGCTGTCGATAAAACCCGCATCCAAAAACTTTATCTGGAGTCTCACTTACCCAGTTATAAGTTACAGCAATATCATTAAGAGAACACGGTTTGAAGGTTTAACCGAACACCTTGTGGACTAGCACTCTAATATACTTATGTACTTTCATTCAAGAAAATTGAACCAATTTTGTTTTTAAAGTGCTTAGAATCTTACTTTTATTGCATGATTAAATAAGTCATCATCAATTCTAAGCACGTTTTCTCCAATATTATGTATTTTTTTATATATAACATTACTAAATATTAGCTGAATATATAAACAATTTGGTTGATTTAATTATGATACCAGCCCTACTTGAAATGTTACCATTTTCATGAAATAAAAGAAGAAAGACGATTTTGATAGGAAAGAAAATAGACTTGATCGAAAGAGTCGCAATCTCGGATGGGAAACGAAACTAAAACTTCAAAAGCTCTTAGAAGCTGAGGTTGCGTAGCTTTATGACCCTTCGATGATTGATATAAGGAGTGACACTAGTTTCTACATTTAGGAATATACTTAGTTTAGCCATAAATATTGTTACAAAGAAAAACATTTTTATTGTAAAATAGAGGGTTTAGAATAATAATAAAAAAGAGACAATAACAATATGTACAGAAAAGCATCAAAAAAGTCCTCCGCATCATCGCCTACTGGTAGCGTTCCGAAAAGGCTGGCAGCATTGCCACGTTGAATGGCAGTGCTAATTCTCTGTGCTAGAAAAATGCCGGCCTTCCGGTCACGAGAAGCGTCAGTCAATTGCTTAGCTAGTTGTTTAAACATTTATTGTACATAACATTTATTACTATTACAGTGTATTATGTTAGTGGCTATTGAAATGAGAAACAGGATTATTTTTTTATTATTATGGGTTGTTCGGTGCTAGGTCATTATTTTCTATCAAATGTTATATATTACAAGTACCTGCCAAGGAGCAACCTGGTAGTTCAGATCAAATAAAGAAGGTAGATAACGCACGGCCTTTGTTCTTACTGAAGCCAAAAAACTCAGCTACTCTCAAGTTAACGCACACATAATGCAAAAAACTACGCAACTTTTCGTTTTCGTTTCTTCGTTTCCACGCGTCACAAGTGCGTTGCCGGTTTATGGGGGATGGGGAGGGGGATTAGAGAAGGGGTTGGAGGTATGGACCTCCGGTATCCTCACTCACTCGGTGAAACACAGCGCAAGCGCTATTTCACACCGGTTTTCTGTGAGGCCGTGGTATCACTCCGGTCGAGCCGGCCCATTC
Organism: Spilarctia lutea; assembly: GCA_916048165.1. Classification (NCBI taxonomy): domain Eukaryota; kingdom Metazoa; phylum Arthropoda; class Insecta; order Lepidoptera; family Erebidae; genus Spilarctia; species Spilarctia lutea. The sequence goes on from OU696487.1 coordinate 11,365,589, forward strand.
GTGCCAAAGCGTGGCTCTCCCATGGCTTACTATATCTATGTATCGACATATAAAAGTGAAATAAAAAGTCTGAGAAAAATACATTACATGCTTGTATATGGGTGTGGGTGTAAGTGTATGAGGTGTGTGTGTGTGTGTGTGTGTGTGTGTGTGTGTGTGTGTGTGTGTGTGTGTGTGTGTGTGTGTGTGTGTGTGTGTGTGTGTGTGTGTGTGTGTGTGTGTGTGTGTGTGTGTGTGTGTGTGTGTGTGTGTGTGTGTATGTGTTTGTGTGTGTATGTGGTGAAGGTGTGTGTGACACTATTGAAGGTGTGTGTGAATTGATGATTGACTTTGAATAACAATGAAACAACGTATTGATCAAGAGTACTATTTTTTTTTATTATTGAATAGTGGGCAAACGAGCAGACGTATCACCTGATGGTAAGCGATTACCGCCGCCCATGGACACCCGCAACACCAAAGGCGTCACAAGTGCGTTGCCTATATGCTCACGAATTAATTAAATGCTATTTTACAACGTATACATTTCAGTTCGTTGTATTCTAAAATATTTTAATCTAACACAAGGCTTAATCGCTAGAAAAACGGCCTTAAAAGAGATGTGTCTCTTTGTGTTGGCGATGAACAAATAAATAATATCCTATCATCTCGGTTTCAGCCTCATGTAGCAAGCAACTAACTTAAATAGATAAAAATATTTCTATATTCCATGTTCACAATATTATTATATTGTTATATTTTTAGTAACACATAAATAACCAAGGTTATGTACTGTATAGTATCAGTACAGACCCTTTTCTTGCTTGAATACATTTGAAATGTACTGTGTACAGAAAATGGCGAATTAAAATGTATTTATTTTTCCGGAAAATTAACTTTTTGCCTTTGATGTCTGTTCTACGAACAAAATTGAAACGTATAAAGTCTGATTTATGTACTATACAAAAAATATATTGTCGTTTTTGAAGCTAGGTATGTAGATATTTATTTACGTAGTTTTAAATTAAATGGAAAAGGTAAAGAAAAAATTGTATTTTTACACAAAACTTAATCCGAGCTTACGTTAAAGTCAAATGTTTAAAATCTTTGTTTTGTTGGTCAGTAATATTGAAACGTCTTAAAAATCCAAACTAAATTAAATTTCAGATCTACATGGTTTAAAATTCACTTAAGCATACTTCACAAAAGTTCTAGATAAAAAAAAAAAACATTCTCTGAAATTATAGTACTACAATGCAATTAAATGCAGTGCTTGTATAATTGTGTAGAGTACTCGCAATTTAACGCCATAATTTTATAGGATTAACATACAAATATTGAGTTAATTTAGACATGAGCCGAAGTCCATAAATTTCCTTTATGCATTATCATTGTGTATTCAACCCGCGCACAGTTCTGTTACCAGATTTGAACCAACTGCTACAATCGAGTGAATCATTAAACAATGTTAGTAAGTTCGACTGCCGCTCTAAGGAAATGTATGAATATTTAACGTATATTTTGATCACAATATCAGTGTGTGAGAATTCTGATTATTAGTACTTATTCACAGATCAAGGCCAAAATGTTAAGGAAATAAGAATCTTATACCAAACTTCTAAATATATATTTCACAAATACAATATGCGTTGGGATTTATAACTTTTTTTTTTTGAATATATGAAATTAAGAATACTGACTGTAAGAGATAACTTGGGGAGCAAACTACGTAGGACAACATCACTGTGAGGAAGGAAAACTTGAAGCAAACCCAATACCGACCCGTGGTATGCAGAACTTATTTTCTAAGGAGAGGCTCCTCCATTAGTGAACTGGTAAATGTCGGTGATGATTGGACTAGCAAAAGGTAGTTAAAAATAAACATTGAAATACAACATATTCGTAACTATAATTATTTATGGAATGGAAAAATAGTGTTAAATTAAAGGTGCCGTTGATGTACAAAGTGAAGTTCCAGCAGTTATCAAAGGCATATAATTATCTAACTCACTATAATTATAGCGACAGCTATTACTAGAAGCGAACGAAAAAAGTCAAATTCCTCATGTTTTTGTTTGTAATACATGATGATGATGATGATGATGTGATGTTCTCCTAGCTGATTACGGCCACGGCAGACAGTTTTTAACGGGGACCAGCCAAATACACAGTGCGATATTTTAGTGCACAAGTATGTGCGCAAATACAGGTGCACTCTCCGTTCCCTCTCTCTCATAATCCGATTGGACTATTCACCGACACGATTGGGAAGAGATCAGAAGCAGGACCGACAGCTTACCTGCTCTCCGAGGCACGGGGGTTCAGACCCTAACTTCCAAACTCCGAGCTGTTATTAAGTATTTCTAAAATCAGAAAAACTTAATAATACTTTTGGCCCGACACAGGATTCGAACCCGGGACCTCTTAATTGGCAGTCACATACTTCAACCACTAGACCAATGAGGCAGTTATAATATATACAAACTACTAAAATTCATGCGAATACAAGTTCACCATAGCAGAGTTTTATGCTGCTATTGTTAAATTACGATTTTGTAAAAATAATGAGAATACATATTCAGTTTATATAAATATATACTCGTATTTTAAAATGTCATCATTTCCCACGAAACTGTTTGCAGTATAGTGCAGAAATCCCTAAATACGCTGTCATAAGATTTTTGAATAAACACGTTGAACGTTTTATTGTATGATATTGCAGTTTTGGTACATATTTCATGGTATAATCTTTATATAGTACATCTAAGACTAAAAATGTAGGTATACATAGGTTTAGAAGAAAATATAGTTTTATGGCAAAGGCACAGACAGGTCACTAGAAGGAGAGAAGTAGACTAAAACACAGAAAAATGATTGAAAGAATTTAGCACATAGATATTTCACAACATATCTAATAAACGTATTTTACGAATGTGTATTTACCGTTAAACTTTCATACTGTAACTTCTAACTATCTGTCAAGTCTAAAGTACAATAAAATTTGGAAAGAATCTAGGTATCCATAAATTGATATTTTTGTCTAGAGCATATAATAGGATATTAGGAAACCTTATACACAAGTAAATATACTGAATTACAAATAACTCAGTATATTTACTTGTGTATAAGATTGCGTCCAAGCGCTATCTATATTAACACAAATAACGAAACAATAAAAAAATATAATTAGAATCAAAGCGTTTTAAATTGAAACAAATTTAATAATAACTAGCTTTTACACGTGGCTTCGCCCGTATGTATGTCGGTTTTGTGGTAAAGAGTACTCTATGTACTTCCTCAAAAATCAAAATATCTCCAATAGTAGTAGTCAAATTTTATTGCGATCAGTTTAGGTGCAACATAACTGGCAAGCCGATGTCAAGGTGGGCATTGTTGCACTATCTCCGGTTATAAAACGCAGCGTAGCCATGGCGTAGCACAACCGTAACCGAGCCGAGAAGCGTTGCAATTTATCGGTCATTGTTAAAGACAAAGGGACTGAGCTGAACCATTACATTTTGATGACACAAAGGAGAATAGCTGATAGCAATTTTATGAAATAAATTGTCTTTAAATAAATATTTCGGACATCTTACACACAACGTCATCTAGTCCCAAACTAAGCCGAGCTTGTGTTACGGATACTAGACTACGTTTTTTTTAATGTAAATACATATTATACATAGAAAACACCCAAACTTCGAAACAAATATTTGCAAATCATGCAAACATTTGGTCCGACCCGGGAATCGAACCCGAGACCGCAGTCGCATACGCTACCACTGCGCCAAAAAGCAAAATTTCGCCAAAATTTTACCAAACATTCATGGGTTTCATTACTTGTTTCAAATCACTAGTTATTTTTTGTGACATTTGTGATTCGTATCAAGCTATATTTTACAAGATTTAATCTCTCCAAACACAACAGTAAAACGCTCCAGCGCCCGCTTGTTCAAAAACGGGTAAGAGTTTGTAGCTCCGCTGTCCGCTCCGCTCTTCGCTGACTTCGAAAACGCGGCCTTACTATTCTTGTTGCTACTGACAATAAATAAACGCCTACACTGATTCGTATCTTGAGCAGAATAAATTATACGTGAGATGATTTAAACACTGTCAGAAATATAACGTTAAAAAGTTATTATACATTGAAGTCCACCAGGGCAAGCTTCGATTAATTGAAAATAACTTTAATACACGCCCTAAAAGCCTTTTTATTAAATTTTACTTATATTTAAATAATGAAATTAATTGTTAATGGATTTATAATGTAACATTTTGTAGGTACGTATTAATTTTGTATTTCAAAAATCAACTCTTATATTAATAAGAGTTGATTTTTGAAATACTTCAGCCGGTAGGCCTTCCCTAACCAATTAATTGTTAATTAAACATATATTGATTTGTAAAGTCTTGATTACAAGTAGTAGGTTTACTTTATGCAGGTCAATAGAACGTGTTATCAATTACCCGATTACGGCAAAGACAAAAGGAAGGTTATTATTTTTGGCAGTCATAATATGTTTATGTGTTCCATCGTACTCTAATCTCTATCTAAAATCTAAACTACTGAATCGATTTTAATGAATGAGATGTCAATAGATACGTTAAAATAGCCCGGATGACAGACTACATAATTTTTATTAAAACTTTTTAAGTAGTCGGGTTATAGTTTTTTAAACTTTATCTTATTAAAGATTAGTTTCACTGTTAATATCGTGAGTTTACGTGTTATTAAACAAAGATCGAATCCTAAATACTTCAATTATAAGATGAATCATTATGCTCTTTATCTATAATTGCTATCCAAACATTGATGCTAAATGACTAGCATTATATCGCAATTACTGTTGAAGTCTCGCTCGACACATGTGCCATAGTCGTCACAAAAAACCAATCAATGCGTGAAACATAAAACATTTTATTGCCCAACCAAATGCTCTTCAACAATGTATTGTATCACATAATGTACGACAGATAGAAGCGTATTCGTTCAGCGTAAAAAAGGTAGTCATTTTTCATTAAAATAAATGGTTTCCCTTATCTGAACATTTCCTAAAAACTTTTCCTTCACACAGTTCGCAGAGGCTACGTTTTCAATAAAGTAGGTAATTACTTACGTACACAATGTCACTTTCACAAAAGCCACCTCACTTTATTCAGGAGGGTGTACGCACCTAATTTTGAAACTGTTCTCGTCACTCCCTTCACTTTGACTTCTTTGTAGGTAACTCACCTTCATCTCAAGTTCATAAGATGGAGAAAATTCTTTAGAGTCCTTTTAAGGTGCCAAATAAAGGCGATTAAATATCCTTTTTAATAAGTAGATATTAACTACGAGTACATTCAATTTAGGATTATGAGAAAAAGGCGTACATTGGGCACTGAATCTTTTGCGAAGTCATTAATATTAGTTATCCGTCTTCGAGAAAAAAGCGCTAAGAATTTTGATTATGATTATCCACAGGGATGTAGTACATATAAACTACAGGATAAATTATGTACAAGTTCGAGTCGTAATAAAACGAATCTTTTTGTGTTGCTTAAATTTTGCAGTACTATCTAATATTAGTTTATTATTAGTTTTTTTGAACATTCCGTTACGATTACCTTGAAGTAAGTAGAAATGGTTGTAGCAAAACACACACTCATGTGTTTTACAAAAATATAAAGAACACGCAAGACTGCTTCGTTGATCTGGTGCCTAGCGTATGCAACTTAACTGCCAGTCAAGAAGTCTTGGGTTCGATTTCCGAGTCGGGCCAAAGTTGATGTATCGTGTTTTTCGGTGTATGGAAAATGACGGAGTTTCCCACCCGTGCTTCGAAAGAGCACGTTAAGTCGTCGGTCCCGGTTGCCATTAACATCTAAAGTAATCGTTATTGAGAAGTTAGTGCCCTTAAATATACTGACGCTAGTTTCAACCTTCGAATTCAGTTCACTCTCAGGGTTGCGGATATTCAGGTAAAACCGGTGTGGAACTAGTAGTAGAACGAGTAGTGATCCAATAGATTATCATACTTGTTTCATACTTTTTCAGCGTCGTTTTTTGTCCTCTATGGGTTTTTTTTTTTTTTAATTAGAATATTTCGGTGCCGTTATAATATTATTTTTTTTGCAACGTATATTTTAAATACCATAGAAATACCACAATTATCGAATTAATACGATTCACTAGCAAATGCTAATGTACAAGTAGACGTTACTTGTACATTTTAATTTTTTTCCAGTTTTAATAAGTAGTTGAGGAGCTATAAAGGAACAGATGAACATACATGCATACATACATAGTATCAAAATCATAACCTTCCTTTGGCATTGCTGTAGTCGGGTAATAATTGCATGAGATAGACGTTTTTAGTAATAAAGATATCATATATTAAAATCTTTAAAGAAACCGATTTGGTAAGATATATTTAGAAAATAAAAACTTAGACGGGGTACAGCAACTTATATTTACTCTCAGAATTTAAACGTCAATACGGATCCACATAAAACGTGATCAGTCTGATTTGAACGGGTATAAAAAAGTATATTTGGAGTGGCTGCTTTCATTACTTTTTAAAGCAATGAAAAGCAGTAATATACGTCATAAAGAAAGTAAACGTTATGTGGAATGGGAATAATCATCAGTCCCCAAAACTAACGCCAATAACGTTATTTGAGTTTCATATTTTGCTATTTTTATGGTTGGACAATCCTATGTTCAAGAGTGGACTTTGAGAGGTTAATAATTATGATGTCGGGGACAGAAGATGAGACAGTTCACCGGACGGCAAATGTTTATACTCGTAGCTGCTCATTAACACTCGCAACTTGATTCTCGTCACAATCAATTCCTTCCCATAAATAGGGCCGAAGGTTTGGAAACCTACCCAATAAAAATAACAAAAAATCTATTTCAGACACGTTTGGAAATTCCAACCTAACATTACGCGTAGCAATAATACCAGCTTGAACATAACATAATGTAAAACCAAATGACAGATTTACTCAAGCATATGATTACCTATAACGCCTTTTGAATGCCTAATTTCATCTCCTTAAACCATTCCAAATAATGACCTACTTACAACATTGGGTTTGTAAAGTACAAGTAATGTTCTGTATATTACTGATATACATTTTATTCGTATATATATTTGAAAGGATAAAATGGTGGTAATTTTCAAATACTTGCATGTTATTATCTTTTTAAACGTAGATTTTATAGAATGATGATAATCTGATGACAGTAGATATATTTCATTCATTAGAACTTAACATCGCTTACTTAGCATAAGATAAAGTCACAATTGATCTTTATTTACTACAGTCCTGACACACCTTTTTTATATTGTCCACATTCATCATTATCATTTGCTTCTGGTACTCATTCCTGGTACCTTTTACACTGTTCTTGTTTAAAACGTCACGATTATGGTCAGTAAATGTTCGCCCTGGACTACATTGCACTTTTAAAATACTTGCGCGTTTTTACAATGCTAGATGCCCACTGTGGGTTTTATCGATTCTTTCTGAAAGCAATTATTCGTAGATGTTTGTCAGAAAGAATTGAAAAAACCCAAAACGGACATCATCCTTTTATACGAACTTAAAATCTCTTACAAAACATTAAACATTGTGGCCGTGAATATTATTTTGAAAAGTTTTTGAAATGATCGTAATATTCTATCAACATTTATAAGAATATAAATTTAAAGCACGTAATTAACAAAAGTTCTAAGTACGTAATACAATTATAAGTATTAGTTGATAATAATGAAACACTTTCCAAGAAATTTATAGATATAAAGGCGTCGAGCATATTATAATATTCCTTAAACAAAGTTTTAAACCTTCTTTCGAAGGCTTATGTCCAGCTGTGAACTACTGAAATATTTTGATATGATGTGAAACAAAGTTTTATGTTTTGCAATAATCTGTATTTGATAACTCACTTTTATCTCAGCATACTATTTAATGGGGAATAGCATTCAAAATATGTTTTTTTTTAAATTCTTTGGCTTAATTAATTCCTTTTCCGTTTACTGCAATACAAAAAAATATCACCGACTATCAATGAGGTTCTCACAAAACTAGTTAGTGTGATTTGAATATTGAAGAATTTTTTTTACAATAAAATAGTCGTCTTATTACTACTTACCGCCCTATCAGCTAAGTTCTTCACCCGACAGTGTAGATATGCTGGTTGTCCGACAGCCGCAGTGTAGTCTCGTTTAGTCGCATTATCGAAGTACGGCTGACCGACGCTCTCGGTCGTCAGTGTAGAATTCACATCGTAGGCCAACGTAGTCGAGCTGGTGTCGGCTGTCTCACCGCCACCACCTGCTGACAAACCTGAAAAGAAGAAAACACTTTGTGAGTGTTGACTTCGTAATATTTAATTGTTCTTCGCAAAGATTTTGCAATACCTATAGTACTTTAAAAAATTAATATGAGATTTACTAAGACTCAATAAACAACAAACAATTTAATATCTCTTCCCAGAAATGTTGAAGTTTCGTAACTTAATATGATACTGAGAAATCACATGCTCTAATAAAATTAAAAGAGTTCTTTATGATTGGGCAGTAATGATTGCTCACAAGGACAGATTTCGTCCAACTCAATAGTCCAGGACCTGCCATTCAGTTCCCGGGGCTGTCTTCTACAGAAGATACCCTAAAGAAATTTCAATATACTCTATTGAAATTAAATATATATGTTGAGCACTTTCATGTAAACTAGAAACATTTTGAACTCAGATTGCAGATGCATTACATGTTTTATAACATTTCACAATGGCCTCTATAATATCAAATTCGTGTTTTTCAGCCAGTCTATTAAAATATATAAATAATAAATAAATATTCCGGACATCTAACACACAATGCCATCTAGTCCCAAGGTAAGCAGAGCTTGTGTTATAGGTACTAGATAACTGACATAAATACTTAAATACTTTTTTTTTGTAAATACATACATATTATACATAGAAAACACTCAAACTCCGACAGAAATATTTGCAGGTCGTACAAACATTTGGTCCGACCCGGGAATCGAACCCGAGACCTCAAGCTTAGCAGTCGCATACGTTACCACTACGCCACCGAGGCAGGCATATGTATGCATGTGCTTAATTTAAAAATATCTTGCCTTTTAATTGTCGTTTATCAAATTGGGTTTTGAATATTTATATTCCTATGTACATATTTTTGTTCTTTGCATTGTATTTTTATGTATCTTAATTCTTTAACGTAATTGTATACACACAGTACGTACACGAATTTACAAGTATCTACTGCTATTATGTAAAAAAAACCCGTGAAAATAATAAATAAATCGATTGATATATCCAGTGCTTATTATTTACAAAAGTATATTTATTAGAAAGTCACCTATGAGCAATTCATATTAAAAATAACATAAGTAGAACTAAACACAAATTTTATATACAAGTAGGTTAAAATACACCCAGAAAACTCAACAATCTCTCTAAACAAGTACATTAGTAAACAGTGTCGTCCAACAAAAAGCCTAAAGTAACATCTGCTATTTCGGCGCGCTACTGTAAGATAGTTAATTTCACTTTATCCTCGCAAGATCCATGGGGTGCAATTTAAACAGTACTTCATTTACATAAAACGTCGTTTTTATACTAAAAGATGTCACTATCTGTACGCTTATAAAATTTCAGGACCCTTCATGCGACATTGGACTAAAATGTCTGTGGTCGTTCTATGAATAATAGATTATAACTTGTTTTATTTATAACGCGTAGAAAGATTAATGATTGCAAAATAACAAAATACGATCAGTTTGAGAAATTTAACGAGATTATTAAGGTTAGCAAAATTAGGTCAATGGAAGATAGAATTTATTTAAATAAATTGATGAACGATGTGGCAAATAATACGAGTATATAAGGTCGGCAGGACAAAAATTAACTTAAAATGACCGGACATTTATTTTTTTACATTCTATAATTCATGTTCAAGAGTGCTTATCTATCATATATCGATGTCGTCTTGTATCTCCTCTGATTTATGGTACATTCGAACAAAAACGAAATAGGCACCAATTTTAAACATTGATATTTTTAATGTAGATAGCTATTTATCGAGAGAGTATCAGCTAGCAAATTAATTGTCGATGTATCAAATTAGTTAGGTGTATCTGGATCTCTAATGAAAATAAACATTTACCTTCAACGAGGTCATTTCTCTCTATGTCATATGTATGAAATTACATTAAATTCAGCCAAATTTTCTTAAAAGTTTTAACGTTAGTGTCGAGTTCTATGCAAAATCGCGCAAGTATGACAGCATGCAGGAAAATCGTAAAATTTAAGCAGTTTCAACTTCAGCTGTTACGAATTTGCATGCTGAAAGGGACTAATATGTTTACTAGAGGGATTCTCCTAATCTGTAGTCACATCACGGGAAAGTTGGTTTAATGATCTTAATTCATATGACTCGCATTTTCTAAGTGCACTATATTATGTCATATAGTTTACAATTATATAATCTTATGTTTTGTAAACACAGTCTATTATCTTCGTTCAGGCCGGTGATTGATTCCTTTGATCTGAATATACCTTAATTTCAAGACTTGCATGAGTTTCACAATTTAATAAATCAAAGCGACCTTTACTGATTTCTTACCAACAGACGAAGCAGCAATGCTAAAAATAGATGAGAATACTGGAAATGTTAATTCTTTAAAGATAAAAAAGTGAATGATGCTGATCTTCCAATAAACTATGAACTCCATTTTGATTTAAATAACGTATCAGTCATCAGACTAATGCAACTGTATAGCTGCTGGTTTATTTATTAAAAAACGTGATTTGTTATCAAGGTTTTTTGTTTTATTTTAATGTATGTTGACAGTATATAGAAGTGTATTATCATCACTTCAGTTTGAAACCATATTTACTCGCCAGTTAGTGTGTATATAAAACAGTGTTACAAAAAAAACGTAAAATTCCAATATCCGTTATTATATTTGCAGAGGATCATAAAAGGACTTTCGATATTTGACATTGAAATAAATGATCAGGATATTTATTGTATAGATTTAAGTAAATAAAGACGTCTAATAGAATTACTTTTCTGTTTTTCATTAGATTCCTATAAAACCAAATTGAATAGTATCTGAAATATGCCTCCTCTTCAGTCGACAATAATTAATAGCCCTCAAACACCACTTCAGTGATATTGTTTAAGAATTTAGGCTAGTCTATTTTTACTAAAATATATGCAAACAAAAACAGAACATTTAAGCTGCTGACGTTCTACTAAGCTGTCAAAAGGTACTCGATATGGTAATACTACCCTTTGATAGTGTATATGACATAGCAAACATTGGTTCTTTGGTGGAATATACTTACAAATAATCCCCAAAGCTTCGTTCAAGTCTACTTGCTCTGACAGACAGATGATCTCGTCTTACTATCAAGGCTAAAAGCCTTTATACTTGACTTGTTTGGGATTGGGGACGATTTATATTGTATGTTACAGTAGATGATTTGTATGTAGCTTAAATCAAGTAAAGATTTTGTGCAACAGTGTGAAGGTGTATTACATATTATGGTAAGTAGACTCCAAAAGATAATTAAAATTATTAAAAATTAATAGTTTGTGACTAAGTTAAGCATAGTTTCATATCCTGTAGTACTACTAAAGCTTACGATTAAATAGTACATACAAAAACCTCCTGTCAATTAAATAGTCTTAGTAATGTTAACAATGGAAAAAAACGTGATGCGAGTAATGTTGGATCAATAAAATTTATTGAAAAAAAAAATGGTTTTCTGAATTTTTTAAACTTTTAATGATCGCTATATATTGTTTTGCAGGACTTTTAAAATAGTATGATTTCTACATTATTGGAGTACTTTCATCCGTTAAGTGGATCATACTTCAAAGAATTTGTAAATACTGCTGTTATCAGATTTTATTTTAATAGGTTGACATATGAGGACGCTGAATCAGCCACTTTGTCTTCGGATCTCCAGCTCCTCGGGGACTGAGGAGCCAGGTATGTGGTGAGTCCACTAAAAACCAAGGAGCCGGACCAAGTTATTTCAGGTCCTCCCCAGGAACGAAACCGCCTGTTTGACTCTATCCTGGGGGAAGTCTGAGCTTCCCCCTGCCTGTTGACCCAACCGTTATATGTTGCGGCCCGACCGCAGTTTCGTGGCCAGGCCTACGTCATCATTCTGCAAAGAGTCTACACCATTGGAAAACTGCTAAAATATCTCACTTTCCGCGACATGTTTTTGGAATTAACTGAATATGTTTTCCATTTTACACTTATTATTTCACTGCTACATGAATAACATATATATGCGAAGATCGGAGTGTGCGAAGTTAATATAAATATTAAATTTTAAAACGATTTCAAAAGAAAATCTCTTGGAAGAGATTCACTCAGAGATTTTATGGAATATTATAAGTACCTATTGAAAGTCTATTTACATACGTAGAAATATGGTAAACGAGATATATTCTTTAGACTTTATCGTGATCAGTTGATATTTCAACTCGGTTCAAATTCCAATAGCATTTTTCGGACGGGATTTATACAGACAATTGTAGGATTTTTCCATAATAGATGTGTTGTTATAGACCTATGAAATATTGTGAACTCTGATTTTTCAAATATTGTGTATTGAAGTTTATGGATTCATGAGTAAATACTGTTGATCAATCGGTTTACTGAGAGATTACAAATTTTTGTATGTATGCTTTCATTGCTGTTGACATCAAACGTCAGTTTATATGTAAAACAAAGCGATTTTAATACGTACATATTATGGAGTGGAATGACCAATTCCGTAGTTGAAATCTTAACATCATGCATAAATTAATTAACCTTGTACTGAACTTTAGATATATTTAATTATTAAGAGGTCCACGCAATAATGCACATTGAATTGAAAATGAAAAGGTGGTAGTAATCATTTAAATTGTCATGAATTAAACGTAGTTTTACAGAAGAAGAAAGTTTATTGCATTTTTATCAAAGATTATAATAATTTAAATGTATTCTGCATCACACATATGATATTTATAGCAATATATTCTAGTTGTTATCAGTATTTATCAGAATATTTACTAGAGAATTGAAATTTGCTGTAAATGTTTTTTTTCTATCTTTACCACACAAGTGATGAGAATGAAAATTTTGTAACACTGATTTATGGCAAGAAATTTGTTTACAAGCTGTTTAGTCTTTATATACTCGTATACCTATCTAAACTATCCCGCAGACTTAACTTTCTGAAAAGAATATCTTGCAATAAGATATATACTTGTTACCATTTTATGAACTCTGTCATAACCCTACTCACACCTTTACGTACTGCGAATAATTATATGTCCTTACAATTCCCCTATTTATGTAAAAGCAAACACTAGCTACCCATCTATATTTTAGATGAAATAAACGTCAACATCATTTAATCAATGGACGTAACCCTCTTTTGTTGCATAAATTATTGCCAATTTGGTTATGAAATAGCCTCTTAATTATAATAAGGGTTATTTTCCGTCCCAGCAAATAGTCTTCTGTCTAATTCGAGCTCACCAATCAATTTAATCGTTATTAAATTAAAGCGTAACTTTGCGAAATGAAAGGCGTGGTTATGATAAGGTCAAAGTGATCGTTTGAAATGAATTTGTTTAAATATTAAGGGGTCTCATAACTATTACGGAGCGTTATTAATATTGAACCATTCAAAAATGTTTATTATATGATTACTACAATGACTTTGATCAGGAAAGTTTCAATTCTGCGCAACTTAAAGTAGACAGCAATATATTTAAAAAGAAAATAACTTTAATGACTGTGCCTTTAATTTTAAAGTATATACATATTATGCAAAATAATACATAAAATGAGTCACAAAATACATATATACAACAATTGGCGGTGTTATCGCTCACGGCGGTCTCTTCCAGACAACCATATATACATTCGTAATAAGACATAATTAATTTGCAAAATCATTTTACGGAAATCTATTTTCATAATTTTTATATATTTTATTTATATTTAAATTACATGATAAAAATAATTTACACAAGATGACAGATATAAGAGTATTTACTTTTTTTGCATTTATTCCGTTTTACATTACTTATTTTTTGATAAATGGTTGATTTCTATTCTGATTATTATACAAATGTATTTATCTATTTTTTTTTGTCTTATATACTTTTAATGTTAATGGTATAGAAGGAAAACGGATAACCTTTTCACAAATTACTACTAATGATAAACATAAATAAAAGATCAATCATTTTCATTATCATTTGAGATTAAAACCATGCATTGTTGTAAAAATAGCTGAGGACGCCGACAGTGTGCGAATAGGCCTGCCATCATAAAGTCATGTTAGGAATTACCGCCATACATGCTAGGATAACAAATAATTTATCATTTCCAGAAAAGCACTTATAAAAGCTGGAAATCTGAACTCCAAATCGTATAGGGCAATTAAATAATAAAAATAACCAAGTAAGTTATGATTGAAAATCGACATTCAACAAAAAAATAATGCTTCTGAATAAAGTATACAATCTTGTCAATGATTCATATCTGTAACCTTGTCTAGAGGATATCTAAAAATACGTAGTTATGGAATAAAATCTGACATACAAAACACCCATGTCATATCGATTGAACCTCACCAAAACCACACCTTTGTAAAGAAAATAGTCTTTTGATTGAAATTGACAAGGGTTTTCGTGAAATCCAAAATTCATAAAACCTCTAGGTAGGTAGATGATTCGAATTGTCATAACCGTAATTTGTTTTGGCGAAACTCAGGTAAGTGGCGAAATAATTCGATTTATTATGTAAAAAAATGGTTTCAAAAAGATCTTTAAAATTTAATTATGGAGCCAATTAAGCTTGATAATTAACTGTGACGCAGCAGTCTGTAAAAGTAACAACTACATCAACGTCCCAAAAATAGTCATAAACCAAAATAATACACGTACCTACTTTGTCAACACGTGAATTTTATATTTTTTGTTAATAAACCATAATTACAATATAAATGCTTTGAGCTCTGGATAATCATTTTCTCGTATGAAGGATAATCTTTCGTTTTCTTTGAAGAAAGAAGGTCAATTTGTTACTTCCACAAGGCGTGTTTATCGGACTGCCTGACATTGACCTCAAACGAATAGTCCGTGGATTGAATAGATTGTGGGCGGACTCACGTTTCACTTTCAGACTTCGGCGTCCATCATTCCGACAGCTGCCAATATCACTAACCTTCTCGTTTTTCACAGCGAAAATTATAATACGATGACTTCGTACCAATTTAGCTCGTAATGTAAAAACTTTATCAATCTATCACACTTTATTCAATTTAAATAATCTCTGATACCATATTTGCAGATTGAGTTGATATTAAAGATTTTGAAATATCAATTTTGACAGATTGAGTTTTAATAAATGTGAGTGAGACTCAATAAGTTTCATTTTAAGCTAACAATAATGTTAGCGGACCACATTCCGCCAGGCCGCTCAGCCCCCGCACAGCCCACTCATGCGTTTACGTAATCAACATCCCCACCCAACCTATACACACCTATGGGATTCTAAAGGTTAGAGTTTGAAGACGGATCTTTTGATGATTCCGTCTTTAGTTAATACATCGATGACTCTGCCGACTCCATCCGCGCCTAGGTAGAAATTATGAATCCGGCCCAGCAGCCACATGGGCGATAGCTGCTTGTCAATAATCAACACGAGATCGCCGATATTGACATTTCTTTGTATAAGCTTCCATTTAACACGTTGTTGTAGAGTAGATAAGTAGTCCTTCGTCTAACGACTTAGACGAAGGACTACTTGCCTCAAGCTTCAAGCATCTGATCTTGGTTGATGCTGACTCGCTCAGTGACAAGTGAAGGTAGTGAGATCAAAGACCGACCCACAAGGAAGTGCCTCGGTGGACGATGGATCAGCTGATATTGTAGTAAATAGACGTGAGTTCATAATAGCCTCACTTGGATTGAAAGGAAGGACAGTGCCACCAAAGTGTATTTACAGGAAGAAGACGTAGTGGAATGCCTCAAGAAGCCATATCAGCAGGATTTACTTCGGTAGGTATATGACGCCAAGCATTGTTATCAGTTAACGATTAGAAACAAAGGTTTTTAATTTTTTATGTTGATTATGTAACCAAACCAGGACTATTGTTGATTCCGTCCAAAATTCTGCGCATGAAATATTAATTTTAAGAAACTGTACGACCTTATCGTAGGGTTTGACACCAAGTAAAACGCCTAGTATTTCCAAACGTGGAATAGTTTCTGACTTCACTGGGGAGAATATGGTTTTAGTGCACAATAAGTTAAATGAAACGTCACCCAAACTAAAAGTCGATTTTAAACAGATACAAGCACTAAAGGCGTCTTTCAAAGTATCAGTAAAATAATAAGCCTCAAGAGAGGTGGAAGACTCTGGACCTGAAGGTCTGCAAAATATTTAGTATCATAATGAAAGTCAAGCCATAAGGATACCTATATATGTTCATAGTCTAAACACATACATAGTGTTGATCAAAAATTGATATATACCCAGAGACGTCTCAAATAGTCCTGGGCGGAAATCGAACCCTCGACCTCCAGGGTTGCAGTTAAAGTCAGTAACCACTAAAGCAAAATGCCTGTCATAGCTCATATGAGGTCTCTTGAGGTCTTCCCTCAAGTATCTCTCTTAAACGAAGGTGTATTCATACTAAAAAAAATTTGTATAGACGTTCAGAAACCGCATAAAATGCAAACCAAAAGTCAACATTTATCTATTGATTTATTCCCAAGGCGTTAACCTTATATTCTCATTTATACAGTTCAATTCGAGTACAATGTCAAGTAACAGTAGTGATGAAAATGTTTTCCCATGTTAACAGTGTTATTTTTCTGAAGAATCTTTATTTACATATATGATATGCGATAACTCAGCCGTTTGAACGCTTTTATTATTTTCTAAGGCAATTTTTAAGAAGTAAATATAGACAACGATACACTTGCAATTATATTTATGTATTTGAATTAACATGATCATGACGTATATCATGTCACATATAATTATGTGCTTGACCATCATCATCATATCATCACCAATTCAATCGAAACGCTACCCTACCTAAAAGTATGTATTAATTATAAACTGTATGTATTTTATTGAGTACGTAATTACAAATTAGGAAACCCATAATAAAGTAACCATGGGCAGTAAGAAACTTGTAAAGGTAGAAAAGACGATTAAATGTTTAGAAAATTATTGCAATACTATTAACTCAATCATACTTTTCTTTTTTAAGCGGCAAATAACGCTACAGAATGCCACCTAATAGTAAGTATAAAAAAAACAAATAAATTATGTATAATTTACTGTTTATTTTGATTATCGCAATCAATCACATCATTTGTCACGATTTATATATAGGCGTTCTATGTCTTATTTCCTTATTCGATTGGAAACTTTGAACTAGTTCATAGTTATATTAGTACAAATTTTAATTAGTGTGTAAAATAATAGTCAGAGTAATGAAGTACCTATTAGAACTTTTATTATGAAGTAAAAGTTATAATACTTCGTTATGATGGTAGCTGCAGCCTAGCAAAAATGCCCTTTATTGATATTACTATATTACTACTAGTATTTATATTAGCCGCAGGTAGCGGCTGTCGAACACCTGAAATCCAAGAGGCAGAAGCGTGTTACCGGAGTTTGGGGTATCGTGAAACACAGTGCAGGCGTTGCTTCACACCGGTTTTCTGTGAGGCCGTGGTATTACTCCGGTCTAGTCGGCCTCTCCATGCCGAAGCCTGGCTCTCCCACTTAACGTAATTAAGTGCATGATTAATTACTACCAGACCTAACTATTACCAGAATTGAATATATAATATTATATATAAACATACATAAGACGTGATTGAAGAAAAATACTTTCATGAAATTCCTATTAAGACTGACTGATCTCGCACGCGCTGCCAATTTACATCCTACGATGACGTAACAACGTTGGAACGTTGGTGTAACAAAAGTGGGGGAGGTAATACGAGGTCCAATCTACATTCATTCGGAACAGTATAAATGCGAAAATGTATTTGTTGGCTTATCCTGCCTTTATGTAGCAACGTAGCAATGTATCAAAGTCATTTTTTTGTAGACGAAAGGTTTATGGGTCTAAGAGTGACAGAGGTTTCTTATCCCGTCTTTTTTAGGGTTCCATACCTCAGAAGAAAAAACGGAACCCTTTTAGGATCACTTTGTTGTCCGTCTGTCTGACTGTCAAGACCCTTTTTCTCAGGAACGCGTGGAGGTATCAAGCTGAAATTAATATGAAACACTCAGATCTACTATCCCTTGGACCTGGACTTCCCGTGAGTTTAGAATCTTGAAATTTAGTACGAAGCAATGTCTTATAGCACAGCAAAAGCATAAATTTTTAGTAACATCATATAATATACCTACAGGTTTGTACAGAACCTTCGGTGCGCGAGTCTGACTCGCACTTTACCGGTTTTTCTCACAATAAAAGCTTTTATGGACATGAATACTTCAACTGTAAAAATAAATAGGTATACGGGACTGTTCAAGTGATGCTGGACTAATTATCGAGCAAAAATATTTTTCTTGATTGTTTGAAATTTAACAACGTTAAACCATAGTTACAGCGAAAATAAACTTTGAACTAAATTTGATTCAAATCATTCTCCTGTCTAGTACCAACTTATTTCTTTGAGCTATTTTAAAATATCTTCGAGACACGTTTAAAGCTTTATATATTCGTTGATTCTGAGAATGTTTCATATTAATAGATTTAATTCGAATAAAAAATATTATATTTCGGATAAAACTATTATAACGTTGTAATGTTATAACAATTTGTTATGTTCTCTTTATTATATAAACGAATTAATATAGCTAAGCGAGCAAATCAAAAATCTGTAATAAATTAACTAATGTTTATTGTAAATTAAAAGTAAGAGAACAAACTACCTAAGTTGAACTTAAAAAAAAAAACACAGAGAAGTATACACTTAAAATAATCTCATAAATTTTTTATTGTATCGTCAAATCAACATCTCTCTACTCTACCTCTATCTTCATCCACCTCGTCAGCGTACTGCTTACTCCGTTCCTAGACATATCGTCTTTGACGTTGTCCATACATATTTTCTTTAGTCTTCTTCTCCTCTTACATACGTTGATTTCCATACTTAGAGACAGTTATAGAGAAACATTATTAAGAATGAAGTACTCTTCTGATGGAAAATATACTTTAGCGGAAGTGAAACTACGGCTAAAAGTTAGAACTAATTAAAGTTGTTGAACATCTCCGAGACAAGACAGCCTTATCACAATTGCTTCGAAGTGGAGAAGTACAGTGTAAAGTCAACTTTATAGCATCTAGACAATTAACCTTATAGAAGGTTAAAGCCCGTTTAAACCCTGTTAACGGTGATACGTGCACACTTGAGCTTAAGAAAGGACTTTGAAAGCTTCATCTAATTCGCTTAAGCGCTCTTTTCTTCAGAGATATCTCAATTAAGGGCAGATAGAATACGAAAACAACTACTTTGATGTTGACTTATGTTTCCTATTAATTCAGTTTCTTCTAACAATTTTTGTCAATATTTATTTCATTTACAGGGAAATGGCAAATAAAAGATTAAAGAAGAAAAGCAACATTTTTTTATGTAAACAGCTACGTGATAAAGCCAAGTTTAAAGATATTGATAAAAATCAAAATATTATAAAAATCGAATATATATTTAACTAACCCGCTTATTATGTGGTTGCAAAACAATCAATCGAAGAGTTTATCAATAAAATTCAAATTTCTATTCTTTTATCTACATATCAAACAAAAAGAAAGAAAACTTCTAATCTTATCATTTTGAACCTTGCATCACTAAATTTTTAGTCGAATAATAATGTATCTACTATTATATTGGGCTGTAAGCGGTGTAACTATTTATCTTGTATCGCAAATATATCTGATATAAAAATCAACACACTGTGTCACAGTGTGCCTGGCTGAAAAAACCTTTCGTTAACTTGAAGTTCCATAAATAAACAAGATATTTAGGGGCACATTACATTAAATTAACACGTAATAATGATTTTAATATCTATAAATTATTAGTCTATAATAATAAATAATAAATATTTCAGACATCTAACACACAACGCCATCTAATCACAAGCTAAGCAGAGCTTGTGTTATGGGTACTAGTCAACTGATATAAATACTTTTTTGTAAATACATACATATTATACATAGAAAACACCGAAACTTCGAAACAAATATTTGCAGATTATACAAACATTTGGTCCGACCCGGGAATCGAACCCGAGACCTCAAGCTTAGCAGTCGCATACGCTACCACTACGCCACCGAGGCAGTCATCTTCTTCTAAGAGTAGAATTATTTACCGACCTGCTTTAGTTAACAAAAAAATAATGGAAAGCTAGAAGTAATTATCGAGATTGCTCCGATAATCCGGGAGTGCTCCGAGGAATTGTTCGGATTGATCCCTGCCGCATATTTCCGCCATCATCCTACGCGACAGAAATTTCATCCCCATCATCTGGATGGTTGGCAGTCCACAACTGTGCGATTTTCCCGAAATTTTCTGCCACGCACAGCTAAACTGTGGAATGAGCTGTCGCCTGCGGTGTTCCCGGACCAATACGACCTTCAAACCTTCAAGAAAAGAGCGTACTCCTTCCTAAAAGGCCGGCAACGCACTTGTGACGCCTCTGGTGTTGCGGGTGTCCATGGGCGGCGGTAATCGCTTATCATCAGGTGATACGTCTGCTGGTTTGCCCCCTATATAATAAAAAAAAAAAAAAAGATTCATGGTGTACTAATTTTACTAAGTGCTGTAGTTTTGTTTGCTCACACAGCGAGCTTGTAGATAGTTATTAATTTTCTTGTCTCAAGACTGTTTAACTTGACTGATATTTCTTGTATGCCATAAAACAGTGTTTTTCATTTTCATAGGGTATTAATTTATACTTATGTCAAGTTACCATCGTAGGGAGGAAGCTGACGCCACTGAGCGAAGTAGCAAAGAAGCTAGGGTTATAAATAGACAGGACACTTGATTGGCGGGCGTAAGTTACATACGTCAGTCAGAAAATCACCTGTTATCTTCGAGCTTTATATTGTCTTAAGAGCTTCCTTCCTGTTAAAATCAAGGCAACACTAATGCAGTCTTTAACCATTCCCTTGCTCGACTATGGTGATGTGTGTCATTTTGATGGGAATGCAGACCTCCTCAATGAATTAGACCGTCTTCGCAATAACTACATTCGATTCGTTTTTAGAGTTCCATAACTTAAAAGAAAACACGAAATCCTTATTGAATAGCTTTGTTGTTCGTCTGTTTGTCAAAACTCTTTTTCTCAGGAAAGTGTAAAGATGTCAAGCTGAAATTCATATCAAATACTCAAGTCTACTGTCCCTTAAAGCCAGGAAGAAATCAAACTTCTAAGCCAACGCAATCAAAAGATACAAATTATAAAGATACGTTTATGCTGCAAATTTTCACAACCCGCAAGGGAATGAAATCCTACAGGGTACTGCCTGTGACCTCAGAATCTTTAATTTTGGTACGAAGTACGATACCAAAATTAAAGATTCTGAGTTGAGTGAGTGAGCACAGATAAAAGAAAAATTGTGAAAAGCATATTTTTTTTGTTGTATCATATAATATACCTACATGTTTGTACGGTGCGCGAGTCCGACCCGAACTTGACCAGTTTTTGTAATCTTCGCAAGTATAATCATGGGTCTGCTTTACGTTCCCAGGTGCAATAGATTTCAATTCGTCAGTGCTCTGACTTCTTTTTTTCTATCCTGAACTCTTCAATCAATCAATTCTTCCTTCTGTGTGCAGTCAGTCCTTTTTTGTGGATGGGGTGAAAAATCCCCTGGTCTTTGAAGACCAGAAGCTAGGAGTATGTGGTAATTTTAGTAAAAAACGCACCGACGGCCGGCCTTTGGCGTCCTGCTCTGCTCCTCCCAGAATCGACACCATGCCTTATCAGGCCCTGTCTCGGGCGATATAATCCCTTCTCCCCCTCAATCCTGACTAGGTAACCCGATTACACATTTATGCGATAAGGCCACTATCCTAGGGTCATTTAATCTTAAATTAAATATACTATGCACATATATTGTCATAAATTTTATTTTAAAAGAACACTTAAGTAATAATTACATGTTTTATGGATACTGTACTTAAATTAAGTACTGTCAACAGGTCATTAGTACGTACACAATGTAGCAATATACATATAATGACGTAATTAGGCGGCCTTATCTGCCTCCACCGGGGCTTACGACCAACTTCACAATTTATCTCAGCAGGTCATTACTGGGTGCGTGAATTTCAGCTACGTAAATACATTATATGACTAGTAGTGTTGATATTTTCTTTTATATAAGGTATAATTTAAATAGATATATTCTCAAGCAGGGCCCGTATTCGAAGAGCACAGTTGTTTGTCCCGGTTGTCATGTACATAGGTATATAGCAATACTTATTAGAAAATTAGTGCCTTCAAATATACTGACTTTAGTTCAACCTTCGAATTTACTCGTAGTTAAACTTTTTTTTGCGGAAATCCCTTTTTAATTGCGGAAATCAATTTTGAAAAGTAAATTTATATTCAAATTATTAATTGTTAACAGTAAATTACTGATTTCAACTAAGTGATACAATAAAAAAATTAAAGGTTTAAAAAAAACTATCTTAATCTTGTAGATACATTTTTATTTTATATATTCAAACATATTGTTATCGTCAATCAGACGTTACAGCTGCCAATCTCAGGCACACATTAGATGTGCTGATCAATATATCTTAATCGGTAGGGTGACAGTCCCAATAACACAATGAATAATGTATTAAGTTGAATATAGATGTAACCCTTTTACTCAAACGGGCCTAATTGTGATGCCGTTGCGTTAAGCGGTTCGTTTCTCAATTAGAATTCCGTTTGCGGCTATTGGGTTAGAGACACAATATGCTGGCGTCGCGTCGCAACTAGCTCGCCCACTTTCTAGTAAACAATACTCGACGTTTTGAGTCTTCAATCTAGATAAGTATTTTATGAAATGTTTGTGATAATTTGATAAAACTTTTGAGTAATAAATATCTTATACTGTATGTTTATAAGTAATTGAAATAAAAATGGACGAAAAATAAACAAAACTTTAACTCAGATCTATTAGTGAATCTAGCTACTATCAAAACATAAATTGATCATGATATTTTTTCCTAAAAAAAAACGAATCCAGTGGCACGACCATCTATTTCTATTAACATCTAAACGATGTACAGAATAACTTCTTTTTTTTTTCTTTATTTATTTAATGAAGGCTTAGTCACCAAGTGTCGACCTACAGAATAACTTGAAAGCACAGAAATAAAATTAAGGAAAAAAACTTGACCAACATTTTGAAGAATCCAGAAACCAACTCGAATATACATAAAATTTTAAAAATTTGTCGAATCCCTTAGCAAATTTATACTAAATGAATATAAATACCTTTATAAAGATTGGTGAACAGTCTTATATGGAAGTCAAACTTATTCCTAAGTATGATGGTTGCCTACGGATATAATAATGAAACAATTGTCTTCGGCCTATTCAAAAGATTTATATTTTGAAGTCTCCGTACAATTCTGTGCTTCATTTGCATATTTAAAGGGTACCGGTATTATTAGTTCTTATATAGATAAATATCTTATACAAACTTGCTCATTGAAATTCACATTCGACATTTGGAAGTGGATCAAGGTATTCTAAAGCACCAGAATATTTTAAAAGATAATGTTGACAATGAAATTAAAATTTTTATTCATTATGTAACTTTACATTAACTACTAGACAACTGCATCGTTGGTGGTTAGCGTAAATGACTGCAGATCAAGAGGTCTCGGGTTCGATTCACGGGTTGGACTGCTGTTGGGTTTTTCTTACCAGAAATTCTTAATAGCAAACCGGAGTATGGTAGATGGCGGTGTTTCCCGCCCGTGCTTCAGGTTGCGTCGGTCCAGGTTGTCATGAACATCTACGGTAATCCATTTTAAGAAGTCAGTGCCCTCAAATATACTGACAACAAGTTCAACTTTTGAATTCATTTTGCCCTCAGGATTGCGGAGGTCCGATGCTATGCCAGATTACGGTAAAACCGGTTGAACTAGTAGCCGACCCCAAATAATTTGGGGAAGATGACGATTCATTGTGTAACTTAAAGTTTTTTAATATGATAATAGAAAATGTACTACTTAAAGCAACCGGGAGTCAGGTTATTAGACATATTTTCTTATTGAAAAGAAAACACACAAATTAATTACATTTCTTTGATTGAAAATAGAAGTAATAGCCCAGTTGCTGTAAAAGACGCCTAATAAATAAATAAATATACTGGGAACGAATTTTTTGCCTCAATAGTAAAAGTGCCTCCCTGTTCTCAAATGTTTAGATTCTTAAAATTTAAAACTATAAAAATATTTTATAAAGAAATCAAAGAAACTGTATATATATTTTTTTATAATTAAATTACTGTACTATAAAGGAAAACACCTGTATCAAATACTTCAACAAAATAAAATTCATTATGTTTATTTCTCTGTTTTAATATAATTAGAAGCACTAGATTGACCCTTCCTTTTATTAGCTTTGTTCAGTACTATACTTAACATATAAATAAGCTGTGATAATAAATTGTACTTATGTGAAATATGTCACGCTGATTTGTAGGTAATGATTAATTATTTATCGATGTAGCCATCTACGACTATTTCGCTATAAGCTATCACGTAGTAATCCAGATCCAAAAAATATACGTAAGTACTCTAGACTTTCCGCAATAATTTAATCCAATTCACAATAAAACACACTGAGCCTAACAAAATAATAGGTATCCTCTTATAATATTTTTACGACAATAGAAATAATGAGATGTTCCTTGGCACGATATTGCTCCATTTTATTGAATTCGACTTTTATACAATGCGTACGATCGCTGTACACAATAGTCTTCAAATATATTGGTCAAGTGTTTTTTTATCGTAAATTGCTTGTAATTCCAAAATCTTTTTTTTTGTGTTCCATTTAGTCAGACAATAAATTGTTATTGGATGTTGTGTTTTTCTGTTCAGGTTGAGATATTGTTGTGTTGTATATCAAAATGACATAACATTTATTGTTTAGCAAAATAGTATGATAGTTCCTGTGTTATGAAGTTTCCATTAAAGAAGATAAGATATATCAATTATGATAGAGTTAAAATCATTATATGTTGTCCATTCTCCTTATTGCGACATATAAACAATTAGTATGCGCGAATTTATCTACTCTTATATTAGAAGTACACTTGTGACTCTTTGGTACACACTTGTATGGGCAATCCTGACCGAATTGACACACATTTATAAAACCAATTTTTTTGTAATAAAATAATAAAATGTAATTATGGTTATAAATATTATAATTAAATCGTTGTTCTATACCCCTCCCAACTACCCTTTTACATCATATTTTCAAATAAAAACTAACTTTTCCCTTTGTTTCCTTATTGGTAAACAAAATATTTTTAACAAATCAATCTATAGAGTTATTAGGAACTTCAAAATTGTTTGTCTGAATTAATTGCGCTTAGTTTCATTTCAATGTTGGTGTTTATTCAAAATTATTTTAGTTTAAACAATATCTGCTGCGTAAATTAACTGTGACCTTTTCGAGCCCTTTATAAAATATACTGTATACACTAGGGAAAACTAAATTTGGGATCAAATTTTACAATTTTAGCATTTTTCGGAATGTTTATATCAAATCAGTATAGGAATGTTTTCCTTTTAATATACTACAAAAAAGAAAGTTGATTAAATATACAGGTAAGTAAAATTTTAATGTTTGATCATCGATTACGCTTATTAATGATGTTGCTATAAGAAGAATAAAAAATAGCCTCTGTCTTACGCCGAAGGATTAATTCATTGAGATAGTGAGTTTATTCGTATAGTACAGTCTGATCTTACATTTATGAAAATGAATGTCTATTTCTCTTGGTAATGCAACAAGCATGAAAAGTAAGACCAATTTCAACAGTTTTTATAGTGTTAGATAACCCATTAATCGAGCCAGGTTATAGGATATGTAACATTACGATCCAACTAATAGGAGACAAGCATCAATGAAAAGAGAAGCAGATGGTGTTATTTAATTTTGCATACAGGAATTAACTTTCTTACTGTTACTAAAGGTTACTAAAGTCTCAGGTCAGGTCCAGTCGCTATCAGTGTATCAGTATCAGAACCTACGTAATTTATTGCTTGTGTTTCATTAGTAATATTTCTTAACATAATTTTATTGTAGTTGCAAAATTTTATGTTCGATATTTCTAAAATAATAGTTGCTTAATACAATAAATTTCTACAATCATTGCAATCCAAGCACCCATAAATACTCTCAAAGAAAAAATATTACTCAATTACCTGCCAACAAAAACACATTTATTTAGCACTATAAGTACTTCAGTATCTCACTGAAGAAGCCAGCCACTATTACATAAATATGTCTATATTAATGATAGGCGATATTTTGAGCACCTCCCATTAGCTGTGATGAGAAGCTAATACTTATTTATACAGCAAATAAATCAAAATTAGTAGAAGCCCAACCACTGGCGTGCACGTTCATCAAGACCCAAGTATTTTTATAGCGGTCATTACGACAGAAGAAGAAAGAAGAACATATTTTTATAACAGTTAGTTTTATTGCATTGTAAATATCGATATTGAGAATAAATACGAAGGAAAAATGGGCCTTTCTTGTTTCTCTCAAGCAAACAAAACGCGACATAAGATGGAGTGTGATAAAATAATTTTATACGAAGTCATAATATTGTCCTTTTTTATTCCTAAATAAAGTGTACCCATACTAATATATATCCGAATGTATGACATGTTTTAACAGGTAGGATGAGGTACGATTTTGATTATTTTTGTTTTATTACGATATATTTATATGGATAAAACCCATACATAAGTTGGACTTCGGCATTGTAAAATTCTAACCATTGTTAACTGTCACTGCCAGACTGTAGACTGCCTCCGTGACGCAGTGGTAGTCTGTGCGGTCTCAGGTTTAAATTCTGTGTCGGACCAAATGTTTGTATAATTTACAAATATTTGTTTCGGAGTTTGGATGTTTTCTATTAATAACATTTATGATTTTACAAAAAAAGATATCTAAGTATTTTATCAATCAATCTAGTTTTCATAGTATAAGGTCCGCTTTGATGAGGTTAGTTGGCGTTGTGTGTTAGATGTCCGAAATAATTTATTACATGTATCGATGTACAAAAAATGACAGCTGATAAAACTGTACATTGACTTTTACATACTATGAAGGGTAAATGAAATACGAATGAAGACTGAGGTTATGTGGAACATAAAACTTAACATATATGGCATTACTATTTCTACACAATGGTAACTCTTTTGTTCGCATTTTCATAATTTAGTCGTACATATTTTGGGCTAATCCTTAATAGCGTCCAAAGATGTGACGGACGGAGAAACCCTTTTAACATATTATTTGAAATGACATCATTCAGTGGTAAAGACTACGCATACATATAGACATAATCTACTTAAGGCATAGACGAAAAGGTCAACAAATATTTGGGTTTATGGCTCAGCAACGTCTTATAATGATAAGTAGTCTTCAACTGGACCAGCTGAGTGGTGGTTTATAAAGAGAAAGTCTATAAATTAGGTTCTTAGTTCACTAGTTCTTTCATTTCGTTTACGTTTGCAAGTAGTAGACGAAGAAGTTAAAACAGACGTGCTGTACTCATTGCGGAATACCATCAACTGCGAAATATTAAGATAGTATTTCAGTATTATTATTATTATTGTCTAGTACCCATAGTACAAGCTCTGCTTAGATTGGGACTAGATGGCGTTGTGTGTTAAATGTCCGAAAATATTTATTTATTTATTAAACTAATATATTTAATTGTCTTTTATATACATATATCCATATATTAATATATATGTAAATCAGTCTAAGTACGGTAGGTATGACTATACGAAATAATAATTAATAATTAATGAAGATGGTCTGTTCTTGTTGTCACATTTCACACACATCACAAGACTGCCTCGGTAGCATAGTGGTAGCGTATGCGACTGCTAAGCTCTCGGTCTCGGGTTCGATTCCCGGGTCGGACCAAATGTTTGTAGGATCTGCACATATTTGTTTCGGAGTTTGGGTGTTTTCTATGTATAATATGTATGTATTTACAAAAAAAAAGTATATAAGTATTTATATCAGTTGTCTAGTACCCATAACACAAGCTCTGCTTAGCTTGGGACTAGATGGCGTTGTGTGTTATAGATGTCCGAAATATTTATTATTATTATTATTTATTTACACAAGACGAAGAATGAAATTTTTGAAATTAAAAAGTCAACAAAGAAAATCACAATTTTATCCTTTAACTTCTTCTCAGTATACTTACATACTTGCAGAAGGGGTCGCTCTCAAGTGAACGCTTTCTTTAAGAGTACTTAAAAATACTCAAGTATAGATATATGGGCGGTCAGTTTCGAAGTAACTGAACCCTGATTTAGATAAACCGTTATCTGTATCTGTTTATATAATAAAACCTCAGTTTTGTAGCAATAAAATGATTCCGTAGTTTTTATCATGCAATTTATAATAAAATCTTGAGTAGTAAAAATTTGGTAAATAGTTGATTTTAACATGCTTCAAACAAAATTTTCTTAAAAATGAAAAAAAATGTGACCTATTTAGTAAACAATTTATTATTCAACTGATGACCGTTTGATGGGAGGTTGCTAATCAAATTATTAACAACAATATTTGCACAGTATTAGTAAAATTTATAAATATAGTACTTTTTTTTATTATATATAGGGGCAAACGAGCAGACGTATCCCCTGATGGTAAGCGATTACCGCCGCCCAAGGACACCCGCAACACCAGAGGCGTTACAAGTGCGTTGCCGGCCTTTTAGGAAGGAGTACGCTCTTTTCTTGAAGGTTTGAAGGTCGTATTGGTCCGGAAACACCGCAGGAGACAGCTCATTCCACAGTTTTGCTGTGCGCGGCAGAAAGTTTCGGGAAAATCGCACAGTTGTGGACTGCCAACCATCTAGAATAATCTAGATGATGGGGATGATATTATTATTATTTATTTAAACAAATTGTTTAGAAAGTTAGATTTGCTTGGAAATCTCGTTTGTTGCATATATTTTATATAGGTTCTTCTTTCTACTACCAAACTACAGTAATTAGTAACCAAATTAAGTACAGTTTTAATATTTATTTACAGTGCATTCTTATTGTAACATAGTATAAAAGCTTAAGCTAAAAAAATTTGGTAGCATGAAGTCCATTTCGTTAATGACCAATAAGGTGAACTGTATTTTCGAACTGTTATTATTACTGCGATTGGATCTAGATTTATGTGCAAACCCTCCATAATGAAGTTTGGACTTTCATTTTTTTCTATTCAGAATAATGTAAGCAAGGACTTATCTAAAAAGATAAGCTGGACTGTTCTAAAGTTATTTTTATTTCATAAGTTGGCCTCTCTCCAACAGATTTGCAAAAGGGAGCATTGTCCTACAATTTGGCTCTTATGATGCCATAAGTATCTCTGTGGTAAATAAACTTTATGATTCAAACTCAATATAATAAGAACTCTTAGGCCTTTATCTCCGAAACGTTAGGTAGTGGTCTACTGAAACTCATTTTTTCACTTAGTATAGAGCAGGCTTTTGCCTTCAAGTGTGCACTTAGGAATATAGTTAATATGGATTATATAGTTAATACAGATTAAAGAAATATAGTTATAATGTGGTTACCACGATGATTCTTAAAACTGTTTTTTTATTGGTCAACCAATTGAAATAATTCAAATCTTTAATGTTAAGTGAAGTTTAGCACAATACAGAAAAGCTATAGTCAAATAAGTCAAGCTACACCAACACAAAGACAAACAGATAAACAGAGAAAAATTAAATTATAAAAACAGTTGTACTGAGTCCTGTTACTTTAATAAAGACTTCCTACATTAGTTTTTCTTCAATGTTAACTTCATACAATGCTATACATATTATATAGAATATACATACTCGTATATGGGTATAACTATTTATATGTACCTATTTTTTTTATTATTTATTTATAAATGAATCTCTTTCAAACTTTTTTTCACACAACTTCGAACCATTTCTTTTTTTTTACGTTACAGGTAAATGTTATTGTTTTTTAATAAAATAGGATGAAAATTCAACAAATTAGATGATTGCTATTCAATAATATCAATTAGGGAGCTATAATATGTGTGTAAAAAATTTTTGAAAGGCAAGAATGAAATTATTGCTGGTTTCCACGTACTAATTATATGTTTTCGGTAACATCTGAACTTGACAAGAAATTTGTTAAAGTTTCTAAGAGTTCATCTAATTTGAACAGTTAGCAAATTAACACTCAAAGTTGGTTTTTCGATTTCTAAATTTATTTTTGGATATTTTATTTAATTAATTTACTACTGACGTAGAGATACTTTCGTAACTTTAAACTTTGACATTCTGTGTATATTGTTGTATTTATTGATCTATGTATTATTTTGATGTATGAGCTATATTATTGTAAGTTACGGAAATTCGTTTAGTATTTCTTGCGTGAAAGAGTAACAATCATTCCTATATCGTGATAAACTTTCGCATTTCTGATATTATTACGATATCGATAAGCCTTTTGAGCTATTGTCCTTACCTGGGGTGCCACCTGTCTCGGGTCATTTGTGTAGTCACATATCCCCAAGATGTGACCGCAGTGACCCTTATGTGACGATTGGGGAGCTAGCGACCTTTACCGCGTCCTCTTCGCCGCCTCCTTCGAGCGTCCGATCAGTCCTTGCCCGATCACGCTCTGCTGGACACTTTCTGGAGAACAAACTACGCACAAAAGGACACCGTTTCTTCCTATCTCTCATTACTTTCCAGCATTGTCACGATCAACGTTGACGGTGACAGGTTTTATCCGATCTGTCCAACCAGGATTCGACGCTCCAGCGTGTGTTGGGCGAAGTCCCGGTCAGACTCACAGTGATGACGTTGTGCTGCAGCCTCACATTTGACTCTGTTCAGGTACTCACAGAAGCAACCGTGCCCGGTGAGTATTTGAGTCAATCGGAAGATGACACATCGGTCCTCTCGATGAAAGCTTCCAAGCTCAGCAGAACGGCTCTGACAGCTCGTTGGCTAGCACAGCTCTGCATTTCGAGTCATCCCTGTGAAAAGGGCAGAGCTTGCGTGGCATGATCCGACGCTGGCTCCGCGCCATTCCGACCAACAGAATTAATTTCGTCGTAGACCGTCGTATTCATGTTGACCAGAATGTAGAAGGGAGGAGATCGCGCATATGAGATTGTGAAGTAGTCTCGTATGTTACGTGAGCTGCTGCACTGATTTGAATATTTGTCATGGAGATAATTTAATTTTTAACGAAGGACATGCTGCTTTTTATTGCTATAATCAACAGAAACGCGGTTAGTTAAACTTATAATATTTATATATATATATATATATATTTTAATATAGATAATTACGATAAATATAGAGTTTCCTGTGGTATTTTCAATGAACTAAAAATCACATACAACGATACCATTCCTCTGTGTTTTAGATAAGGTAGGTGGTTAATATGTAATTCCTAGTTGAGACATCCTCTGCTAAAAGTTGTTTCATATAACAAGTCCAACTACCAGTTTCATAGAAGTTACACTTAACTTCCTTGATTGGAACGCTAATCTATTCTAATATATAAAGCTGAAGAGTTTTTTTTGTTTGAACGTGCTAATCTCAGAAACCGCTAGTCCGATTTGAAAAATTATTTCAGTATTGGATAGTCCATTTATTGAGAAAGGCTATAGGCCTATATATCATCACGCTAACGCTAATAGGAGCGGAGCACCAATGAAGAATGTTTAAAAAACGGGGGAAATTTTTCACGCTTTGGGCAATAGAGACGCAAACGAGGTTGCGTGAGTCAGCTAGTATAACAATATTGTTGAAAGTCTTTTAAAGTATGCCTATTCGTAAACATGATCATACGATATTGGAAAGATAAAAAACTAAGGTGGAAATCTGTAACATCGGCAGCAAAGTTCTCTCTATGAAGGGACAAAGTAAAATATTGAATTTACTAAAAGACAGTCAAGGGTACGTGTTTGTTCACGAGCATCGCAAATATACGATCCAAACCATAACTCTTTCTTTTTTGCGGTTAAATCAAATATTTCGACATTTGTTGATTTGAATGTGATTACTTCGAAAAATAAAAAACTTTAAGCGATAATAAAATCTATTTTGAATATTTCAGAGTTGAACAAGGAAGTTGTCATCATTTTGACTCGAGAATCAGAATCAAACAATTATAACAGCACAAAAAGATAACTAAATAAATATAAATATGTATAGGTATATAGTCCTGAGTTGTTGAACAAAGTAAAAATCTACGTTCCGCAAGATGTAGAAGCATGTATTATTTTCTCATTTTAGTTGCCACTAGGTATCTATTCTCAAAACAGTTTTCCTTATCGGTCTTGTCATATTTATAACGACTTAGTACGTAAGCATGGCCCTGACATTTTTGCAATGTATATACCAGCACTGCTGCACTCAATGTCGTTTTAAAATCTAGAATTTTTAATTGAAACCTTAATGCATTCAAATTTATATTCGGCATGTTCATTAGTAGGTAATATTTTGAAAAACGGACTCAACATCAACTATTCTAAAAACCTAATTTGCTAATTTGCTCTCATTTTTGTTAAAGGGCTTTTCTTAATGTTTATGGTTTTTCTAACTGTGGAGACTTATTAACGGCGTATTGTTTTTATTTTGATAACCTATGTTAAGTTTTTCTTAAGATAAATAAATTGTAATTGAGTTATTCGAGTTAAATATAATTGACATCAGTGTTGGGGAATTTAATTGACGCGTGATTTATAACTATAAAGTATAAACTGTAAAGTAAAACAGTCTTAGGCACAATATAAAGTGACAAAATAAAGTGCTTTGTTATAATAAGTATACTGTACTTATAAAGGTTTACCTTAAATGAGGTTAGCAATTTATTTTAAAAGAAGTAAGCTGTAAGTGATGTTAATATGCAGGTCCATAGGTCCATTAGGTCTAGGTAATCAGGTCTATTTGTGAACTGAAAACCTTATCTGACCTCATGTTGAAGTTTATTTACTGACCTTTGAGTTAGGTCGTATAAAATAACTTTCTCGAACCTAAGTGTGAAGATTCTAGACATCAATAACGTTCATTATTAAAACGTTAGTTGAAGGAAGTAGTGGTTTCGTTTAAAAACGTTTTACGTTCATATATGATAAAACTATGCTTCGTTATTATTTTTATTCTCTTACTTCTTACTTACTAACTTTCCAATAAATCAGTACATAGACATTGTTTGTTTCAAAGTTGTCTGCTGTTTATTCGAAAAACATGTACATTTTTCTTAGTAATAGTAGCACTGGGAATTAAACATGTCTAAATTGTAAAACTTTGATTTCTTCTACTTTTTGCATACATAAATTAAATCTGTTTCAAATATTTTTCTTAAAGACAGAAAAATCAATGTCATTGTCATAATTATGTACATTATTCTAAAAATTTAAATTTATCCGCCATTGACAATTAAAGAATTCCTATTTTCGTTATAGTAAATCATTATCTAAGATTTCTCAATGTTTTTAATTTAATTTGTTTAAAATTTTTGCCCCTATATATTTAGTTACATTTTAAGATTGGAAGTGAAATAATATGACCTAAATATATAATTATTCTAGCGAAATATACACACTCAATCAATGTCAACCATTTTGATTATAATGGAACTTTGGTAGTCGTAGTATTAGGTGAGGATCGAATTGATACCGTGGAAAAGCGACGCGTAGTGACTGGATCAACTGGATCGATTCCGAAGTCATTCTTTCTTTGTGTTGCCTTATTCACGGAGCCGGTAGCACAAACGCAGTAGTGTCCTTTGGGGTGCAGGTATTAATGTGCGATGGATGTTACTTACCATAACATCATATGTGTACTGTTTCAACCACTATATCATAAAAATAAAGATGCGCTTGTATTGGTAACCTCGTGATAATCTCGTTCTAAAACAATCGACCCGAGTATAACTAAAGTAGGAAGATCTGCTCTATAAATATTTGGCGCTTATTGGAATAAATCTAATATGTATTTCTATACTTAAACGGTTTTATCTAGAAGAAGTGATTTATGTTAAGACGATTATAGGAACTGCCCGATTTCAAAGCAAAATCAACCTTATAAACATAGATACTCCACTAACCAGTTTTAGATATTCCCAGATATGCGAAATTACTTACGTACATATCAAAATCGAACGTACAGACGATTTCCTTTTCCACGTTGATGATGATCGATCAGATTTCTAGGCGGAAATTGAGTAAACTGTACCGTCTGCTTTTGAAGGTATAACTTGCTAACATATTAAACAGTTCAGTATTATGTACAACTATTTAATCAAAGTCGTAATTATAGTAACTTGGTTTACTTGATGAACTAACTAATCAAACTTGTATAAGGTAAGTGTGGTGAATGGTGTAATAAATACATAGAGTCATATTTTAGAAGTTTTAATGTAAGTCTTATGTGTTATGAGCAATTAGTCGGTTACTGTTTAGTTATCTAATACTGATATTCGAGATGGCGGCGTGCAGTTTTTAGTCAGTTTGAGTCCGACATAACCGCCTCATTGGTCGTCCGGTTGGTGATATCGAGGGGTTTGACACACGAAAAAAGAAGTACCTTTTTTGAGTACAACCCTGAACTACTTTTTTTTTTTTTTAACGTGTGGAAACCCCCTCGGGCCGTCACCCCACCGGGGTTTGCGGCGGGGTGGTGTGTCGGAATCGAACCGACTAAAACCACACGGTGTGCCAACTCTGCGCCTGAGAAGGGAGGGGTCCGGGAACTGCAGATATTAACACGACCGGACCCCTCCCAGCGCCTTGAGCTAACCTCGACCTATTTGAGTGATTTATTTTACTTCTCAATGTCCATCTAAATATATCACTTTATCTTTTCACATAGAAAGGGTCTTTAGTTAAAGTCCTAATTTTACCATTTAACAGTAGGCTGGTCATTTCTTACGTAGGAAGTGTTGAAAATTATAGCCGTTTAATACACTTTTGTCTCAACCCCTTCGGGGCAATATACGAGAGAGAGAGAGAGTACTTGCCGTACGTAAAATTAATATTTACATACGTGTGCTAGTAAATATTAACCTTAAGTACATACGGAAGTAGTTAAAATTTAGAATGAACGAAAGAATTTTAATTAATTATTTGTTTAACAAAGGTTTAAAATTATTCTAACTTCTTAAAGGTTTTACGCAACATACACATTTTTCACTTTATAACTTTACAACTTATAGCTTACATACCATTTTATTAGTAATTTAAACAGATTCAAACAATAAGTTAAACTACCAGTTTATATATTAATCATATTAGTTTATATATCAATCATATCAATCAATGTATTCTATATTCAAAATTACTTCCATTAGATTAACGTATGACGTATGTATAAATAACTTATGAAAAAAACTTTTGCCATGTAACTTTCATACTTATAACGGGTGTTTTTTTAAGCTAGATAGAACTTTAAATTGTAAAAAGTAACACAAAAAATTAAATTTTGATGAAACTTTTTTTTTTATTTGTTTCAGTATACTCTGACAAATCATCATGAATAGACTCACGCTTGAACAACGCTACGAAATTATCCAAATTTACTTTGAAAATCAGTCGTCGATTCGCGCAACTTATAGACGACTGTTTTATCGCAAAATTGTGTTCAGCGATGAGGCGCATTTTTGGCTTAACGGGTTTGTTAATAAGCAAAATTGCCGCATATGGAGTGAGACCAATCCACAACAGACCCTACAGACTCCATTACATCCAGAAAAATGCACCGTATGGTGCGGTTTTCACGCTGGTGGCATCATCGGACCTTATTTCTTCAAAATAGAGCTGATTTTCAAAGTAAATTTGGATAATTTCGTAGCGTTGTTCAAACGTGAGTCTATTCATGATGATTTGTCAGAGTATACTGAAACAAATAAAAAAAAAAGTTTCATCAAAATTTAATTTTTTGTGTTACTTTTTACAATTTAAAGTTCTATCTAGCTTAAAAAAACACCCTATATTTAGTTAGAAACTATAACTCAAAATTTGACCTATGTTATTTAAATAATGCAAAATGTTACCAAAAGAAATCGACTTCGACTTGAACCAGTTCTTGAAGTCGTCGAAGTCCGAGTTAATACAATAGACTTTTTATACTACAATAATGACTTCAAAAAATAAAGGGCTCAATACTAATGCAAATTTGAATAGTGAACCCAATCCCCTACATTACTGCACCTAACAGCTTTGTCACGTTAAACCACTCAAGAATAATGGAGACATCGTTTGGAATAAATCGCACAAACACGAAGGGGAGATTTACCCTATCAATACCAGCCAACACTCATTATAACCTCACCTCACCTATTTTTCTCTATAATATAACCGCAAAGCAGATTATAATAATAATAATAAGTTATTCATAAACAGATAACGACAAACTTTAAAAAAAATGTTGCGGAAACATTTTCTAAACACACTGTCGGAACCATCTTAATTTTATACTCTCTCCTTCTAAATTTTATACATTATATATGTTTGTATATGTATAATTGTAACAATGTGTATATAAACACTTATTTATTATTTTAGAATTAGTATCACTATTACTTATTGTATCTGTATATTTTTTTTTATTAAAGTTATTTCTGTACATCTACCATGGCTAGCTCTGCATCGCCCTGAGGTCGAGTGGCATAAAATGCCTATGGCTTTAAGTTCGCCTTTGTCACTATTGTGCAAAAAGATTTAAATAAAATAACGAAAACTTTAGATTATATAAACTAAAATAAAACAACATTTATTCAAGTTACAAGTGTAGTTAAACTCTCGCATTTATGATAAGATTTAAGGGATCTCTAACAAGGTAATGATAATATCTGCGTTCATGTAGATTCAGAAGATCGTGTAAGTATTGAAAGTATATAAGCAGAGAGTAACATTTCAAACCAACCAGACCAGATTGACCCACTTTATAGATTCCATTGTCTATAAACAGAAAGAAGTTAGAGTAAATTTTACCTGTTCTTGTATTTCTGAAATAAAAAAAGGTATAGTAATGAATATGTATGTCTTACTAAGTTTTTCGTATTTTTATACATCAATCAGTGTTATTTTATGCTAAAGAATAACACAAGCTTATTTATTGAAACTTACATTCAAATAAAATATTATCAAAAAGAAGTGAAATGCATAAAAGATGCATTTTGGGTTCATAATTTATACAATTTATTAGGTTTTCAAATAGAAACATATATATAACAGACGAACCTTAAAATTCTAGATTTTTACTCAACCGTTTCTCCAAAAGATTTATATAAATTATAGAAAAATCAGTGACTTATAGATAATACTTAATATGGTTAAAAAAATAAGAAATAAATTACTTGTTATAGAAATATTACAGATTATTAATTACAGATTTATGATAATCTATTTAAAGTAACCAACAGACGTAATGTTTGGTCTTTGATAAACTAATTCATAATGATAAATTAAGATGTATACAGCAAGGTCATGACGACTGCTGTGAAAAAAATATTAAAGTTCATACCCACAATCTGTTCTTTTCTAAGAAAGAAAAAAATATTACTTAACTTCGTTTTAACAGAAAGCAGTTGACGTTGAGAGCGGTCACTTTTTTATGAGCTGAAAGAAAGTGGATCCATCACAATCAGACCAAGTGCCGAGACTTTGTTAGTAAAATCTCCACTTGTTAAATTTACTACACTTTCGTTCCACTCAATGGGTTGCCATGAATAGGGCACTAAGAATACTTAAGTACTTTTAAAGGTAAGATAAATTTCGTTTGCCATTATGAGCCTAACGTTTTTGTTTCTGTAACTTTTAAAAATCTATGGTATAAGCTGTTTGAAGTGTTTCCTAGAACATGCTAACCTTAAAGTCTCCCAAGCAATTTAAATGAAAGTCAAGATACGAGTGTTTTGAGTAGATTATTTTTATACAATCGCTAACGTCTCTTCTCTTAGGTAATATTTTGTTTTCACCACGAGATTTAGCGTGGAGATATTCCCATACCCACTTGTTAGTTTTTTGTTAAGGTTTACGATTGTAGACTGTCAACCTGGCTAGGAGAATTGGTCCTTGTCGGTGGTGCTAATATATTGTTTAATAATGGTACTGTATATATATTTGTTTATTTTAGATTTTCGCTGAATGCATATACAAAAGATAAGTGGATATCTGCCACAGAAAAAAGATTGGATCCCCACAACTTATAGTCGGATTTGTTCAATTCATTTCACGGAGGATGACTTCAATAAATCAAAAAAACGACGTACTCTAATAAAATTTACTGTACCTACATTTAGCATTAGTATATGGAAACTGTTCAATGTAGTGAGTTCAGCTTTGTATTGTTTTAAAATATTTAATAAAAAAGTAGGAAGTACTTAGAAGCAATGGACGCTAATAATATGTAACGTAATCTTAGTTTTCTAGTAGGTATCGTAATATTACCCTCGTTTTTTTGCGATTATTGAACAATATGTAGGAATTTAAATTTTGAACACTATTAGTATATTTATTGCAGCTCATAAATAATGAATTGAATGTGTAGTAGAGAAGTACATGAATAATATAAGCCTTAATTATTACGCAAAAAAATGCCATTGAAATAGTCCCAAAAAGACAGTTATTGAATAAATATCTTCATTTTACGGGACAGTTATTTTAAATGCCAACTTAATCCTTTTTACAATTGTTTTAAATAATAAATTATGCTAAACAATAAAACACGTACCCACTTATAACTTTCAATTATTATTCCTTGGTTTCCTGGTATTATAGTAGAAGCACTAGTGTAGATTACGCAATCACTACCACAAATGCAGAAAGTGTAATCATTGTGTGAAGTGAGCGGATCAATAAGACGTAATATCAATCTTAAATGAATATGCAACGGTTTAGTCCAGTTTGGATAATATTCTCGGCGCATATGTACGCATGATCGTGTAATTATTATTTGTGAATGTAGATGTAGCACCGCGCCGGCGACAAGCGTTTCCAATAAATCCCAGTGCTACACACCATTATTGATTACCGTATTTAGATTTCTGTGTACTAGTATTATTATCTTAAAAGATGACCACAAATTTACATTTGGTTTTGAGTTCAAATTGTACCAGAATTCTACGAAGATATCGCAAAATACAAGTATCATACTTTTATATTCATATAAACTATGGTCAAATCCCAAAAAACTGCGACACTTTCGTAATATGTTGGCACACACAACTATTTATTCTTTATCGATACTATGTCGTCATCTTATCGTCGTCGTCGAATCTATACTACTACAGTCCAATTTAATTCTGGGGCTAAGGAAATTCTAACGTCAGAAATTGTTCAGGGGATTATTGGAAAGCAACTAAAGTTATGACTAGTTCATATTTCTTCGTTAAAGTTACATATTTGCAGTTATCGCGAAGCGGAAAAAAAGTATCGCTATTTTATTTGTTATGTACCCAACATTGAGATATACTCGTACCTATAGAGGAACAAACTTCATTACCATACGTCTCAAAAACTGTAACAACTTTGAACTATCACGCTTTGGAAACATTAGGCATTTGAAAGTAAACATACGTACATCTCACTTACACGCGTTACAAAAACAATAACGACGTTATGATTAAACAAAGACAAAGCATAAACATCACAATGGCGGACCAGTGTTGACTACTGTATAAAAATTTACCAATAAAAATCGAGAAAAAAATTTAAATATTTTAAATTGTGTACTTATATTTGCATGGAATAGTAAGATTAATAAAATAGCTGTGCATTTTTGTTAAAATAATTAATTTATATAAAAATTAAATCAAACACCGCTGTTGACTTTTAGATTATTTTTGTAGGTTTGAAAAAGTTTCATATCAATGACATGCTGCCAATTAGCGGCATTCATTGTTATACGGATGACAGCACGGGCGATGCTCTCTACATCGGCCGCGCCAATATTACTTGCGCTTATTGAGAGTCGAAACAACTTG
The DNA here is from genome assembly GCA_916048165.1 of Spilarctia lutea. Lineage (NCBI taxonomy): Eukaryota > Metazoa > Arthropoda > Insecta > Lepidoptera > Erebidae > Spilarctia > Spilarctia lutea. The sequence goes on from OU696487.1 coordinate 11,405,902, forward strand.
TGTCTGAAGTTGAGAACTCTTTGAAAAAGGTAGTCTTAATTTAGTCCAATTCAACCCCACAAAGACACAAATTTGCGCTTTCACTACTAAAAAACTGCCATGGGTCGTATGTCCTCGTTTTGAAGACACTCTCCTATCTGTTTCAGCCATTATTGGAATACTTGTTGTCGACGTATCGAGTGAAGTCCAGTTTCGTGGCCATTTGGATGGTAAGTTCAAATTGGCCTCGAAGAGGCTTGGTGTACTTAACAGATCGAGGCAGTATTTCAATCCGGCTCACCGTCTTCGGTTTTATAAGGCGCAAGTTCAGCCTCACACTGACGGAATACATTCCTCATCTTTGGGCAAGGACACCCCAATCATCCCTTTGCACCGCATTCAGTAGAGAGCGACTCGCATCGCCGATTGCCAAGAACTTCCAATCCGGCTAGGCTCTCTGGCGCTGCGTAGAGATGTGGCTTCGCTGTGCATCTTCTACCGCATTTACTAAGGGGAGTGCTCCGAGGAATTTTTCAGACTGATCCCTGCCGCCTCTTTTCGCCATCGTCCTACGCAACAGAAATTTCATCCCCATCATCTAGATGGTCGACAGTCAACAACTGCAATGCAATTCTGCAATTTCATTCATCCATCACTTGGATAGCTGGCAGTCCACAACTGTGCGCTTTTTGCGAAACTTTCTGCTTCCCACAACAAAACTGTGGAATGAACTGTCGCCTGCGGTATTTCCGAACCGAACCTTCAAACTTTCAAAAAAAGAGCGTACACCTCCTTTAAATGTCGGCAACGCACTTGTGACGCCTCGTGTGTTGCCATCAGGCGATACGTCTGCTCGTTTGCTCCTATTCTATAATAAAAACATATATTAGCATACACAAAAACCTTTAATTATCTAGTTATGTTTAGATCTCGTAAACTTATTTAGTAAACTAATAGTTATGCAATTATTCTAATTCAATTAAAAGAGTTCTTATTATAATTACATTTAAAGATATATATTATTATCGAAAACATCCAAACATCTAAAATTATGGAGGTACTAAATCAAAAAAGTACTTATAACTTCTAAAGTTCTTGAGTGTTATAGTTGATAAATTATTAATCACAACTCTTCCTGAAACGTCCAACTTGTAAACGAAAGTAGGAAGGAAATTACTTATTGCCCACTAACACAAGCCCTTTCATGCGCGACCTCTTACCCCCGCGCTCCCACTTGACCCTTTGCACAAAATAAAATCGCTTTAGGTCGTGGGCAAGGCGCAACTAACTTGCTTATATGATACAAAATAAGAAAGTGAGCCGACACACTTGGAAGGATTAGACTGTACCGTATTCTGACAGTTTTTCCAGCTAATCTAGTTATCAAAAATAAAAGAAGACAGAAAAAGGTCTAATATATATAAAAACGAGTGTAGGATGTAAGTTATGAGAGTCGTTTGAAAAGGTATAGGATAATTTTTCCATATCGTAAGAGTTAAGGCAACTTTCGATTCTTACTTGCAACTACACAAGTATAATATAAATCCTTTTAAGATAATTCTAGACGTATGAACACCTTTGGAGGGTTGTTCAGTTACTCTTAAAAGGTTTTATGTATGGTATCTTGAAAAAAGCTATAACAATGTACACATTTCTTTGAAAAATGTATTGTTTAGTTGAAACTTTCATCAATCCATATACATAACACCAAGTCATTATTAATGTCTGCAATAAAATTCCTACTGAATCTATAAGAATAACTAGTCAAACACGAAAAAGAAATACCTACTACTAATGGTCGTATGCCCTTAACCCCAGTTGATATAGTCAAGTTAAGGGGAAGGGTAAATTAATGACGTTCGCCGACGTTACACTAGCAAACTGTCAACTCCCTGTGCTCTATCGCGATCGGTAGGCCCGATAAGTGCAGTATACATGTTCAAACTAAAGACAACATGCTTCAAGTTGTTGTTTACAAAGGCAGGTACTGAGTAAGCAAAATGATCAACTAATAGGCCGGAATCTATTTAAAGCTTCATTTTCAATTAGGTGTTTAGATTTGAAGTAACTCAAATTATATTAGCTCGATAGAAGAACAGTGATTCTTAGAAGATAATGTGTTTTGTTTTGTTTGTGATATCATGTTAACGAACCACATTCTGTTTCTCACTTTAATTTTACGTAGTTTGTTTTATCTTTTGAGATATTGTTTCGCATAACTATGTAACAAAGTCTTGAAGCTATTTAATATGAGCCATCCATCCATCATCAATCCATCAAAAGTGCCAGAGACAACATTATTCAGAAACGAGTTATTTTTTAGGAATTTCGACAACGGTTAAGCTTATGGCCTTTTAATACATGTAAATATAATATAGGTGGTAACATTACATATATAACCTATTTCATTGCCGCCATATTGATACACCAATCAAGTATAGTAATAGATACAAATATTTGTATAATTTCAACGATCACAGTACGGAAAAGTCAACTTAATATTATCAATTCACAAAAAAAATAGTTTTTAAAATGAAACAAATTACATAGCTGTAACACTGCTAGATGTACAAAAATATATCCCATTTCATAATTTCCAATTCATTAAAATCTTGTGATTTATAAAACGGTGATAAGAATATTTTTTTATCGATTTTGTATTGCTCTGGCTTTATTGCAACCCTAGCTGCAACTAATCAAGAGTATGATAAAAAGAATGACATTAGTATAGAAAAAACTTCTTTAAGTTGCAGTTTTATTAGCGTTCAATATATCCCCTTTCATCTTCAATCTAAATGAAACACAAAAGAATACACGCCCACAGAAAAATATATACGTACATGGACAAATTCACACACATCACTAAATCTTTATCACATATCATGTATTACTTACGTCATTATAGTTATTAACTATGAATTAAATAACCGATTTATGTCATTTAATTTAACGTAGGGTTTCAAAATAAATTTGTTAAACAGTGTTATTGCCTTGGTGTCCCACAACACAGGACCTGCGTCCAGATATCGATCTCAGGACTCAGTTTCCTACACATATTTTGTACTACTTAAGTTAGAATAAACGATGTAAATGTGTACATATTTGAGAAGAAAAGGAAACAAGTGTTCATTAATAGTGTCAATTAAGTTTAATCGAAGTAGCTCTCTTATCTCTGTATTACAGATTCCTTTTTAACCTTCAAATTCAACATCTGTTTAGCACATCCGCTCAAAGATTCGGTCTCCAAATTTTCGATATTATAATTATTGGCCTTTGGTTATGTTAACAAATTGTTGCTTTCAAACTAGATCCACTTTCGTTTGCTTAAACAAGATTGGTTCAAATTACAATTCTAGAAACTTATTGGAAATAACAAAAGTCAATTAGTTCGTGAATCAACACTTTGAAATATCTAATATATAAATATAAAAAAATTATAACTTTATTATTTTTATGAAATTAAATACATACAAGCTTTTTGGTCTAGTGGTTAGCGTAAACTGCAGATCAAGAGGTCTCGGGTTCGATTTCCGGGTTGAACTGCTGTTGGGTTTTCCTTAAAAGAAATTTGTAAAAGCAGCCCGGAGTATTGAAGACGGCGGTGTTTCCCGCCCGTGCCTCGGAGAGCACGTTAAGGTGTCGGTCCCGGTTGTCATGAACATCTATGGCAATCGTTATTGGGTAGTCAGTGCCCTTAAATATACTGACTATAATTTTGAATTCAGTTCACCTTCAGGGTTGCGGAGGTCCGATGCCAGTCGCTCTGCGGAATAACTGATATTCAGGTAAAACCGGTTGAGCTAGTGGCCAACCCCGAATAATCTTGGGCATAGTAAAGGCTAGGAAGATGAAATATATTCAAGCTTTTTAAACAGCTTTTTTAGAATACCTTACAAATGAATAACTCAGGAATACTTGTGTCTCAATGACACAAGTACTGAGAATGTTAGTACATCATAACATCAGTACATTGCATTTATTATAATATTAAAGTAGAAGAGACAAAATAATCTTTTTTATTCCCATAATGTGTACATAAATTTATAAAGTAAAAAATTACAGTTTCGTATACTTCGTATGTGGTAAGAAAACGTAATTATCTACTGTTAACAGGGTTCGAGGTCCTAATACAACAGTAGTAACAATTAAAACAGTAATAAAATCTTCATAAATTAATAGCAAAGTCGAAATTGGACCGTGACCCCTAAAATAGGATAGTGATACTATGAATAAACAATAGGTGTATGATTCGATTATAGTAGCAATAAATTATTTACTTAATTTTACAGTAATGTGAGAGTAAATTTGTACAATATATAAGTCTATATATGTAAGAGTCACATACACTGGAAGTTGTCGATCAATAAATCTGCCTAGAACCAATTTAGTAGTTCCAATTTCACGAGAGAGGTCAGTTCAAAGATGCAAGTTTGATTAGCAGCGCTCGGGAAATTACGCATGATCTCTCTAAATTTCACGTACCTTCATGTTAACCGCCTAAAGACTTTAACAAGTTTGTGTAGTTAATGAAAACCTAGTTATAAAATTTCTACATGACTGCTTAAATAGACCTGCGTAAATCTAAGCCGTCTATTAGAAAAAATATCGACATATTTAAATAAAAAAAGTAAAATCACTAGAATATCTCGTATTCCTGGAGTAAGAGGTGCCATTTTGGCAAAGAACGCTGATAGATAATAGATAGCCACATAACAGATACTCTAAGTATACTTATATATATAAATAAACTTACATTTAGTATGGGTACATTATGATAAGCTAAATTAATCTACAAATAACTAACAATATATCACTGAAACAAAAACAAAAGTATGGATAATATTTATGATATCATCTAATAGGATCAGCGGTACATAATTAAAAGAACGATTATTACACGCCAGTAGTCCTAACATGCCTCTATCGATTACGTCTCCATACGTTCGGAAATTGACTGGGGCAGTTTCCTGAATTATACGGGCATAGGGAGCGATTTACTGACAGACTTCACCAATATTTTCCTCGCGTAAATGTAACAAAACAGTTCGCATGACCAATGATCATTCGAGTGTGACTTCGTTTTGTTAAGTGCAAACAAGTTCTATATTAATGCGGATTGTGTGGAGCTATTTTATTTTGTTATTTGATTTGTTTTCAGGGTATGGGCATTTAATTGGAATGTAGATACAATGTACTTATTATAGTCCGGCCACTCAGAGAATGCGTTTCTGACACTTGTAAATTCGTAATGAGTAGTGATGTACCATGAATATCATTAGTAATATTTGGTAACAGTATTTATACTCGTAGCGTTCATTATGCATAATTACTAAATTTATATATACCTATTTTATTATATTTCAAACACAATATTAACAAAATTGTTGATGGATGAATTAAATTTAATCGTAATTTCTGAATGAAACAAAGGGAAAGAAAATAAAAATACTGTATTTATTGGAAAATATGTACCTATATATATTACGAAATCATAGTTTTAAGATTTCAATAATGTCAAATCAAAATTTACCAGAAATATAAAGGGATAAAAATAGTTTTCTATTAATTTTCAATTCATCCGACTGATATCACGACAATTATTTTCATAAGTTTGGTTTGGTCGTACTTATATCGTATTATAAACTATATTAAATATGTGTTAAGTACATTATACACACTCTCGAATAATTTCTCCGATGTCCCCAGGAACTTTAATGTCGTTCGTATAAATGCCCAAAGCATTTCGGCACATTTCCCTGAAATGGTGACAACATTCGACTGTACGACATCCTTACATACTTAGTAACTCATCTTGTTATACTGTTTTTTTGTGTATTCAATAAAGATAAATAAATAAAAAATAAAATTATATATTATAAATTAGAACGTTTTATTTAACAATATATCGACCGACAGAATATATTACGATTACAAAAATACTCAGTTACAATTACCTATTATATTTTGTCTCATCACTACAAAAACAAACTGTTGACATAACCTTAAAACAGCGCAGTTTGACGTCGTTAGACTTTTAAAAATTATTGTTTTTAAATTAATTAATTGTTAATAACTTTAGCCCAATATAAAACGTTTATTGTAAGTTGGCATGATTATTCAGTTTTTAATGTTATTACTCATTATTAAGGTTAATAAAAGATATTTAAAATTTTGCCATAAATTGTACGTCAGTTCAAAGTTACATCGCCCATTGCATCACGACCTGTCAGGAACGCATTCTCTCAGTGGCCAGACTATAAAACATATATTTAGAATTCGATTTTGACATTTTAATACTCGATATCATTATAAATCGTTCTATGATGTATTTTTTCCAATACATTAAATGGGTGGATATATCATGAATATCGACTTGTTTGTGGTCTCACTGCCTTAAAAAAGCTGATTAAAAATTTGATTTGATTTAATTAACATTACCACGATCACATAGTCTCCTTGAAGTGGAACAGTTAATTCGTTTTAAATGGACGATCAATCAAAGTATTCAATACATTTTAAAAGCAGTAATCAAAGAGATATTGCCTAGATTTTATTCAAAAATAAATTACTCATCTCGATACGTATCAGAGGTAAATTTCAAAGTCTACATTAAAGCAAGTGATCCCGTGACATACTGTGTTGATAAATACATAGCTTCTAAATCCCTGAGGACGATATGCCGTGACTGTTTCTTTTACAGAATAAGTCACTTGAATATATCAAGTAGAGTAGTACATCTAAAATAATAAAAGTACAATTTCCTACGATTTTTACGACTGTTTTGCCTCGAAGTACGAGCGTGACGGATATCAGCTATTTATTTGTGTGTAGGTGAAAACATTAACGAAACCCACAGGACCAATCTGATTAAAACTTTTTGTCGAGCACCCGCTAAAAGTTATGTAAAGCGGTGTTTGCTGTTGAATATTTCATAATTTCATAACCTTACGATATATTATTCTCTTTATATTTGTCACTAGCAGAGTCGTGGTTGGCTTACATTATTTTTTTTACATATACGAGTATGTACTTGCTTTTAGATGAAGGTGTGAGATGAATGGAAATGATCAGTAGAACTTCTATTCTACATATAATAGTCTTTAATTTCACAAATAAAGAGATTTTTTAAATTTTATTTTATTTAAACAGTAAGTACATTAAGTCTTTCTTGTTACTTCTTTGGGACAGAAGATTAATGGTCCTGGACCGTTTCGTTCCTTCTTCCTTTTTAGATATATAAAAAATTACCAATAAAAACAACTAGAGGTGTAATATCATTTCAGCTAAAATAATTTTATGGATCAAAATTACACACTGTCAAGTAGCATTCGCCGTATTTGTAACTGTTGTATTATATAAATATAATAAGTTTATTATTAAATAAAGATACAATTGCGTTTTCTGTAAAGACAAAACTATTTATTAACAAAACCAATTATAAATACAATGTTTTTGTTCCATTATTTCAAATAACTCTTATTACAACATTTAAAGCCTTATTTCATGTGTAGATATTTATTTTACAGTATTATCGTTCTAAGATTACTTTTCCTCATCATGCTCTTTTTTAATTGTTCTTAGATGTCAAAAGCGACATCTACAAATGTCTGCGGTGTACGCGGTAAATTTAAATAGTTAAGAAAAACTAGTAATGGTTTTCTTTACATATGTATAATAAATATGTATATATATACATATTTATAAATCGGCGCACGAAGTAATGGAAACGTCATACAGATTGCTGGAGTAAGGTCAACATAGGATTTATAACACTGGCACCAACTATGATTTTTTTATTTTCAATTATGTTTCAATCTTCGATCAGTTGGTCATGAATCTGGGGATAGCACCTTCAGAGACCAGTTCTGTATCGAACTTGCTGTGTTACCAAATGAACTTTCCAAATGTTCCAATATTCTAAGTGATTTGTGAGCGAAGTGTCATAATAAATTATAAAAACAGTTTCATTGTATTTCTTTATAGCCAATGATAATCCACCCATTCTAGCTTCGTTAATTATTTTATAAAGAACTTTAGCATGTACGACTCATTATTTTGATCAAAATAGATGGTTGAATTCTCACAAAACATAAATCAACACAGTTTTTTTTTCAGGTTTTGATGATTGATGGTCTTGTTATTACTACCTGAATTTGATGGATGATCAGGATGTGGCATCTTAAATAATTTTCAATGCCGGATATACTTAGACAAAAGAAATATTATCATTCATGATTAACGACAAAATGAAGCATTTCGATATACCTTTTAGTGACGAAAATGTGGATGTAATGATAATGAAACGAAATCACAAAAAAAAGTAAAAAAATGACGAACGAAGTAAGTACCTAAGATCACCTGGTCTTTGAAACAGAACCTATATTTAATATAATAAACATTAACATTAGAAACTAGATTTAACATAATCAATCGCCCAGTACTTTTGTCTTAGAGGCTTAATTTGTAATGTAGGTATATATTATATAGATTCATTATTAAACTCTGTTGTCTTTTCGTACATTACTCGTATCTACCTACAAAATAAACGTGTTTGAAGGTACATCATCAAATCCACGTCATTTGACAATATTTGACATTTTGAAATGTTAACAGCAAAAAAAAATTTATTTTATCACTTTTATTTATTTTGTATGTTACTACGTAAACCTGTCGATCCTACGCCTGATCTCTCCCCGGTCGTGTCGGTTAACCGTCCCATTGGATTGTGAGAGAGAGGGAACAGAGAGTGCACCTGTGTTTGCGCAAACTCTTGTGCACTATAATATCTCCGTTGAGACTGGTCGCCGTGGCCGTAATCGGCTAGGAGACCATCAAGTTCCTGGGATACTGTTTAAACTGCATTTTGTGTTGTGTGCTGTGTTTACACAAATAAACTTTATTATTAATTTTTATTTTGATTTATTTCAGTTACTAGTATTACTTGAACTGTTAATGTATAATAATAATAATACACTGCTAAGCATATTCCTTTCAGTGGAGGTCCTGCCTTACAACCACACGTGTTTTAAATATAGTTTTATCATGTTTTTCTACTCTTGGCAATGAAGTTGTTCTACGTGTTTGATTAATACTCGTATCGAAATAAATAGTAAAGAATAATATTATTTTGCCCCTATTGTTTCGGTTCGGGGTCGGAAGCGGGGGTTTGCTCAAATAATCAAGTAGTGCGTCATTGTGACAGGTGGAAATTAAGCTACCACATAGTTAATAATATAAAAAAATTCCGCAGCTGTGTCACAAGGTTATTATGACATATTTTTTTAATTGAGTCAAAATCCATAGTATCACCTAAGTGTGATCAATTTATATGAGTATAATAAATTTGTGTAAAAAATATTATACTAAAATAAATGAATAAATTAATTTATTTCCTGAATTCTTTAAAATAGCTCGATATTAAAAAAAACCTCTTAATATTTTCTAATAAACGCATGATTCTTTAAAAATAAGCTACACGTACTTTTTAAAATCCCCGATTGTATATCAACATCATTTCAGTAAAACGCCTCAATTTGATGTTTCGTTAAGTATAAATCCTCAAAAGATTAATGACAATAATTAAAATTCAATGCTCAGAATAAGTATCTGTTCATACAAATTAAATCATGCGCAAAGTGTACTCAATTGTCTGTAAAATGGTAAACCTTACAAATATAAATACTTACTATTGTACGGTGAACTACTGTTTTCAATTTCAGATTTTAATATATATTCCAGCACTTAAGTAACAAAAATTATTAGTAAATGTTTTAACTATTTCTTGCATATCATGAAATGTTGATGTTCTATTAGCTGACTTCGGATGCCAGTATCCATGGAGACCAACCAAATATGCAGGAGATATTACAGTGCACAATTGTGTGCGCAAACACAGCTGCACAGTGGGCTATCCGATACGATCAGGAAAAGATCAGGCGCAGGACCGATGGCTTTTGGTGCTTTCCGAGGCACGGAGGTTATGACCCTAACTTCCAAACTTCGGGCTGCTATTAAGCATTTCTTTAATCAGAAAGAAACAATAGAACTTTTTGACCCGACCGGGAAATCGAACCCGAGACCTCTTGATCGGTAGTCGCATACGCTAACCGCTAGACCAACGAGGCAGTTGCGCGTCATATAATGCACTTATTAAACCATCACCATCAGTGCGTTGCTAGACATAGGCACATCTTCTATTAAACCAAGATACATGCAATTTTTACCTATATTAATATTCAAATAATAAGCACAGACATCTATCTAAATTCTATCATAAATATTAATTTCTTTGTAAAATTTTATAAGCAGATAATAAGTGTTGTAAGTACTATCTGTATAAATTCTTTGTTATCATTAAAAGGAAGTATTCAAATGAAGAGCTTCATTTAATTCAAATCCACAAACGGGTCTCCATTTCGTTTTTGTGTTGTCATCAAAATACAAGCTGTATTTTTATCTCAGAACTTCTTTGTTTGTAAAACCTACTTGAAGAACGTCGTAACAGGAAAAATTAAACAATCTTATCAGGATTAAACGAGATTTGAGGAACTTAGCCATACAATTCTTTAATCTATGGTAAAAATAAATAAATAAAGAGCTTTCATATTATGTTGAAAATATTTTAAATTAACTTGAATTTCATTTCTTTATGTTTTATTTAAGTTATAAAACTGCAAATATTATGTAAATCTTACCAGTTTAAATATCTCATCTATATCTCGAAGGTACCGTAACTTATACAGCAAAAACTATTACTTTAAGTGTCTTTAATCTTACATTCATACTAATACTATACCAAAAAAACTTTTCGTTGATTCTTACTGTATTGCCTGACTACTACTGTGTACGTAACTAAAGAAAATGGTATTTTTATTAAAAAATCTGTACTTGGTTTTGCGTAAATACATATTATTATTAAAAACCGCTTCATATATATCAATGAAATTTGGTATTGAGAGACCTTGTTTCTTGATGAAGGGCATTGGTTTTTCTTTACTGTTCGATAACTTAATACACAAGCTTTTGTATTATATAAATTGTATAACGACATTTAAAAGTTTTATAGCAAAAACTTTCAAGGAATATTTTATTCTAAGAATATTTTATTAAGTGTTTTTAATTTAATTTGATTTTTATTTTTTAGTTAACGCATCGATGTTGCAAGAAATTTACGACCGAAGTACAACACAAATCGAAAAAGTTCAAATTCGAGGCGGTTACGTCGTTTTAATACAGATATCCTATGAACACCTTTCAACTCCATCGTCAAACCCTTATTATCTTTTAAAGACTAACTACTCGACAAGAGAAATCAAACGATTCTAAACTCGATGGGTTTCGTCGTTTCATTACTGAATTTCCATGACTACCTTGCGGCTCCATCACCAAACTTCAGATACTATAAAAATACTCGTTAAGACGAATCCAATGATTACAAACTCTATGGGTTTTGTCGTTTAATAACAGAGTTCCTATGACCAGCTTGCAGCGCCATCATCAGACTCTGGATACTATCGAAACATAAGGTACTCGACAAGACGAATCAAACAATTCCACACTTAATGGGTTTTATCGTTTCAACACAGGGTTCCTATTGCACCTTCAAGCTCCAGCATAAAATTTCTTTATACGATTAAATATACCATAAATACCAGTATAGTCTCACCCATTTCCTGATCCTGCAATTCCCCAACATGACAATAATAGTAATGCCATCAAACAAAATAAAAAACGTAAGTAATCAAGGTTGTAAAGAATTTAAGACTAATTATTGCTTTAAAATTACGGTTTTGGTTGTTTTATAACGCTGTCGGATCCTGATTAATAGTAGGCGGTTAATGAATTTCCCAACTTATTTCTGTAAAATACGTGGTATTAAGGAGAAGCTCCATCTAATCTAGTTAATTATCTCTCTCCCTAAATCATAAAAATCTAGGGACAGATATGAACACGAAATTTTAGTTTATGAAATGTGAAGACTTTTTTAAAATCCACCTCGACCATCTTCTTCGCTTAAGGTCTAGAGTTCGATTCCTGGGTCGAACCAAAGGTGATGCATCACAAAGCCGCTATCCTATTAGTGCGTTGTGTCATGTGCATTCGCAATGAGTATGGTGACCTCCACTCTATGGTCTGCAAATATTTGTTTCAAAGTTTGGGTGTTTTCTATATATATAAAATGTATGTAACTACAAAAAAAAAATACTCGTATATTTGTATTTATATCAATTTTCTAGTATTCATTCATAATATAAGCTCTGCTTAGTTTGGGACTAAATAGCGTTATGTGCAAATAAAACTTTTATTTTACGAATATTCGTAAAATTGAAATCTTCAGGTATGTACAACTTTTATAATTTATAACAAAGATCGTTAAATTAGTTAGGCTAGACTGACCACGATATCGGCTGTTTTGCTATTAGGTATTAAACTCGTATTACGATCTGCAACAGGCGATTCTCTCTCACAATTTAACTAACTAAATCTAACTTTATTCCGAGAATTTAAAATGAGAGACAGCTATTGTACATTCCTATGTGATTCCCGGGAAACTACTGTAAATCTGTCGATTGGGAATTTAATAAGAAAATTGTGGTGTAGAATATAGAATGTGAATATAGAATATAGTAGACTGTAGTAGAGCATGTGTTTCTAATAATATGTAAGTAGGATATAACTAATAACAAACATACCATACATTGACTGTAAACATTAGTGCATAAAAACAAGCTTCTTCTTCCTAAACGTATCCCAAGATGATTTGGGGTCGGCTAGAAGTTTCAACCCTGTTTTATCTGAATATCAGATTTTCTACGGAGCGACCAAAGTCTGATGCCGTGGCGATGCACCGTAGTTGAACTGAATTCGAAGGTTGAAACTAGTGTCAATATATTTGAGGGCACTGACTTCTCAATAACGCCTACTATACATGTTCATAGCAACCGGGACCGACGAGTTAACGTGCTCTCCGAGGCACGGGCGGGTCAACACCGCCATCTTCCATACTTCGGCCCGGTTAATAACAATTTTCATATACGAAAAGCACGATACGTCACTCTGGTCCGACTCAAGAATCGAACCTGAGACTTCTTGATTGAAAGTCGCTAGCCGCCAGACCAACGAAGCAGTCGTCAGTTGAAATATTAATCGTAATATATTTTTTTGTTTCTTATTTATTTACTGGTAATAAAATCCTATAAACAAATATTCATTTAACCGTAGACAGTTCACCATACGAGTATTATTCATCCAAAGATAAAACACTTTTTATGTATAGTCACGGCAACCTTCCGTAGTCTTATCATATTTGCTTTGCTATTTCTCTGAAATTAACTTGTGCCCGCGTAAGCAACTTAGGCGTATGATAAGAGAAAATTGCTCGAAATTGCAATTTTGTTTACCCAATAATATTGTCGACTTAGTACGCGTCCTTTACCAAAACAAGGTAGGCGAACCTTATTTATATCAGGAGTTGTAAACACACAATGTCGAATTTATAACCACTGCATAATGTATGGTAATAATAATTATCGTACATCTAACCAAAGAAGAAAGTTTACAAGGTTCTGTATTTTATTTTTTATTCTGTTTCATTTTTAGGTCATTAAAGTATCATCATAAGCCTATCGCAGTACACTGCTGGACATAGACCTCTCCAATTGCACGCCACTTAGTTCGATCCTCGGCTTCTCGCATCCAGCCCTGCCAGCCGTCTTGTCCAAATCATCACTCCACCTAGCCTGTGGACGTCCTCACTACGTTTGTCGAGACGCGGTCTCCACTCAAGAACCCGTTTACCCCAACGGTTATCGGTTCTGCGGCAAATATGGCTAGCCCACTGCCACTTCAGTTTGCTAACCTTGGTTTTCTATCAGATCACCTCGTTTCTAATACGGTCCCTCAAAGAAACGCCGAGCATAGCCCTTTCCATTGCACGCTGAGCGACTTTGAACTTGTGGACCAGCCGTACCGTAAGGGTCTACGTTTCGGCTCCGTGTGTCATAACGGGTAGGACGGATGTTAAAGTATGAAGTTTTTCAAATAAAGAAGTAGTACACAGTCACCACTTTTTACTGATATAGAAAATTTAAGCCCTTATTAAAACATATTATTATTTCCTTATTATTCCGAAATTAATCCTAATCGATGCAGCAGTTTAGACATGGAAGCATAACAGACATACAGAGTTACTTTCGTATTTATTTACACGTGAAAATCTACAAGTGAAAGCGAACTTTCATAATTTAATAACTTCTACAGAGAGATTATCTGGCGGAGGTATATAAAGTTACTAACATTGCATACCGACATTCAAATAGCAACCATACATGTGTTTACTCCACAGTATTTGAAATTAGTTCATTCTGTTCTATTCTACTCAAAGGCTTACATCAGTCAGACCCAAAAGTGTTATGTTATTGTTGGACCGGTATTTACTAAACTGTATTATGTTAGTATATTGTAATTAGTTTTGTACACGTATTATGTAATTGACATACATATGATTATGAACGTAACTTGGAGTAAGTAGATAACTAGACTAACAACGAATGAAAATATTGATTCTTTAAATGCAAAGTGTATTTAGAATCTTTATTTTATTACGATGCAAATTATTTTATTTCTTAGTAACCATTAAATAGAAAGGTCGTGTAAAAGTAGATCACAAGTATCTAAACACTGTCACTTCAAGTGAGATGTATCGACAGGATAAAACTTTTTCCATGTTAAAAAAAGTTCCTTTCCATTAAGTTAATATAACATAACCAATTTATATACTGTATGTAATTCTCTGGCAGAAGAATTACCATCACTATGAAAACCAACAACAAAAGATCTTAAAGTGTCTTAAAGGGCTCAAATAACTCGACTGTTACATAGACTTATTAAATCCCCAGCGACCCGCCCCAGCTACGCACGGGTGGATTTCAGATGCACCCAGCGACGACACGACACGTGCATTTTAAATCTGTAATATCTTCGAATACATTCATTTAAATTAGATTCTGTAAGGGGCCATAATTATCTATATTAAATGCTTAATGTATTAAGGGACTTAATTGGATAAGGATTAATGCTGTATTGCTTAAAATCACTTCGTAAATAATTCATCATTTCTCGTAAAAAGAAAGTAATAAATAATGATTATTGTGGGATGAATATTATAGATAGACATATGCCATCGCTGACTTTTATGTAGACATTTTTAAGGTATACAATACTGTCATATGTTATTTAAGTCTATCCCGTAGGGTGCAGCCAGCGTTTGCAATGTAAGCGCAAAAAATGTGTTTGTTTACGACATCACATTAGAAACCTCTAAATTTATGAGTGTTTCTCTACAATATTATGAATGTATTTTACATATAAACCTTCCTCTTGAATTACTCTATCTATTAAAAAAAACCGCTTCAAAATCCGGTTGTAGGTTGTATATCTCTGTAAATGATGTTTATGATCAATAAACATTTATATGTTAACACAAACACGACGCGTGTTTAAAAATGGATTTTCACAGACTACTAGTTTCTCCACCACTTCCACTTTTCCTAATTAGTATACAGTTGTCTTGAAACTGAGTCTGTATAAACTCTTCGTTAATTTTGCTTCTTTAGAATGTTAGCAACAAACATTCGTTATTTTGTCGACAGCCTAAACTACCGCAAGTCTCAAAAATTTTCTTACGTGGCTCTTCGCTTTATTTACCATTGCGATTCTTGCGCTAGTGACATCCCATCTTTCCACTTGCGTGTATTTTATCTTTCTTAACATGTTTTCTCAAATTACGTTAACAGTTTTTTAGTATTTATTTATTCTTTAAAAATGTATTCTTTTACATTATATTTATCTTTTTTTGATGGACGATGGCAGGTGTTTGTAGTAGGAAATATCAGAAAGAGGATTGTTGTTCATGGATGTATACATAATACAGCTTGGAAGACGTTGTTAAGTTAGATAATTGGAATCAATTTTCTTTTGGTATCTAATATGGGCCTAAATCATTATCACAGTCGCAGTCAAAGTTTTTGATACCAAAATAAGGGGATGTAAGCGATGTCTCAAAGTTTGGAGTATCCTGTTCAGTTTTTTAACCAAATTTTAAGATTCTGAGTTCACACGGTTTTGATTTAATTGCGATAGTTGAAAATTTTCAGCATGAACGGCTGTATCTTTTGATTGCGTTGACTTAGAAGTTTGATTTTATGACAGCTTGAAGGGACACTAGACCTGAGTATTTGATATGAATTACAGCTTGTTATCCACGCATTCTTGAAAAAAAGGGTCTTGAGAGACAAGCAGACGTGCAACAAAGTGATCCAATAAGGGTTCTGGTATTTTCTTTTGAGGTGAGGAACCCTAGAAAGTAAAATTAACCATATTAATGCTAAAATTATCATATAAGAAACTTGTCTATGATATTTCAGACGATAGACGATAGAATACCATCAGCCGATACGTCTGCTCATTTGCTACTATTCCATTAAAAAAATAGTTTTTAGTAAAATCGCTAAATGCTATTTTTGTGGCTTACAACAACTTACTAGGAGATATCGATCTGCTTCCTCCCTGGAGTTTTGACTTCACAGTGCCACAGATTAAACGCTATGCTCTAGGTGGATCGTTTAAAAACAATATCATCTTACACTTTACCCCTTTCTTATTAATAAACACCTCATTGCAAGCACTTCTTCAAACTGTAAATTATATCATCTCATCTTAGCTTCCTGGTCTTTATAAATCCCAAGATTATTTAGGTCGACCACTAGTTCAATCGGTTTTACCGGAATGTTATTTTCCACGGAGCGACTGGCATACGATCTCCGCAACCCTAGGTGACTACGAACTAAATTCGAAGATTGAATAAGTTGTTAGTATAGTTGACTCACTGTAAATTATACTCGTACCTATCGTGACATTTAAAAATATAACTACTTCAGAATTTTATTGAATAAATCAGTGTAGATGTAGTTATTTATTTATTATTGCCAGTGGATTAGCTGTTGTTATTAATCTTTTTCGTTTCGCTTTCTTGGAAAATTAACCCACCATCCCTAACTTAGGGGTGAAACTTCCAAAAATCTTTTATTAATAACGCTTAAAATTTAGAGGGATCGGCTGTCAAACTGTCAAGTTTTTCTCTACAGTGGTTTACGTTCCGCATTAATGAATAAGTCAGTTCGGGTAGGTAAGTAATTTCAAATATATAAGGATATCTTCTTTAGAAAACGTTTTATTAACCGACTTCAAAAAAAGAAGGAAGTTATCGACTGTATTTTTATTTTATGTTTGAACTGGTTTTAATGATTCTTTTTTTATTTGAAAGCTGGTGCTTTCCGTGTGGACTCATTTCAATTTGGTCCAGTTCTTGAAGTCGGTTTTTTTTTGTTAGTCTTTTTATACGTATTTTCGTTTTTATCATTTTAACAATCCAGTTTGCTCCCTTAGTCGCATCTCGCAACATCTATGATAATCCGTATACCGTATTGTTATTATTATTATAAATTTTATAAAACTTTATGAAAAACCTATGAAAAAAAAACCAATGACCTTCCATTAGCAAATATTTATTATTGCTTTATTTATTTTTTGTGGTGTCTTTAAACAGTGTTCTATTTTTGTATTATGCTTCCATTGCTCGACCAGTTCCGTCCCCATTTACATAGCAGGTCACTGCGTTAACCGCATCGAGATTAACGGAGAGCTTCCAGGTATATTCGATACGTCAGTTGTGTTCATGCCGAGAACATTTTTACTGAACAATTATCTGCTTCTTAAACTACAGTAAATTTCAACTTGACTTACAAACGTTGATCATTATTTAATTTGGACAAAAAAACCTACTAAAAGTGTTTGTGTAAATATTTATATGTCGGAGGCACTTTATCTTCACAGTCGCTCATTGTGGGCATTAGTAGGATTCCGGGTGAGAAATAAATGTATTGTAGGTTCAAATAACTTATTTGAAGGGTATTACAATACTCACAGAGAAACACGGTATATAGAAAGTAACACACAGTACAGTTCCTGGGCAAGTGTACTTTACAACCATCCGAGCGATAATAACGACAATACTAAAGAATGCACGCTCTTTTATTAACACTACCCTCTCAAATATTTGTTTCGAAGTTTGGGTGTTTTCTATGTATAATATGTATGTATTTACAAAAAAAAAGTATATATGTATTTATATCAGTTGTCTAGTACCCATAACACAAGCTCTGCTTAGCTTGGGACTAGATGGCGTTGTGTGTTAAATTGTCCGAAATATTTATTATTTATTATTATTTATAAATCTAGGCTCCGTACACGTCACTACGACGTTGTGTGTTGTTGACGTTCTGTACTCATGACCCGACATAATATAATAAATACATTTACATTCGGAAACATTTTAATGTAAATTCGAAAGGAACTCTTTCTGTCTGTCTGTCACGCTTCCAATACTGCGCCGATTGCAATGAAAGTCACGAAGACACTTTGATTCTTGAGAAACCACATAAGCTACTCTTTACTGCGATAACCAACATAAACGTGGTCGTGGCCGCGGGAAATTGTAGTATTCTATAGCAGCTTTCTAAGCCAAGACGCTTTGACTTGGAACGCAAATTAGCTGTGAGAAGAAAAGTGTCGATCAATATGATTTTCACACCGAATTAATGGAAACTCTTTCTTGATTCTGTAGCCACTTACATCACATTACTGGAAACTAAACAGTGCTTGAGGAGATATACAAATATATTCAAATTCATATTTGGTTGACCCACTGAATGTAATCCGGGTTAAGCCGGTATGAGATCTACTAAAGATAAGGGTCTACCTAATTTGCTAACTAAATAGTCAGAAAAAGTGTATTGCGGCACTCAGTACACTATACAATGAATTTGTCTTCAACCTCTGTAAGTTGGTTTATAAGGTACGGCTGAATTACCTATTGAATAATATTTTATAAAAAAAAAATTGAATACTCTAAAGTAAAACTGAAATAGTTGCTAATACAGATACTATACATATATATTAGCCACCTTTAAACCATTTAAACATCACAAAAGCACAGAGACAAGAGGTCCCTGATGACCTAAAAAAGGCATGAAAGTCATATAAATACACTAGCTGACCTACGAAACTTTTATCTACATCGCTTTTCGATTAGGATCTTCTCCCATGTCTAAGCGTGATGTTAACTTTCTTGCCTTGGGTACGTCAGCAAGACATATTTGATAAAAAAATCAAAATCGATAAATAGTTCATCGGAGTTCATCGTAAGCAACGACGTGACACGAGAGTTATTAAAAATAGATTTGCATCTATATTTCGAAATCAGATACTAACTTACCATCATTAGACGGCACTCTAATCACACGTCTAACTACTACTCTCACCGCATTAGTTCTATTGCATGAAAATCAAAGTAAATCTAGTGCAAATTAATTAAAAAGTAAATAACATGCACTTATATCGAAGTTAATTCTTTTTAACCGTAACCCTAACTAACCCTTCAGTAGATCAGATATGCCTTAAAGCTGGGTTGATTCGAAATTAAATAAGCATGCGAAACCAACCAAATAGACCAAATAGAATCCTACATATAAATGTGTATCAGAATTGAATAGATAAATACCTCAAAATGTTTACTACTAGTATTATATAAAAAAAGATATATGATTATGCAATTTTTAAAAGTAATTTAGGTAGAGAAAAGTAATTTAAAATTGAAAGACGTATTTCCCTTATAACATACAACTTTTGCTAGGCCTAAGTTATGATTACATAAAATGTGTGTGTTCCTGTCTTAATATTTCATTTTTAGTTGTTATATGCAAACAGTTATATCTTTATTGCCTTATAAAATGTTCTGAAAATATAAAAAGAAATTAATTAAACTTGGTTTCTGTAAACACAAACGAGGCGTACGGTAGCTGGATTTTACAATAAGCAAACAGTTTTATGCCATCCAAAAATACGAGTTTATTCATAAATGTAGGCTTTTTGAAAAATATGTTATAAGTTTTTTTAAGCTGTGATACTCTCATAGCGGGGATTATGTTAGATAAATTTTAATTTCATAACAATATACCCTATAAAATTTGTGGGTTCTCTAAGTTAAATTACAGAGTGGAAATCTATTTAAAAAATTACAATGTACAATTAAGATATAAAAATAAAGAGGCACCAATTTGATTTACGAGTAATACTGCCTCGGTGGCGCAGTGGTAGTGAATGCGACTGCTGTGCTTAAAAGGTCTCGGGTTCAAATCTTGGGTCGGACCAAGTGTTTGTGTGGTCTACAAATATTTGTTTCGGAGTTTGGGTGTTTTCTATGTATCATATGCATCTATTTATTTACAATATATATATTTATATATGTATTCATATCAGTTGTCTAGAATCTATAACACAAGCTTCGCTTAGCTTGGGACTAGATGGCGTTGTGTGTTAGATGTTCAAAATATTTATTTATTTAATAGTCTTTTTTATGTAATAGCCACCAAAATTTCTCTACTCTGCTAGAAGCAAAGCATAACTAGAATCCAAAAGTGATCTTTGCGAATGTAATTAATGTAGCATCAGCGTAACCACGACCCACAGTAATACAAACTGGTTTCAAGTCCCGTTTAAAGAACCCGGAATCGTGTGGAGGGAAACATGTGCGCTGGTAGTGAGTTCGGTCTTGACTGCTCTTCTCATGAAGAAAAAGCTGAACAATTTATATCGAGACCGCATATCTCTCACTCTAAAACGGTGACTCCCAAGGCTAGCATGTGTTATTGTGTACTCGTTAGAGCACTGACAAAGAGGACTGCCATAGATGCAACTACTCTTCATAATTGTAGAGGCTCAAGGTACTCACTAGATCATAAGTGATTAATGGTGCCTTCACATAATTTTATTAATCAGGGATTCCATCAGGAGGAGTCAAAATCTTTCAATCATGAAAGATTTTGACTGGTTCTATATGTTCCTACACTTGGCCAATACTAGTCATCCTTCGAAATTATTATCCTTCATATCGTTTGTTACGTCATGGGATATCACAGGGCTCAGATAAAAATATATAAATCTTTGTATTGCAATCAAAAAGTAGGTAAAAAATACGTTTGAAGGTCTTTGTTGTAAAGGCCCAATATCCAGTTTCTAGTAGCACAGCAGCAGCAGAGTTTGTAGTGTTCTCTAGCAACAACTAAAAATTATAGTTTCCAACCTCTTGACTCCATTATTAACTTTCGTCGTTGGCAACCTGTTTAAGCGAAGTCGGTCTATTGCTGCTGCTTTAGTTTAGGCTAAAGTTTTTCTCTTTCAAATAAAGTAGTACCTTTTATCTGATGAACATACAATAATAATAATAATAACCCCCCTGGGGGATCACCTTGCCGCGGTGGGGGGGCTTACGGGTATCTGGTACTGGTTATGATCAAAACAGCTTATCATTTTGTTGAGTTTTCGCTTGTGGAGTTTCTGTTTGTTTGAAGTTATTGTACTAATCAAGCGGCGATTTTGGGGGCGGAGACCTGACACTAACACCTACCCAACCAACGATCCCAAACCCATTAAATGGAGAACTAATGGAAACTGATAAAAAGAAATATAATTTACGGTCGCTTCCCGGGGGGCGCCGGGGCGCATCTGGAGCCGATGCTGGGTGCTACAGCATGCGAACCATCGGTGGTGAGACGTCGAGCAGGCGGGCTCTCACCAAGCAATCTACTACAGCCGGTCGCGATGAGTTGAGCAGGCGGGCTCATCGCGTAGAAGTTATAGCCGAATCAACGGGCGATGATACAAAAACGCTATCTTCTTCTACACCTTCAACTCGCCCTTCTTACATGACAAGAAGATCAATACGCTTGGCAAGCACTAACAGCGCTGTGCAACACCTAACAACCGAGCGATCACCTTCACCCTCATTTAGTACCATACAATCAGATCACTCACTTTTCTCTAATATTCCATCACCATCTTCAACCCACAGCTTATTTAGATCACCCAACTCATCACCGTCATCTACATATTCATCCCGAACTACAAGGTCAACAGCTGTTGTGCAGGAGGCATTAGTCACTAACCCTGTACCCACTGCTGGCCCTTCTCGTACGCGAAAGAAATGGACTGAAGAAATGAACCGTTTTATATGGCGTACATACCTTCTCAAAACCAACTGCGAAACGTCAGAACTAAACAACTACTTGGAAACTTTACATAGAGAATTTAACAATAGGTATCCCGACATGCAAGCCACCCGACAACGGTTAGGAGATCAAAAGAGAGCTATAATAAGAAGAAAACTGCTCTCACAACATGTGTTAGACGAAATAGCCTGTGAAGTAGGAAAACAAATAGGAGATGAAAACGTAAACCATTCACACATACATAACCAGAACGAACATTCATCACACACACAAACAGTCTCTAGCAACAATAGGATGAAATGGACAAAAGAAATGAACGATGATATTATTAGATGTTACTTTGAAGCAACGGATCTAGAAACAAATATGACTGCTTATCGTAAAAAACTTTATGAATTATTTATAGAAAGACAACCAAATTTATCTAATCTAACTGAACAGAGAATTGCAGACCAAAGAAGAATAATATTCATTAATAAGACATACGCCAACAGAATAAATGAAATAAAGCAGGAAGTACAATTATCACGAACAGATTTAAATAACCAAAGAGTATATGACTTAAACCACTCTGTTGCCGGTCAAACAAATAACACACCTGAAAGCATAATGGACACCATATTTACACTGACTGAACCTACGGCAACAACACATAATGAAAACAACATCACTCATAACACCGATACCAATAGTAGTAACAGTACGGTTAATAATAGGATAGAAGAAGAATTTAGTAATGCTCTTACACGATTCAGTACAATCAACCCAGAAGCAAGACCATACATCCCGAAACAAAAGACATCACGAAAATTTGCTGAAATAACTCAATATTTAAATTACAATATTTTACCGAAATACTTAAACCTAGAATTAGATTTTAACTCACTACACACTTTAATTTATTCAGCAGCCTATACGGCAGCTCTTTGTAACGGCACTAGATTTAACACTGAAGATAATACAACTACTAATAAACGAGCTAGGAAACCTGCGTGGCAAAGAAGAATCGAAAGTAGAATAGAACAATATCGATTAGAAATAGGAAGATTAACACAATACATGTTAGGAAATAGAAGTCAGAGAATATTAAAAACTATACAGGAAATAAAGAAAAAATATAAAACTCATTCACAACACGAAGAACCTAACACTGACCCCCAACATTTTCTTGACACACTAAAACAGAAACTAAGCGCGGTTTCAAATAGACTTAAAAGATACTTAAATTGTACTAAACGCAAACAACAAAATACAAACTTCACTAATAACGAAAAACAGTTTTATAGAACCCTAGGACACATTAATCAAATAACATCAAAATCCACAGAATTACCCTCACCTCAAGACCTTCACCAATTTTGGGCAGGTATCTGGGAAAACCCTGTGCAACATAACACACATGCAGACTGGTTACAAAAAATAGCAGACACATCAAATATCAACGAAATGGAGTTTGAGAATATCCCAATTGATACATTCACTCAGGTTATTAGTCGCACACATAATTGGAAGGCACCAGGCACTGACAATATACACAATTACTGGTATAAAAAATTTAGCTGCACACATCCATTCATCCACAGTCACATTTGCAAATTCATACAATCACCACACACTATGCCAACATTCATAACACAAGGAATCACATATATGCTACCCAAAGGCTCAGACCCCAAAAATCCTGCAAATTACAGACCTATCACATGCTTGCAAACTATATACAAAATCATTACAGGATGCATCAGTGAAATTATTTACAGTCATCTTAATCAATATAACATCCTAGCAGAACAACAAAAAGGTTGTAAAAAAAATAGTCAGGGTTGTAAAGAACAATTAGCCATAGACTCAATAGTAATGAGGCAAGCCCAAACTAAAAATAGGAATATTCAGATGATGTACATTGATTACAAAAAGGCTTTTGATTCTGTCCCCCATAGTTGGTTAATGTATATACTAGAACATTACAAAATTCATCCCAGACTGATATCATTTCTAGGAGCAGCCATGGTTCATTGGAAAACAAAATTAAAACTATTGAACAACACTTCATCAACTACTCAGCTGATTAAAATAGAAAGAGGCATATTTCAAGGAGACGCACTTAGCCCGCTTTGGTTTTGTATGGCACTCAACCCCTTATCTAAGTTACTAGATGATACAAACATAGGTTTTAAATTAAGACACAATAATTCATTCCACATACTTTCACACCTACTTTACATGGACGATATTAAAATTTATGCAACTAATTACACCGAACTTAGTAAACTAGCTGACATTACACAATCATTTTCAACAGACATCCAAATGCATTTCGGGGTAGACAAATGTAAAATTCACTCTATCAACCATGGCAAGACAGAATACAACTCTTACGCACTTAGTACAGGTGAACAAATAGAACCGTTTGACGAACATACAACATATAAATATTTAGGATTCCATCAGTCCAGACAGATTCAACAAAAACACACAAAATCAGAGTTATCAAAGAAATTCAAAGCCAGATTAAATCAGATTCTTAGAATCCAATTAAATTCACGTAATACTATCAAAGCCATCAACACATATGCAATTCCGGTCCTTATTTATTCCTTTGGGATTATAAACTGGTCTCAAAGCGATCTTATTAAATTACAACGCACAATCAACACACATATGACAACCAATAGGAAACATCACCCCAGATCGTGCACACAACGCCTTACATTACCCCGCGAAGATGGAGGCAGAGGCCTCATCGATATACAAAATTTACACAATAGACTCATAGATAAGCTACGCAATTATTTTTATGCAAAAGCCGAACAATCCCAACTTCATAAATTCTTAACCGATATAGACAAAAAATTAACCCCACTCAATTTATATGACAGAAACATTCATCTAAAATTTGCAAGTAGGCAGCAGAAAATAGACTTATGGGCACAAAAGTCTCTACATGGCAGACACCTCGCCGATCTCAGCCAAACACATGTCGACAGAATAGCGTCGAACGAATGGCTGTTGCGCGGAGAACTCTTCCCAGAAACCGAGGCTTTTGTGATAGCTATTCAAGATCAGGTTATAGATACCCTTAACTATCAAAAACACATAATCCGTCTCCCAAATCTTTCTACCGACTTATGTAGACGATGCCATAGCAGTTCTGAAACCATCCAACACATTACTGGCGCTTGTAAATCTATTGTACAAACTGATTACAAATACCGGCATGACCAAGTTGCAGCAATTATCCACCAAAATCTGGCTCACAAATATTCATTCATTCCCAATAAAACTGCTTATTATAAATATAAACCCAGTACAGTTCTTGAAAATAATGCATTTAAAATATATTGGGATAGGACAATAATTACCGACAAAACCATACACTACAATAGACCTGACATAACAATCCTAGATAAAGTTAACAGGACAGTTTTTATTGTAGACATAGCAGTATGTAACACACACAATATTCTTACGACGCACACAGAAAAAGTTTCAAAATATATAGACTTAGCTACTGAAATTAAAAGACAATGGCAGGTAGAAAGAGTTAAAATTGTACCCATTATCATGTCTACAACTGGTGTGGTTCCGAAGACTCTTCAAAATAGCCTCAATATACTGCAAATGCCGAAATCCACCCTAATGTTGATTCAAAAAGCAGTTCTACTAAATACATGCCGTCTCACACGAAAATTTCTTTCATCGTCATCATCCTAATCTCACATCATTTCCCCCTGGCACACTTGGCTAAGGCCCGTGTGTTAGATTTAGCTTCCCCTTTAAAATAAAAGGGAGACCACAAAAGGTATAAAAACAAAATAATAATAATAATAATAATAATAATAATCGCTTTATTGTACACCAGATGGTTAGTACAAAGGTAACTTAAAGCTAAGAGGTACAATTGGCGGCCTTATCGCCCGAAGAATACCCACAAATAACTTTGCGAAGGCTTCTCTTTCAAGGCATTCCGTTTCTGAGAGAATAATCGATCGACGATGACCTGCTTTCCACGCGATAAATAGGACTTCACGCAAGATTTTCAAACTTATAGATATGTATAATAAATATAGTTTACTTGTTCATAAGTACTTGTAAATATTTCAAACATTGCACTTTTTCCTTTGTATCACGCTAGTAAAATACGTTATTAAAATTCATTCCCCTTATGAAATATTACAAAGTTATGCGTATAGTTACGCAAATTACTTAAAACTTTAGGCATTATAGTGTTCATTGAAATTGCTTAAGCGACATCGACGCCTAAGCTGCTGAGACAGGCAAGCCTTTATTGAAACTACGCGAAGACACGAATACAAGTTACCAAGACAATTAGATTGCCGCTTTCATCAGAAACTGAACATAAAGTCATTGAACTACAGCCAATAAAATGCACGTGATCTAAGGATCTTATACAATCGATCTAATACAACTTGAGTTTTGCTAACAGCTATTTAGGAAGTCTACATTTTTTAAACTTTTCCAGCATAGTTTTAACGTCTACTTCCAAAGTGTCCTACTTAAGTTATCCACTTGGTGTGTACTTCATTATATCTTCTTGTGTTTTTAAACTCTTAACAAGCTATTTTGTCTTAGTGTAAGTACATACTTTAATTCTCTTGTAATGTAAAGCCCTGTTAGCAATGCCAAAAGAACCCGATTATCTGCTCTGTAGTGGGAGAGTCTTGTTTCGGCATAAATGGACAGTCATCGCTAAAGTTATACCTAACAGAAATCCATTGTTAAGCTTTCTCCTAATTCTGGAAGGCGAAGAGCAAAAGGTGGCAGTTGTCTAGAATCTATAGCCAACAACGTTTTCTACCTACTTTTTGATTGCAATCCAAAGATTTATATATTTTTATCTGAGCCCTGTGATGTCCCATGACGTAGTAAACGATTTCAAGGATAACAATTTCGAAGGATGACTAGTATTGGCCAAGTGTAGGACCATATAAAACCAGTCAAAATCTTTTGCGATCTTATGACGACCGAACTACATTAATAAATGGCTGACTTGTGCTCAGGTTTCTTAATCAACTGTATGGATTGCGTAGGTAGTGGTTTAAGCGGTCACCTCGCCATTTTCTACTGCACTAAGTATTGTGGGATTAAACTCTACATGGAATAACAGTTTGTGTGTTCCACTGTTGGATCCACAAACTATTGTTCTGAGTCTGGATGTTATTTGTGTCTGTTTAAAGTTCCCCGCGACACAGGATTATAACGAGTGCAGCAGTTATCTTTTTAAAATCAAAAATAAATATGGTTTACTTTGAATCGAGTTTATTCCTTTCTATTAACTAACCAGTGATTTAAGTGATTGAATGTCACTTGAGCATTAAGCACTAACAAAAAGTTTTTACAAATATAAAAGGTGTTAATGATTTTAATAATACTGTGTATATTTAAAATATTTTGATATACTGAGTGCTAGGTTAACACTAGCTAACACTTTATTCCATATGGTTATTATATTAGATGTCAATAAATCTCGTTCTATCGATACATATAATTTACTAGTGACAGTGACAGCACGAGACTTAGCTAGGTGTCTGAACTCATGCCAAATGCCGTAATACCACTGATTTGAGTGGCATTTGAGTATTTGTCCATGAAGTATCATTAATTACCGTGTGTGTTTGTCGGTTTGACAAGCAGCGGTTCGTAAAT
Organism: Spilarctia lutea; assembly: GCA_916048165.1. Classification (NCBI taxonomy): domain Eukaryota; kingdom Metazoa; phylum Arthropoda; class Insecta; order Lepidoptera; family Erebidae; genus Spilarctia; species Spilarctia lutea. The sequence goes on from OU696487.1 coordinate 11,433,672, forward strand.
CTGGCATTTATAGAAGAGAAAGCAGAGTAAATATATTACTAGTATAGTAATACAAGAACGTTATTTGAACATTTTGTTTTACAGGCACCGCTTGATATTATTTAACATTTCTATTAACTGATTTTGTAATTAGGATTAATATTCAATATTTATGTATAATACAATATAAATTCCTATGTAAATGTACTCATGCATGTTTACCTATTGTGTTATATATAATACAGATTGTATTAGATTATTTTTTGTTTTTTTTATATCAAAAATGTATTGTTAGAGCTAAAGTGTATTAAATTCTTACAATTAAAACAAAAAATATTTTCGGTAGTTGTTTTTTTATTAATAGCATCAACAAGTTAATTCATGACTGCTTTTAAACAGCTATAAAACACGAACAATTACGTGTTTGTTCTAATCTAAAAATGAATAATCAATAAAAAAATAATCTTGCCATGGGAGAGCCACGCTTCGGCATGAATTCGGCTCGACCGTAGTGATACCATGGCCTCACAGAAAACCGCTTTGAAATCACAGAAAAAGGGTTTGTGCTGGTTTCACCAAGTGAGTGAGGACACCGGAGGCCCATATTGCAACCCTCCCTCCTTCCCCCTCCCCATCCCCCAAAGGCCGGCAATACACTTGTGATGCCTCTGGCGATGGGGGTGTCCATGGGCGGCGGTAATCGCTTACTATCAGGCGATACGCCTGCTCGTTTGCCGATCTACTCCATAAAAAAAAATACTATATCTAGTAGTAATCTATGGTTTTACAACAATATAACTATTTTGTGTTAATGACAATATTTTAGTGTGTTAATATAAGAAATATTAAAAAGTGAAAGCAATCGCATTATGTCTTAATTGAGAAATGTTCTAAATAAAAAATACTCATTTAATTATTTGAATAGACCACACAGCTTATGTATATGTATTTTAGAAAAGGGATTTTGGATCCACAATAGTATGATGGCCAGACAGTTATAGTATATGTTTACAGTTTCCTTCCTTTCACAATGCTGTTGTTTAGAGAGGTGCAAATAGTGATTAGATAATAATTTATTCGTATGGTGATATTCAGTAAAATATTACTGTTGTAAATAATAAGCTGTTTTAACTTGTTTCAAATTTATAACAGATTGTTATTTGCTTTTACAGTGAAAGATGACCACAAAGACGGTCTGCAAGGTCGGATTATCTGACAGTGACCAAATGACCTTTTTTTTATTTGTAATAAATTATAACTACAAACACAAGTTTGCTATTTTTTACATAAACAGAAAAAATATGCTACGATAGTAATTAGTTATCTTAATATTTTATGAACAAAAAAATAGAGGCTATTTTCGGAGACAATTACTTTTAAAGGTCGATTGAATTTTTTAAAATAAACAATAAGTTTGCAACAGATGACATCGGCAACTACTAATCATAGGCTTTGCCAAGTCTCGGAGTAGTTTAGACTATGAATATTCGTACACGCAATATATCAGTGCCACAACTTGGCAAAAGTATATAACTGGGTGTCAGAGTGAGGCTCTCTATAGTCCAGTATCATAAAATAGGAATTTATGTGCAAACAAACCTAGAGAAATATATAGCCTGACCTTAAAATAGAACAGTCGGACAGATTTTTATATATTTTACTGACCAAAATAGTAAAAACGTTTTGTAGTTTATTTCTGTTAAAGGTTTTAAATAATGAGAAGTACACATTGGATGTATCTATTAGAAACACATCTAATATGTGTATTTATTTTTACTACATTCATACTAGCACAATAAAGTTCCGAAGCTTATACGATTGTACAATAAAGTTTTTGAATCAATGCTTAGTAAAGCATTGCAGAGATTCGAATAGTCTTTTGACATTGAATTACTTTACGATCCTTAGAAGCACAGAACAGAAAGGTACTAGAAACAGTTTGTATACATTTTAAAATAAATTAATAGGTGTCGAAATTCCAAAAACTGTTTTATGTTTCACTTTACATGTACATATATAAGGTGTCACTTAACTAGTGTTGGCAGAATTAAAGTGATTTCAATCAAAATTAACCAATACAAATCATTTATTTGTATAAAGAAGTCGTTCATAGTCCACGCAGAATATTAGGAACAAGTATGCTACTTCCTATTTTCTCTGCGCATCCAATTATGATTGACTACAAGACAATGTGTAGATGTTAGACTTTAAGTCCAACAATGCGTTAAATGTGAATAAAAAAATGAACCTTTAATACTACTCAACTTTGATTATTGAAAATTATACGCGATACTATTGTGGTGACCTCCACATACAGCGCCATCTACCGAAGATACACTGAACTACGAAGTAACGCACTGTACCTACAAACTACACTACACGGAGTAACTACCAATCCTTAATTGCGCAATTAAAGTTCCCGCGCCGATTATCATATATACAACATCCCAACATCAACTGTTGGGCAGTAGCCCGCCAGGCATGATCACCTCGCTTGGTCGGAGGATCCTCCCTTTGTGTTGGGTGGAACATGATACCCGTTCCCCCACATATAGTTACAGAAAAACAGATAGATTTATCATGTAATAAAATTTAGTCTAAGTATCGTCTTAAAAGTTTTGCATTTTATTAATCATTACAATTTAAAAGTTTGTTTGTTTGTAGATAACCTCTTCAATATATAGTCGATAATACGTTTGCTATTTTCAACGCAAGGTTGTCTGGGTGATTTCGACTTTCAACGATGTTTTCTCACATTGTAGTGCCAGCTTTTTAGTGCCAGTAACTTTAATACTCGGTTTATTTTAAATAATTTTAATTAGAAAAAAATATCAAGTTAACTCCACCAAAACACTTTTTTTTAAAGTCAATTCCCGCACTAGGAATATATCCTATGCTGCAGGGATCTTTATAAACATTAATAAAACAATTTGTGAATGACACAGAGTGCTCTCCCACTTTGCGATATTAACTATGAATGTGTGGGAATTCAACTCACCACACTCAGCGCTTTAAGCACTAGACCGTACATGCAGAAGCTGACTATAGTGCACTAACTATGTAAAAGACTGCAAATATATAAATCAGTTATAAACAATAGATCTGAATGAAATACATAATCTCTCAACCTCAAAGGGATATAAATTGTATTTAATACACTAGTTCGGAGCACTTCACTGCAAGTTAGAGTTCCATGATTCAGCACAATTGAGTTCATGTTATTAAAACTAAATATTGAGCAGCTCTGTTAAGCGCAGCAGTGGTTTGGCTCACATGGCTCCCTGGTGCCAGATGCCCGTAACCCAATTAAGTTGTCGCCTCCAACTTAGCTCATTTGATAGCAGAAATTACTTTTTATGAGATACCTAAACGTGCTTATCATATAAGAATTCATTTGACAATGATTAGTATTTTAATTATGGAACATATTTACTTAATCACCGTTATTCTCAAGGTATTCTCCTCTATCTACCAGAAAAAATATTACTTAAGTAAAACATATAGATGCAATGTATATTGCCCTGTCAATATTTTAATCAAATTGATAAATTATTGGTATTTATATAGATATATCTGAATAGATTGTATAAAAACAAAATGGATTAAACAAATACGATGTTGCGGTACATGTTAGCTATAATAGACGACAATGTTGTGCGTGTGACGATTGCAATTTAATTCCACTTTACTGGAATTTGGTTATACCCTTAAGAGTAAACCATCTCCCTCAGTTTAACATTACTGTAAGATAGTTCTATACCTATATTTTGCAATAATAATAATTCAAAAAGTCTATAATGGATTTAAACACCCAGTCTACTGCTTTTTAATTAATTGAGAAAATCTCTATTCTCGTGTTAAAGAAGAATGTGGACGTGAGAAATGGCGTACAATTTTCAGTTTAAATATGGAAGGAAATCTAGACTTTAGATTTTAGATAAATCTAAAATCAAGTTCGGTCTAAATCAAAAATGAAAATATTAAAATAGAATCCCCTGCTTGTTCCATTATTCGCGCTCGTACTTAATTCATAAAATAATCCAAGGTCTAGCTAGAAAAGATTTTCTTTTTTAGGCGATTGAAAAGTGAATCCTATTCTATAATATACCTATTACTTTTTTGTAAAGAATTATCCTTCCTTTTAATAACAATAGTTGATGACAAACTCTTTTAATAAAAACATAAATATTCAAATACATACAGACTGTATTATTTAAAAACTTACCTAAATGACAGCAAAAATACACCAACGCCATCAGCCGCATCATGGTTGTTTTCTCACATAATTAGTGGCACTTTATCAGGTCACTTGTCATAGTCAATAGTCACTTTAAAGTGACATTAGAGACTGCCAAGATATTTAATCCATGCACAATGTACCTGTAAAGTAGAAAAATATTTTGTGAGTGTTTTTGCAGAATTTATAAATAGTTTATGTGTGAAATTCTTAGCACGTAAATTTCAAAATCACAAGATCAAAATATATCGGAATAATGGTAAATTTCGTTTACATATTCGGAATTTTGTAAAACACAAGGTGTTTCATCTATGAGATAAGAGTAAGACAGCTCAGACGACATATCGTCAATGTATATGTCTATACTAACAACGCTTCCGACTATTAGGATTGCGTGTGACAAAAGGATCTATGCCAAGACTACTGGCTGACTACAGTTTACAAATTTATAGATGCTACATTATTCATTTATTTGAAACTTCATGCATTTATGTACATCGGCGGATTTAATGTCTAAGCCATATCTACCAGTCAACTTTTAGGAGGTGTGGAGATATAGGAAGGTAGGTGCATCGAGGTTATAATTATGAAGAATAACGCAAAATTGACATAAGCTTATTTACACACAATTGAAATTACTGTTCACATAGTTCACAGATGTACGGAACATCTGTAGTATTTAATATTATAAATGCAGGCTGAATTACTGGGACTGTTACCGTTTTCAATAGACTCAGAAATAACCTTGGCCTGTAATTGTATATCTCTCCTCAAGAAAATAACTGCCATCAACTACAGTTTTAATAAATAAAACTACTATTAAAGCCTAAGTGCAATCGGGAGCCATAACATTGAACCAAGTAAATCAGAAACAAGCTACTGCCTTTCGTTCCACAAACAACAATTACATAAATATTATTGAAGTTATTCCAACAACAAATAAATAAAAATAGTAGTGAGAGAGTCTGTGAAGCACAGCATCTTCGAAGTTCTTTTATTCATAGTTAACAAAACTTTGGCTAACTTATTTCCATTTGCTTGCTGAAGCGACAGAAGAAAGTTACGGACTGGCAATTACATCCGTCTTAGTTAATACTGCATAAAATGACTAGATTATAATCTCTTAGGACAGATTTTGTAGCAGTTCACCACTGTGAAGATTCATTAATTTTACATCTATATTTTTTCCACTCAATAACTAATCGGGATTTTATATGAAAATACTATTGAAAATGTTTCGTTATCTATGTATATAAAACTTAAATATCACGCATGAATGGTGGGATCATTTCACCATTTTTTTCATGCTTAGACTATTTTTTATTCATGATTAGCTAACACTAGCCAAACATTAATGAAAAATGTTAGAATAACCACAAAAAAAAATCCTTTTGAGAGACGCAGAATTTGCGAGAGTTAGCAATTTTAACTTTATTAAATAACCAATGAAAGATCTTTATAGTGGCATATCTGTTTGAATTTAGAGTTAGTGTACGTGATGGTACATACATAAAAGAAATTATTATATAAATACATTGTCGACAATGTATTTATAGAGATTTTATAGATTTGGCGGCAAAATAGCGCTCTCCCAATTAGTCTACAAATAATATCTACAACGTATCCAAGTCAAAACGACAAACAACTCAAAGGTATACAACATATATACTATAAATCAAGACATACAAAACTATCAGGCCAAAGAGCAATTTATTTATCAAATAAAAGAGAATAATCATAAATTCATAATATATGTGGTACTGGTGCCTTATAAATTAGATATAAACTTTCGTGTACGTTACTATTGTATCTTAATGTTAAGCTAAATGTTGATCTTTACCGTGGGGTGAGGTCCTGGTGATCTGTAATATAGGTTTGCACCTAAAATAGACACCAGCTCCTCGCATACACTAGACTGCAAATGAACTGTATTTTCATTATCTTGTAGCGTTAGATCTTGTTTTTGTGAGGAGAAATTAATAAAGATATTATTATTATTATATTAAGGGACGTACATATGTTTAAATATACTTCATAGAGAAAAGCGCAAAAATATAATGATAATTAATATTTTTGTACTAGATTACTTACACTAGCGATTTTTAGATATACAACCACAAAATACAATTGCAAAATTGTACATACATTTGATAGACAAAATACTTATAGATGCTGAGAACTTAATATTTTACTCAATATTAGTTTTAATGCAAACTGGAAAACAACAAAATCATGCTAACTGACAAACGTTTACAAACGATTGGTAAAACAAAAATAATTCATCATCAAATATAAGCTTCTCCTTAAAAAGACGGTTTTGGTCTGCAATAGCACGCGGATCAGACAGGGTTCGGATGGGGTGCGCGCACGCTCCTCAGCTCTCGCGCCCTACATTTTGGGGACACCAAAGGAAACATCAGGGTTTCCACTTGGCAGGCGGCTGTCTACAAAATGTAGGTGGCCCCAGGTAGGTTGGAGTTTCAGGGTTTTCCTTTCTAGGGTGCACCTGGTAACCTGGTTTTTAGTACCCGAGATGGCGTGCGGATTTAGTCAGTTCGAGTCCAACCTGCCGCCAGGAGGTGGTATACAAGGGGATTTCTACACGAGGAAAAAAAGAGTAAAACATTTTTTTTGGTTGCAATGCTGTTGTCATGTGTAGTTTGCTCCTTCAGTCGGCTCTTACGGGATCCACGGGATGAACAGAAGTAGTGCCACTCTGTATTATTAGTAGGTCTTCACACGGATCAAAATGGATATTGAAATATATGAAATTTAGAATTTACGATTGCCTATAGCGTGTGACGATTGTTATAAATTCTTGAATGTGAGTTTAACTACTAGAATGAAAATATTGTTAATTAATGGTACATTATCTATGTAGATTAACAAAAAAATATTTACGTAAATAGATAGCGTTCACTAGCATGTCGCAGGTTCAGACAGAATTAAATCTCCTGCTTACGTGTCGTGAACGTGATATATTACATTTTCTAATTCACGACTTAATCTTAAAGGCTTTTGATAACAATTTCTAAATTACATTCAGTTATTCATTGGACGATCCATAACCAATGCTATTTCCACTATTCATATATTAATACGCTGATTCTGACTGTCGTAATATTATTTAATAAAGAATAATTCAACCAAAAATCTTTCTATTTCGAGATCCTTTAGACTTGTAAGAATTCTATGAAAGTTCTTAAGTAGCCACTAACCTATATAAATAATAAATAATTAATCGTCGAAATGTATGTACGCGCATGACTTTCGATCGACTAGATCAAATTAGAATGAGTGCTGTAATTAGAATGAGTACGCTATTGTTAAGGATACGCTGATATAGGAATAATAAAATAGTGACCTAACCTGATAAAGCAAAAACGGGATTGAATATGCGTAATGCATGTAATGTTATCTGCCACTAGTTTTTTAACATATTACTTTTATCGTCCCGATTTAGTGACATCGCCTCTTCTTATAGTCAATGGCATGAAATATTGTTTTGTCTATTGCAGAAAGTTGAACTGTCAATACAGTTCTTGTCATACTTCATGTAAAAGAATATGACCCACTAGGTTTTTAAGTCACTATCGACGCTCTTGATTTAAATTCTTGAAAATGGTGGTCGAGTCCTTTGTGGCGAAGAAACGCCCTCGCACCACATAAATTTGGAATAACTCGGTTTGTTGTCAATTCGTAAGCTTAGTAAGGCGTTCGACATGAGTTAAAATTAATGTAAGCACGACCGATTGAGTTCCAATTTGTAAATATTAAACCCTCATGATCGCGTATCAATTGGCGCACGAGAACTTGTGATATATATTGTAAAGTAAGTAAACCTTTTGTGATAAAATTAAACGTGTGGACCTCGCTGACACCTCGCGCATTGCAGAAGGGACTAATTACGGGTATACTTTGAGACTAATCATTTCGCAGTATAAATGGTTATTATTCTATATTGTATGTTATTATTCTATATTGTGATTCATTTCAGAGTTCACAAGGCAAGTTTCGACGATTATATTCAATGGTAACCTAAAGCCGTGAATGCCACTAAAACATAAATATTCCCTTTAAATAATAAAACACGGAGACCACATTGGGTTGAACATTACTTATATAAACCAATTATTAAAAAATAAAACAACAGAAGTTTTCACCAAAAAGCATCAATAATAACACAACAGTCTAAATTCCAACTATGTTTGTCTAAAATAATTGTAGTTTCGTTTTATTTGCACTTGAAATGTTGTAAGTAGCCACACACTTGCGCGTTGTTTGTGTTTGTGAATGCGATTTGTGTACATATAAATATCTTCTTACATATGTATACATATACATTGGTAATCACACGCACGTAATATAAGGAGGTATTATCTACCAAGTGAAAGTTTGTGAGGATGTATGGATGTTTGAATGGATTTAGATGAAGCTTGACAATAATAATGCGAAAACAGACATACTATACACGATAACCGTAGCCTTGGGCAAAAGCCAGTACTCAGAAAAGTTACCCTACGTGTATTATTTGTAAGACATGTTATTACTATATTGTATTATCAATAGTTGCGTATTTCCAAAAATATAGTTTGAGAAAAGTTATTATACTTCTTATTTGTGTATAACTTATTTATACTGATTTATTATATTTTAAAATACATTTCATAAAGCAGATATTTCTAATTCAAATAAAAATTAGTGCTAGTGAATAGAAACAAAACGAATTAACTGTAGGAAAGTTCATCTTTGAAATCTGAATTTTAAATAAGCGGTTCACAAGGTAGCTCCGTTAGATTTCCAACTCAAGTCGAATGAAATAAATGTCGTTTGCGAACTTGACCTAATTTTCCTGAAGTTCTAATACAAGGTGTCTCAAAAGAAATTTCATATTTAGTGGATTGATTAAAAAAAAAGGAAGCGGTATATAGAAAAAATGTTTATTTATTGTTAAAATACACTTTTCGGGAATTCATTTCTTAAAAATAATATCGTCTAAATGTAAACCCTCACGTTGTTGGCACTCATTTAATCGAACAGTAAAATTACTTATGACTGCTCGACAGGTGGTGTGAGGGATGGCTGCCATTTCGTGACGGATATTTTCTTTCAAATGCGCCAGTGAAGTTGGTTTATTGGCGTAAACTTTAGATTTAAGATAACCCCATAGGAAAAAGTCCATAGGGGTTAAATCTGGGCTACGTGGAGGCCAATTTATGTCACTTCTCCGGGAGATCAATTTTCCTGAGAAAATTTCACGAACACGTGGCAGAGATATATTGGACGTGTGTGACGTTGCTCCGTCCTGTTGAAACCATGTTCTTTGGTTATAGCCAGGAAAGTTTTGCAGTTCAGGTACCAAGAAGTTGTCTAACATCTCCACATAACGCTCTGAATTCACTGTAACTGTACGCCCCATTTCGTCTTCAAAAAAGTAAGGGCCGATAATTCCTCGCGCCGACATGGCAGCCCATACGGTCACTTTAGGCGAGTGTAGGGGTTTCTGATGTTTGCGTTTCGGATTGGCTGAACTCCAGTAGCGGCAGCTTTGCTTATTTACGTGACCATTAAGATGAAAATGAGCTTCATCCGAAAACAAAATGTTGGTAAACGTTGAAAATCGCTCAATCATCTGATTTACGAAATTAAGCCTCTGACCGGCATCTTGGGGCTTTAATTCTTGCACCAATTGAATTTTGTAGGGGTGCAGCTTTAGATCTTTGTGCATAATGCGATGTAATGATGATCTATGCACATTTAAAGCACTCGCGCGCTTCCGAATTGAAAGGCTCGGGTCGTCACGTACAGATTGATTAACACTCTCCACGTTTTCTACGGTTCTTGATGACCTAGGTCGCCCGGATTTTGATTTATCCAGCGTTGATCCAGTCTCTTCAAACTTTTTAACCCAATGTCGAATGAGAGGAAGGCTTGGCGCATCATTTAAGTGGCGAAAACCTCGAATACTGCAGAATTTTCTACGCGCGACAGTTGTCGAATCACCGTTCTTGTAAAACTCTCGCACGCACAACGCGCGGTCTGCTCCTGAGAAACGCTCCATAGCGACTGAATCCCCAAGAGCCAAGCTACCAATTGACATAACCCCCGCACCCCTCAAGTACGCAGCGTTCACGCAGTAAGCTAAACAAATATAAAATTTCTTTTGAGACACCCTGTACAATGGTAATTTAGCAGCGGAACTGTTTAAACAACAATTAAAAGACTGCACGGATGGCGTTCTGATTTGAACGATTACCTCACTGTTTTTTACAGCGTGGAGTGTTATGGGTTCAAACCTTAAATGGGACAATACTCTGTATGATTCACAAATTGTTGTTCTGAGTCTTGGTGTTCTCATCTGTTTCTTATGTGCTTGTAGTCCTGAAGTCACAGAAATATTCATAACACGGGAGATATCTTTAAAAAAAAAACGACATTTGAGGTGGCAATTAGGAATTGATGATGTAATAACTGTTTATGTTCAGATAATGTGTTCAGACACTTCTAAAGAGCGTTTTAAAACACAACGTTTTAGTATTATAGAAGTTAACTATCAAGTCTCCTAGTAAGAAGACAACCTGTCTTCTTAATAGTCAATACGCGTTACTCACACCGCATATAAATTATTAGTGTTGCCATTAATATTGTTACAAATATTTTTTTTTGTTATCTATTTTTTTTTACTATTACACTGTGTTGATTTAATACATTTTTAAAAAACCATAAAGGAATATATAAAGCTTATTCGAAGTGGTCTCCATTGGCTTCAATACAGTCTTTTAAATGTTGAGGCCTGTTATCAATAGCAGCACGCACTCTTTCTATGGGAACATTTTTCAATCCCAATCGTATAGATTGTTTTAGGGACTCCAAATTGTTCAAAGTGATTCAGTTCTCTTTATCATCCCCCTCCATTTTATATCACAAATATTATACAATATATTGGAGTGAAAATAACAAAACACAACAGATAATCGTTTAAAAATTACGGATTCCAAATCAAAAGTAATGTTTTGTTTATTTTTAGTTGAAACAGTATTTATAGCCAAAAAAAAGTAATTAATCAAATTACTTACTTATTTTAGATGTATCGTATTTATGGAATGGGACCAACTAGTCTGGTCAGCGTGTATAATAAGCCAAGCCCTTTTTTACCAAAATCTTATGTCTTGCAGTGTACTATGTGTGAAAGCTGACAATGATAAATAGTAATTATGCTTACTTATATTTCAACTTGTAAATAACAAATCTTTTAAGTAACGATGCTCTCCAGACTATCACACCGGAATCGCATAAATCAAAAATCAAAAATACGTGTGTAATTTTTTTATTTACTACATTATAAACAATTACAGAGTCAGTTAGTTATTAGCTTCAATTTCACGGCTAGACATAGGACCCCCTCAAGGCATTCCAAAACAACCGTTTATCTGCTGCCTGCACACGCATCATAATTCTTACTGTTAAATAGTCATCATAATTAGAGATTACGAAGAAATTATCAATCTTCAAAGAATATTTATCAATATTTTTGTCATTACTGTTCATATGTTTAGAATATTCTTGTCATTACTGAGTTTAAGTCTAATGATTCTGAATAAACTTAATGTGTGTAAACATCTAAACGTATTAACGTAGTCGCAATCGAAGACACAAATTCCCGCTTGGCTGGTCGTGTAAAGGCTTTGATCAGGATGACTGACTATTTCTGTAGTGCTCAAACGCCCTTTCACTTGGTACACATTCAAGTTTATGTAATCAACATGTTCTATTCTATGCTATATTTGTGTTCTTTTGTTATAAAACGGATAAAAGACCTAAAAGTATAATATAAAAGTTTCATAAAAAAATATAGAACTAAAGTTGAAAGGTAAATAGTAATAGCTATTGCGATCCGTCTTGGAAGTTTTCAAGGTAAATATTAAAATAAATACAAGATAAAACTATTCTGAAAGTAAAATTATGTTAGTACTGGAAATATAAAGTAATAACATGATGCAAAATTTGATCTAAACTACTAGACCGACTTCTACGTCAAAGCCCAAGGAGCGCTCATTGTTGGCAATGTTGAGAAAAATACAAAACATTGATGCGCAATTGACTTATAGCTAATGTATGTTCCCTGACATAATCTTAACATTTTTATGAAATAAAAATTTATGTAGTAGAATTGAATGAATGAATTGAACTTTAGGTATTTACTTATCTGAACCTATATGGCGGTATAACGCACAGGTATGTAACGCAGATATGTTTTCAGCTCACGGCGACGAGACGTTTATTGAAGCTCACTAAAAGGTGGGAATGTGGAAAAAGAACATTAAAATATTCGCCGAGGCTTGCGTATCGTTTGATCACGGTACAAGGCTTTAAAGCCATTCCATACGCGTTTGTGCAATCACCGCGAGAGAGGAAATCTGTATCAGCTCTTTGGAGGGTTAAATCCGAAACTCCACCTTTATTATCTAGAAACTTTTATCTCACAGAAAAATATTGAAAAAGTTAGTCTGAGATCTAGCAAATATACGAATCCGAACGAATTCGTTACTTCACGTACGATATAACAAGGGATCATAAAAGAGCAATTCTCGTAGAAAAATACGAACGTGACTTCTTATAGTACGATAATAAAAACAACGCAGAATATAAGAAGCTAGATTTAATAATTGCTCTGTATTAAGAACACAATATAAACATGTTCGAAAAAAAACTTTTGTGAAGTACATTTATATATTACTAGCTGAACCCCGCGGTGCTACCCGCGGTACGATGATAACTGCGGGCAACGCCGCGAGGCGAAGCTATATCTTTATAAATAGTAGCCTATGTGTTATTCTGATGTATAAGCTATATTGTGGTAAAGTTTCATTCAAATCCATTCAGTAGTTTTTACGTGAAAGAGTAACAAACATCCATACATACATACATCCATACTTACAAACTTTCGCCTTTATAATAGTAGTAGGATTAAGGGTATTATTTACTTTCAAATGTCATACATCAAATAGATACGAGTATAAAACATTTTTTAAAGTTAATCTTGACTTTACGTTTCTCATCTATTTAAATAAAAATGGATCACTGAAATGTATGCTCGCACATAACTTCTAATTGACTGCACCAAATTGGATAAATATTTTTTTATGTGTTTGCCATGAAAAGGTTTGTATGGAAGAAAATTAAATTAATCCCAAAAGTTTTATCTATTTTTATATAGGTATTGTAGAAAGCTGAGATAGGCATAAATAGTGAAACAAGTTGTTTGGAAATTCAGAAAATATTCACAAAAAAATTGCGGTATGAAGTTCGCTGGGTTAGCTAGTAAGAAATAAGTGTATTGATAGTATGTATTGATTTAATTTTATTCTCGTATTTGGAGTAGCCTTTTAAAAATACACATAGGTATGTGAATAAAATAGGTGTAAAGAATTTAAAAAAAATTACCGATTTTAAAAACATTTCCAATTTTTTTCCTATATTCATTTTAAATATTGCCTAGCATAATCAATTTTAGTTTTTCCTAATAAACAGTTGAGCTACTGGCAAATTGCCCTTTATTTTTATATTATGTTTCAATTGAAAACTCAAAGGGCGAATGAAAGATTGAAAGAAAGTGCTAGGAAGCGGAAATTCAATTTTTCCATTCTATATTATAAATAACGTTAGAAGTTATAAACTAAATTAATTCAAAGTATACAATATCCTATGCCCACAGGATTAGCAAGCTGAAGTGGCAGTGGGCTGGCCATATTTGCCGCAGAACCGATAACCGTTGGGGTAAACGGGTTCTTGAGTGGAGACCGCGTCTCGGCAAACGTAGTGTAGGACGTCCACAAGCCAGGTGGAGTGATGATTTGCGCAAGACGGCTGAGAAGCCGAAGATCGAACTAAGTGGCGTGCAATCGGAGAGGCCTATGTCCAGCAGTGGACTGCGATAGGCTGATGATGATGATACAATATCCTAATCATTTATATATTCCAATATTAAATAAAGATATAAGACATTTCTTAGTGACCTTTTGAACATTTTCAATTTTATCTACTTTTTTTGGTTTGCAACAAAACATAAAAGAATGTACCTATTCGTCTTTACTTTGATAAACTTTATTTTTCCGTCCATAGATAGAAAATACTAAAAGAAAAAGAGAAAAGACCGGTCAGTTATACAGAATAAAAAGAAATAAAGATTCGTCCATCGTCGTTTACCGATCATCAGTGTGCGATAGTAAAAAATTTACGCTTCGCGTAAAGCGTTTGTGCAATCAGACCGGATTGTGCCGGAAATCTAAGCTAAGTCGCTTTAAGAGCCGTAGCTAGCAGAAAACCATATCGACGAGGCTCACTTCTATTACTGTTTTGAAAAATTTGATATCTCCTTTTTAAATTCCTAAATGAATAAGTATCACGTCTTTGATTAACTTTAATTTCTTAATTTAATAAAGATCTTAAATTAGTAGTCATACATATCAAGCAAATCCCTGTCTCAAAGGGGAAAATCTAATTCAAAGTAATCTAAATCGGATTTAAGTAGGGTGTTATTCTGAGAAAGGGGAGTCGGCGGTATTTAAGTTATTGGGGATCGCAAAATGCTTTTCTAGCTACTAAAAAAAGCAAATGATAACTTTAGCTACGTTTTATCAAGGGATATTTTGCCTCAACGTATTTTAATAAACTTTTTTATAATAACACAATAAATTAAGAAGCAATCTAACTATTTGTCCATTGAGTTTCCTAAATAAATTTTAGGAATCTTACTTTTAAAGAGTCACTATTAAAGATAACTTATGCCTTTATTAATAATAGATATGATTTTCGACAAGTATTTGCTCAGTGGGTCTGAAGTCTTAAGTGATAACTAGGTTAGTAAGGCACAGAAAACTATGAACAAATCACCAAAAATACTGTGTTATGTATTACAAATTCCATAATACTCTACAGTACAGTTAATCTACAGGTTGCCTTGAAGATATGAGATTGTACTATAGTCTTTTTTTTTATTCTACGATGTAATGTGCTATCTGTATATACTATAATATAGTACTATATGTATATCTATCATTCAATGGAGGGATTTTCTATTGTCGAGACACCGGAAATTGCCCCAAATATTTTCAATTTGTTCTGCTGTACATAGGTACCTACAAGGTAAAAGGATTGGAAATATATAGAAAAACATTTGTAAAGTGCAAAAAAATAGGATCGTTTTTAAAAGGGTAGTCGCAGTAGGCGATAGCAAAGTATTGATCATTATTTTTATTTAGTTTAGAATGACAAACTTAAAATAGAAATATTAATTTTGAGGTATCAGTTCAAGTTTATTTCACTGAACTAGTTAAATTCTATTTTAATGCAAAAATTTAAATTTCTCTGACATAAATCTTTTAAGGCACCTTAAAATTTCACACAAAGTTCAAAAACAAAGTGTTTTTCCCAGAATAAGGATGGTAATAAGAAAGTTTAGTACCTTGTTGACAAGCAGGAACCACGACTTCAAACCACTGTTAACGAATGGTGTTTCTTTGTACATTACACATGCAATGAATGTATGTATTGTCTGTACCTTTTGTAGTACTCATTAAAAACAAATGATGAAAAGAGGTATCGCATGTAATACAGAGCTTATGACGAAAGTATTGTAGTAAACGAATACAAAAGGAAATGTGCATAAAAATACCTCAACAGTGACTCATGTTGACATAAAACTATTATAATGTTGTGTTAATTTTTTGTCGTTCACAACCCAATCGATATTTTACCTAATCATGTCAAAACTATTGATGTATGAATGTGAAATCTCCATTCCGAAGAGAGGCTTAATGCTATGCCTATGGCTAGCAGTTGACTTTTTAAGACTGTTGGTGGTGTGATGTGAATGTGTTTTAGTAACTTTTGAGTGATAACAGAGCGAATAAAAACTCGTCTTGTAATTCATAAGAAAATCGTAAGGAATAATAAATAACCTCCATATTTTATTCAAAAGTTATGAAGTAAGTATAGCTTGTGGCTACCTCAATTAATTTAGTACCTCAAATTAAATATAAATTACTTTTTTGTAAATAAAACTTCACTTATTGTTTTTCTTGTTACGAGTATCAGTGTTGAAAATTCTTAAAGTCGGATACCAAAAGAATTTATCTGAACCTACAAAAATCTAAACAAAACAATCAGCTAAGGGAAATATTGAAATAAGATTTTCAATGTATGATATGTTATGAAAACTGCTCAAAAGGATTCCCCAAATACGTGTATTGATCAAGTATGTTGATGTAATCACTTTGACATCACAAACACTACCCGTGTACAGATGTAGCAACTGTTTTCAAACCCCCAACAATAGAATCATGACACACAATGTATCGAGATAAGCATATACTATACATAAACTGTCTCACCGTCATATAGGAGTCCCTCTTTGTAGTTCTATGAGGCGTTAGTGCAAATGGCCTTGGGTAAATTAGTTTTTTTTTTTGGGAAGATTACTTGGTGTGAAAAGTTAAAACTTTACACAAATCTCGTACTATTTACATAGGTACTTATTGAAATGTTGAGAATAGAAAAAAAATTAGATCATTTCATTGCATACTAAGCGTAAAATCTCATTAATTTAATGGTTTAAAAAACGATGCTGGACCTACTTTTACTTTAATACAATTAAGAACAAGTTTTTGAAAATTAATCATTTTCGTTTTATTATTAATCGTTTGCATTAAAATATTAAATTTGAAAAGTTTCTGCTTTTAGTTATGACTACTACATATATATACATATAATTGTTAGGACCACTGTAAATTATTCACAGAATTTTTAAAATTATTTTCCATTATATTCTTGAAAGTGTTTTACGACTTTGTCTGTTAAATTGTTTTTGTCTTGTTCTGTTTGCAGCATTTATTTGTTTTTTAGATTGCGATTGTTTTCGATTACAATTTTAAAATATTGAATAACATGGATATAAAAGAATGAATCGTAATACAGTAAAAATAAGGAAGTAGAGGTTCGTAATGAATTGGGCATAGATTCACACAAATTTATTGTAACTGTCGGACATCAATGAATAGCTTCTACTGTATATTATACGCATATTGTTTTGTCAATACGTATATATTGGTATGCCTACTTTAGATTGAAGCCGTCTAGTAAATGGATCTTCAGCTGAATAGTATTAATACAGACAAAGGCCTATTTAACCCATAGTAGACAGAGAGCTTTACACACCTTACTCTTAAAATTTGCACGCGATACCACAAATTGCCTAATTATAAGTAAAATTATAGATAAGTAATTCTATTCTTAGTCCTAGTACGCCAATTTGCTTAAATATATGATGTCGAAGCCTAACAACTTTTCCTCATATACATTTTAGAGAAACGTAATTTTATCTTAAAAGATCAACCAAGATTTACCGCAGAGAACACACGCATCGGGTTAACGTAATATCTGGCAGAATAATCAAAGAAAGTTGGTAATAACATACTTCACTTCCTTAATCAATTTGTTAGTTATTTATATTTGAAATGTAAATTCAAAATTAATAATATGCCTTATTTAATTGAAAAAGTTATTTTAAAGCGGTTTGATTTCAATAGTTTCAACTGAAAAACTTGAATTTTAAAATCTGTCACTATTATGTTTTTATTATTTTATCTCCATAATAATAATTTTCCAAAGTTGGTGAAATCTAATTTTACTAAGCTAGGGAGAGGGGGGGTCATACCCCTCCGAAATGTTTCTATATTTACCTTTCATTTTTTTCATAATTATATTACGGTTAAAGGGACAAAGTCATTTTAATATCGTGATTTCTCACGAGACTACGCCCCCAACGTGATGTTTACATCTAGTTTTGTACACTTACTAAAGTATAATTTGTTTAAAGCTCTAAGTCAAATATAAGATTAGCTAAAAGCAAATAACAGTACTATTAGTTCATCAGGTCAGGTACATGTTACACAACTAGTTAAGAGAAAAAAAAGAGGGAATGATTTCTGAGTTTAAGTTTGGTAGTAATAACCTAATTACGTAATATGTATAATAATGTATATGACTACTATGATTTATATTTCCTTATAAATAAAAATCTTATTGTTTTTTTTTGTTTTATTGAATAGGGGTCAAACCCCGCCCCCTATTCAATAAGAGACCCGCAACACTAGAGGCATCACAAATGCGTTGCCGGCCTTTGGGAAATGGGGAGGGGATGTGGTGGGAGATGGGGAGGGGCATGGGGGTAGGGGATGTGGTATGGGCCTCCGGTACTCGGTGAAATACAGAGCAAGCGCTATTTCACACCGGTTTTTCTGTAAGGCCGTGATATCACTACGGTCGAGCCGGCCCTTTCATGCCGAAGCGTGGCTCTCCCATGGGTACGAATTTGTCTAGTTTCAATATTTCCACTTTTTTATTCTTCAACCACTATAATGTTATAGTACCTACAGGCGCCGTATAGTGGAATTCACTTTTTACCCATATTTTCTTAACCTACCGCATAATCCTTTAGACAAAATATCCTTAACATTGAAATATCTTGTTTTGGCGTTCTGCGTTATTTTATCATAAAGGTGTTAAATGTTCTTAATTAAGATTTAAAACCATCGATTTCAATGAAGAGATCAATAAATTCATACAATCACTTACTACTTTAACAATTGATAAGAGTTAAAACTCTGCTGAGGTTACTGCTCTACAGCCACTCCAATCATAGAACGGACATACGGGTAGGTATATAATCCCAGCTCCTTCATGTTACAACAATCTCAGTTTCTACCTTCTATAATCTATCTGTTTTCCTTATTCCAATTTGCCGTTTCTTTTGTCTCGTCTGAAAACAATTAAATTTGCAGGGACGGTAGGCATTAAGTAAGCGGTCACCATACAAGGAATCAAAAGAAATCAAAATCATGAAACTAAATTCGCATAGAATTAAATTTTTTGTTCAAAGATGTTAATTTATTCTAAAAGAACATCTTTTAAATTCCTTAAGTGTTTAAGATAACATGATGTTGTATTCAAGTTTAGGTCACAAACAACACTCAGAACGATCTCCGTCCTCCACAAGCGCAAGCCTGGGGCCTAGCAGGCTCAGGTGACGGCGCGGACGCTGCGGATCGTGCGCGCCATAGGAGACAGTTAAGGGAACATCGGGGTTCCCACACAGTTGGGGGCCACCTACAAACTGGTAGGTGGCCCGAGGTACGTCGGGGTTCCAGGGTTTTCCTTTACTAGGGTGCACCTGGTTTCCCGGCTCCTAGTACCCAAGACGACGTGCGGTTTTAGTCGGTTCGAGTTCGACATGCCACCAGTAGGAGGTATCCGAGGGGATTTCCGCAAGGAGAAAAATAAATAAATAGGTCACGGACAAGACCTTTGACCTATCCTTATATATTACCAGCTGACCCACGCCACACCCTTTGCCTCTCCTATTGCCCACGGCGTGATAATTTTCCTTTTAAGATTAGTGCGTTCAAGCACACAAACACACTCTTCAGCTTTATATCAGTATAGATAGAGAATGGTTCCACATTTATAAGTACTAGTGGTCACCCAACATTTGAAATTCGTTTTTTTAGCGGAACGACGCCTCACAAGCTAGTTTGGAATCGTTTGGTTTTCATAGGTGGTCATAGGAACTCCATCGAGTTTAGAATCCTTTGATTCGTCTTGACAAATACTTTATGTTTTGATAGTATTCAGGGTTAGATGATGGAGACGGAAGATAGTCATAGTATGGAGCGAAATACTGTTGAACACGTGTCAGGTCAGGTTTGAGGTAAAATTTATAATAATAAAATGATAATGCCGTACTCGTGACAAATGACACCCCGTATAAAGACTTACAATTTTTCATGTTATGAATTTATTGTCCTCAGAAACAAGACAATTCCTCACATTCATCTTTTTGGGGTCTCAGCATCATAATTCGTGGCGACAGACTGTGAGTACACCTGCGTATGTGTCAGGTGTGTGTGTGGCAGTAAAAGGTAGCCTGAAAACTGTTACTCATCCTCAAGAATCAAAGTATCTCAATGTCAAATTTCATTGAAATCGGTGCAGCGATTTATCCGTGAAGCGTAACAAATAGGCAGACACAAACAGACAGACAGTGCTTACAGAATTTCTAATATTAGTATAAATTCACAATATATTTACTGATGTAGTGTAGGTTTTCAGTATACAAACAATATTAATCATTAACAATAATAATCTCATACACCTTATACACACCCGTTTACACCCAGACTAGGCCTTTTGTGTGGTAACCAGACTACTGATAATCATATTTATATGCTTTAGTTTTATTGTTTATTATTATTTAGTTTTTAAATTATGAAATTCACCTTTCTTGTTTTATGCCTTCGAATGCAATGTTATGATTGTAGTAATAGCAATTGTTAAAGTGTAGCTGTCAAAGTTAGTAGTAGAGATATATGGGTGTGAGACATATATGTTACGATGTTTACTCTGTTAATAAAAGAAATAAAGTGTTGATTTACGAAATCACACATATATTTATACATACATATACCGATTATAGCTAAAAACATATAGCTAAAGACACAAAAATCGTGGTCATCATACTACTGTACGGCATGGGTGGGAATCTAACCCTGGGACTAATGACATTTGGTTTATTACATTTAGACGATCATAGTCTTTTGTTAAGTTATCTTTGTTCTTAGCGCCCTACCTCATGTATATTATTCATATTATCATAATTATTATCCATTACCAGATAGTGGCAGAATCATGTGATAAATAATGACGTTTATCTTAGTATACCCAATGTATAAATATAACTCGACGTATAACAAGTATAAATTTGTGATTATTCATATGTTCTACCGTTTGTACCCGTTTCATATGAGCCCATATGTTGACGGATTAGGAACACATAGAATCATCACCGCCAGTCATGCTGTGGAGAATAAGAGCCAACCAAGGGAGTAAGAGAGAGAGAGAAGGGTAATTTTATAGAAATCCTGTAACCACCCGTCTGACCAGCGTGGTATAGCACGCCAAAATTTATATTCTAAGGAGTGGCCGAAGTCCAGCAGTTGACTGTTGAAGACTAATATGTGTCTCTATATGTTAAGTACATTTACTTTTCCTAACAATCATTTCATCCTATACGTACAAACAAGAAATTGCTTGCGGAAGATTTGCAACAATGTGTGCGAACAGTGCTACATCCTAATCCTTTTACATGACTGTATCGGTATCGTGAGATAGTAAAGGAAAAGCTTGAAGATAAGGTAAATAGTAGTAGGATTAACTAGGTGGTGCCAAAATAGTGTAGAATATAAAGAGGTAATGAAGATACTCTACTAGCTAACTGTTTACTTGGTAATAAATGTTCCATGAAAGTAAAATAGAAATGAACGATATATTATATATTGAGTGGCAATTTCAACAGTACAATGTCACATCACTTAGTTCATTGCACATACATACATATTTCTAAATATTTTTTTATATAAAAAGCTTATTTTACTACTAGTAATAATTAGAACTTATTACTATATAACTATTATAGAATTAAGATGTAAGAAAAAATACCCTAAATATTCAGGACAAAATATATGTATTGGGATCACCTGTAAGATCGCCGATCTCTCATCTCATCACTCATCTTGTTGTAATGAGTTAAGTGTACGAGTACAATTACAAAAAATTGTCCTGGTACCCCAAGATTTTTGCACGGAATCCTGTTTTTCATTGAAATATAAAAATATATATATATATATATATGGGTATCTGTACAAATATTTTAATTCGATTGCTATCCATATCTAAGGTTCTGTTTAAAACACATTAACCTAAACAAGGCTTATAAAAACATGGTATTTTGACCGTAGATAAAAAGTACATAATTAAGTAGAATACTAAAATTCGTAAACAAAACTTTTAAACAATTATATCATTAAATGCGAACTACATAAGTTAAACATATTTATGGAATACATTCTTACCAATGAAGATGCTACAACAAATGATCCAGATACATTTCATCACCACACAATTTCGAAAAACACACAAAATTTGTCCGCATGTATGGCAATTTAAAGTTTTTTAATTATTGTTGTTCACAAACACAAAGCACAGGTGTTTCGCAAAGATTTGCAAAAAAAAAAAGAAAAAAGTTTTTACAAGCATACACTCACTGACAGCGATCTATAATTTTTTATCGTTACATTTACGAATCGTTCGACTTTCGAAATTAAAACGGGAACATGGCACCGGCCCGTTCGGAAAGATCACGAGCGTCTAGCAGACTGGAGGCCGCGGCCGGCACCGACCACCGCGCATGTGCACACAACCACTTATAATTTGATATCTCACATCACCGCCCCTGTGACATTCTGTGGTAAAACCTACTCGTAAATTATTCAATTTTATATTTACTTATTCGTTCGCTTCTGTGGATATATTATGACACGGGTTCCCTGATTTTTTATCGGTCCCAAAAACGAGAATTAGTCTCGTGGTTTACATTACTCTATTTAATACACCTTTTAAGCCCCAATGAAGTAATAATTAAGTTGTATGCTTTTACACATTAATTCAACAGAAACATTATTTGTCTGTAAATTGCTACAACACTAACTTGTTTTAAGCATTCTCATTCGTAACACATTTTTATTATTAATGCATGTCTCTATTGAATATATTCTTTTAGTCTGCATACAAAAAAAAAATTAACACTTAATTCTATTTGTTATGTAGTTTTATCTGTAAAAAGACAAAAATAAATTTATATTTGCCGCATTTAAATTATCATTATAATAAATTTTAGTAAAGTTAAAGTGGTACAGACTTTTTGTTATAAAATATCTCAAAGCAATAATTTTTTTTCCAAGAACAACCGAATTAACGAACAAAAGCTGTCTGGCAACCGTTTTTTCAAAATATTTCTTGTATTTTAACCTAGATTTTAGTCCTTAGAATGAAATTGGTAGATAAAATATTGTATGAACTTTAAGATAGGAATGAAGGTATATTGCAAAATAAGCACGGTTCCCCGAATGTCTTGAGGCGAAACTGCGATACGTATAAATTTTTCTTTCATGTCAGTATAATCTTTTGTCAACAGCGACAAGGTTTAGGCAGGAAAAACTGCGATACAGTGAATAAATTTCACAATATAAGCAGTGAGTTGCTGTGCTGAAACATGATATGCTATACGAGTATACAATAGACTCCCTTATTAAGAACACCTTTTAAGGAAAATTATATATTAGTTAGCATCATAATACCCGAATAATGTCTGTGCGCGTTCGTAAAAAATGTCGCTCAATAAGCTTACTACGAATAGTACATATTATGTAGTTTGGCTTTGTGTCCGTAACTGTAGCCCATCCTTCTATCTAAAAAATGAGGAACACTGACAAAATTGACCAAAATGCATAAAATAAGATTTAATAATTTTACTGCTAACTCTCAGCGGGTAGGGTTAGACATACTGTAATAGGGTTGCCAGAATTCTATGGAGAGAGCGTGTATTTAAGATGCCAACACCAGTGTACGAGTGTCTACTGTGCGTGTGTAGCAGACACTATAAACACTTTTTTAAATAAGTCAAAACGATACAATATATTGTATGTATATTTTGTTATTGTTTTATTTTTAAATGTAACACTACTGCGTCACTACAAAAACATTAATACAATATTTTCTCATACTTTTTATGTACTCCTATTTTATACGACCGTAAAACATATAACCCAAAGCATGACAGTTTTGACATGAAATCTTTTCATAAAGGTCTGTGAAGTGACGGGCTAAAGGGTTGCGGTTTAAGGGTCGGAATGTAAGGCGATTTATTTACGACACAGAAATCTCAACTCGTGTTATTAATGCTTTGAAGTAATCAACAAGAAGAGACCCTTTAGTGAATTGAAATCTAAATCTGATTTTAAAGATGATAGTTTCTATACGTTTAATAATTTTATCAAGTAATTTATCCATACATTTTCAATTTACAAAATATCGTTTAATATTTCATTATTACATCTATATATATAAAAATGTTATGTTGGTTTGTGTACGCTTCAAAAACTCAAAAAGTTCTGTATCGACCGAACTGAAATTTTAGAATGATATATAATCCGCATCAAGGATTGTTTTTATCTAATTTTTGCATCAGTCACATATCCGCGACCGCGAAAAAACACGAAAAAACCGACATAAACGCGGACGGAGCCCTGGGTAACAGCTAGTAGTATTATAAAAATATTCAGAATACTATAATACTTATATCTTTGCTTTAACAAGTATTTGTACTTAGGCGAATGTGGCTTGTCTATTGCCAGTTCGTTTCTCTTTGTATGTTCGACCTTTGAGTGGATATAACATTATAGATATCAGACGGAGTTGTGTGATAAGTAGTTTATTAGTATTCCTTCTCTACAGATTTATTTTTTCTTCTTTGTTGATAAGAATGTTTCACTTAATAGTTTAATTTCGTTGATAAAACGACAATGGTTGTGATTTTCTTGTTGTTATCGCTAAACTAAAATTATATATCAATTATTATCTAATACTCGCAATAGATTAAGATATAAAAACTAGACCCATTACTTTCTTCATTCGATGTGATATCTAGTTATTGTTCTAGATTAACCATCCTCTCCCATCCACTCAACGCAGACACTCAGACTTGGTAGTTTTCTGTGCAATCCTATTAATTTATCAAACTGAGAACGTAAACAATCTTAACATCGAATGATTAATCGATCTGTGTACTAGCCAATTAGACGCTGGCTGCTGTGACTTCTTACAACTAGTTACATAAGTATCGCCGTAAAACAATCGCAAGAAAAGTTAACAATTAGTAGGTAGTTAAATGAAGGGTTACGAACGCAAGCCTCGTTTAATTTAACAACATACTAGTATTTGCACGCGGCTCCACTCACATATTTATCTGTTATTGCGGCAAAAGGAAACTGGTGTCTTTCCTCAAGAACTGAGTAATCTCCTTGGTAAATTTCATTTAAATTGGTGCAACGGTTTAGCGGTGAAAGCATAATAGACAGATAGGGAGAGTTACTTATAAATTAATAATATCAGTACGGACATGATGCCGAATGTATAACTAGGCCGCCATGGTGTGGGTTGCATTGTCTGCATTCGCAGAGAGTATGGTGACCACTACTTTTGGATTCCGCTTATGCTTTCCATCAGGCAGAGTAGAGTCATTCTGGCAGCGCCAAACATACAAAAAAACATGGATAACGGCTCTCGTAATGTTCTCATTAATGTTAATAAAAGTCAACCTTTATTCGATGAGTAGACCATTGTCTACTCATAGAAGATATTGAAGAGTTACTTTTTAATACGCCTTTTGAAAAATGATTTGTGTTAACTATGAACATTCTATATACTTATAAGGCAGTAACTAAATTCTATTCTAAACATTTAATAATCGTTAGTTTTGTATTTTTTAATTTTTTTACTGACTAATTAATGCGTGATTTGATCTGTACCTGTCAGTACAGTCAATGTAATTGAGATCAACTCAAATATACGAGTATATCTCATCTCAAATACCATTTGAGACTTAATTCAAAACGAACACAAACTACAAAATCTTAATGTTATCTCAATCTTAATAAAAAACAATAATGATACATCAGCACAGCACGTGGTATTATCTAGAACATAATTATTAATACGAACATCCATGTCAATGTCTATAAAGAGTATGTATGTATATATGTATCAATAACATGAATGTTAACATAAATTGGTAAATTAAAATGGATATTTATGAACGCCACAATTACAAAATTAGTTTTTATGATATGAATCTTCATAAGTAAACCAAATGTAATACTATTATCGAGATAATGACTGTATTTTAATACCATTTATTCATTTTCGGTAACATGTTTTATGAATCAACTTGGTTTTTTAGTATAATACTAATAAAAACAAACATAATAGATATATATAATGCAGTATGATATGACAACATCTAATATACATAAATAATAAACACATAAGAATATGATTACCACTTTTCGAATGAAAATAACATTATAAAGACTAAGTAGAAAAGTAACCTTTAATCATACATATTATTACATTATAACAATACAAATATTATTAACAACAACCAATTTGACAAAGTAACAACTGCTATGTGAATTTATATTTTAATTACTATAATGAGTAAACCCCACCACTACAGGGGAGGTCGGGAACAAGATTTCTGACACAAGTACAGAAAAAAAAACGTTTTAATTAAGACCTTATTCGTAGAAACAGGTTATACGAGAAGTTTCAGAAAGAAAGTTAAAAAGAAATGGTAGAACTGGGATAACTTACAGAATCCAAACAAAAGAGCAGTCGCTGCTACTCGCGTGTTTACAAGTTTGTAAAGGTGACCAAATTGCCTAAGGCTATGTTTCAAGTAAAGAGAAATAGTGTTCTTTTTGCTGCTGTCTTTTGAGCCTGTATGCGACGTGAGATTACAGTTTTCTCGAAATATTCGCTTAACAATTCTGTTTAATTAAATGATCATTTTGATATTAATAAGTTCTGTAATTTGAATTAAGCTATACTCAATTCTAAACGATATTCTTATTGCATTAATATCAATCCTAAAAAGCAATGATGGCTAGTAAGCTAGCCATCAACGTCAGTGACGATGTACCTTGTTGAAGCCGGCTCTATCCAAAGGGTTGTATGTACCAGCTTTGCCCGCTACTTCAATCACATTAAAGTAATGATTAGATACTTCGAACATTTTCTGTTTTCAAGGTATTCTGTATCCTTCTGTTATTATATGTATGTACATTTTAATAATACATGTATATTGTATATGTATAATTTGTACGCAAAACTTCATTGCATGTATGAGTATGTTTGAGTTTATTGTTAGTTTAGTTCAGAACGTGCAATTTTATCAGTGCTTTTTACGGTGCCTTTTAATGCTGAAATCCGATTATTCAGTTTGCCAATCTTAACCCAGCACTGCTCTTTATCAAATTTAAGTTATTAAAAATTCCTTGCTCATGTATATAATGTAAGTTACATAAAGAGTTGGGTTTTAGAATCAGGTTCTTCAATATTTGTAGCTGAAATATTCCTTTAAAGTTTGTAATGTTCAATAACAAATTCTATATTCTAATTAGACTTGGAGTTAATGATATATGAATTTTTACCAAATAATTTTCTCCAATTTAGGGATTCATTATCCTATTAGACAGTAATTACAATAATTACATCCGATAATGAGTATAGTAAAATATATAGGGTTCCATGGTCTTATAAAAATATAGATATTGTGACAAAGAGGGTCTACGAGGTACAAGCCACCCATTATGTATCGGTTATCGACATTAAGACCTTGGAGTGCAGTTACGTGGAAAGCTAACTACCGGCGCAGCCAGTTTCTTTGTCACTGAAATCTCTCCGAGTACCATAAAAATATTTTTGTTTTTCAGATTGAGGTATTGGATATTCACTTTTTTGTAATTACAGATATTGCATACATCTGTAATAACAAAAAAAAGTCATCAAATACTTCAGGCCACGCTTCGGCATGAATGGGCCGGCTCGACCGGATTCAAAGCCGATGTGAAACAGCGCTTGCGCTTACCCTAACCCCACCCCCATCTCCCTATCCATACCCCAAAGGCCGACAACGCACTTGTGACGCCCCTGGTGTTGCGGGTGTCCATGGGCGGCGGTAATCGCTTACCATCAGGCGATACGTCTGCTCGTTTGCCCGCTATTCCATAAACAAACAAAAAACTAACGTAGAAATGGATATTCATTTAAATGGTATTTTTAGATAATATTTTATGATTTAGTTGATAAGTCAATTTCTTTTGAGTTACTACGTTATTGGATATCTATTCGTTACGAGTTTAGTCTTACATTCAGAAAAATAAGACGTGAAATTGGCATAAAAATAGTGCCCTACCGCTTTCGGTAGTATTTTGACACGAAATGTTAAGGAGCCGCGTCAGTAATTTATCATTAACTAGCTGACCCACGCAACCTCGTTTGCATCTTCTATTGCCCGTAGCGTGAAATTTTTCCCCCATTTTTAAAACATTCTCATTGGTGCTCCGCTCCTATTAGTATTAGCGTGATGACATATAGCCTATAGCCTTTCTCGATAAATGGACTATCCAACGATTATCTACTTCAACGCACACACGCACACTGTTTTGATAGATGTGATTGAATTTGAACTTTATACAGCGGTAATAAACTGCAAATTGATTGCTTAGACAACAGTGAGTGCTTGTAATATATGAACTTTACACAATACAATAAAGCTTAAATTGACTTTACGTTTTAGTTAGAAAACGTTTGTATGGGAAAAAGAAAAAGGCTGTTTTTAGGGCTTTTCCGGCCATTATTAGAATTTTTCTCGCCGTAAAAACCATCCTTGAACTTCAACGAACATTAAAAAAATAGAATTGGCCAAATTGGTCCAGGCGTTGTTGAGTTATGCGGTTACCAACACATTGAGCGATTCATTTTTATATTATAGATTTAAGTCGTTATGTTTTGATCATGAAGCATGGCAATCTTTAGTGAATACTTAAAAGATAAGAATAATACATTCATAGTGAAAATAATGTTCATTTCTTATGTTTTATATACTCGTATTTAATATCTTATATGTGGTTTTTGGTCCATTTCCGTCTTAAAATATATATAGTTGTCCAAATAGTAAATTAATCATCTAAGTCTAATGGATATTTTTGGACTGCACGGTTGGTGTGTGTTGTGTGTGTTTGTGGTTAAAACGATAGCCGCCTCTTTCTACTGCGCCAAGTGTTGTGGGTTCAAAACCCACATGGGACAATACTTTGTGTGATCTACAAATTTCTGTTCTGAGTCCGGGTGATCTTTGTGTTCGTTTCATGTATCTTTGTTAAGTCTCTCGCGACACAGGATGCAAATTTCTAATGCTGGAGTTGTCTTTTAAAAAAATAAAATAGAAATATATTAATATAGATTACTTGAATTATCTGATGTTTAATCTAGGTTACTGTGGCCGCGGTCATAAGCTAAACGTTAGCTGTTCTCATCGTGATTTGTCATTCAGACTCAATTTCATTATCATTGACCCAACTAAATGATTTAGGACGTAGGAAAATAAAATAACAAAAACGCTTATTAATAAAATGTAACGTGTAGCAAATAGATATTTTTGTTGTATCAACGTGATTGATTAATGATAACATGGATTAATTAATACTAAATACATATTATGGACAGTTCCGGTACCTTAGCGCAAAAATAAAGAAACATTGTTGCTTATTATTTACGTAAATAATACGACCTTTCTTGTTTATAGATATAGAACAACATACCAAGAATATAATATTATAATACAAATACAAAAAAAGATAGCTTATTATTGCTTTCATATTTGTGAGTATCCATAATAACCTAATGTCGACGTTATCCATACTAATATCAACTAGATTTAGCAAAAGTAAATCTCTCTGTCTCTCTATCAGTCTGATACACTTTTGCGACTAATCTGCTGCACTTATTTTAATGAAATTTGGTATGGAGAGACTTTGATTCTTGAGAAAGGACACTGGAAACTCTCAGTAACCAACATATACGCTCGCCTTTTATACTTTATTTATACTATAATATATTTTATATATACGCGTATCTTTATAAATTGCAGCCTATGTGTATTTTTGATGTAAAAACTATTTGACTGCACGGTTGGCCTAGTGGTTTAAATGTTCACTACTGCGCCAAGTGCCGTGGGTTCAAATCCACAAAATGTTGTCCTGAGTCTGGGTGTTATTTGTGTCCGTTACGTGTATGTTTGTAAAATCCCCCGCGACACAGGATGTATATTCCTAATGCGGGAGATGTCTTAAAAAAAAAAATATTATTGTAAAGTTTCATCAAAATCCATTCAATAGATTTTGCGTGTAAGAGCAACAAATATACTTACATACTCACAAACATTTGCGTTTAAAATATTAGTAGGATTTATGGCAGGAGTTCGTTTAGGATGGTCTTCCAAAAGTATTTGTTAAAAATGTTTTAATTTAGTGCTTATTTTTCAAAAATAGAATAAAATATTATTAATTAAAATAATGACCTACTGAACGCTTGTCAAAGGAAAGCCTACACTTGCCCTAAAAAGAATTTAAATACAGTAGTCTGATTCATGGAGACATCATTACAGCGTTTAATTCCCCTAAAATGAAGACGATTGAAGTCGATTTGTCGTGGCATTTTTCTTTACAAATTTCCACTTTGAAGTTCTTCGGCGTGTGGTTCTATATATCTCACCCTATTAAAAGCATTCGTTTTTGGCTAAGTATTTTGACTAGAATGTTTCTAGGAATAGTCGTTTTTATTATTCCTACTGGCGGTCAATTGATATATGTTATACGGCTACTTATATTAGGTAATGCAGAGATACAAGAGGTGGCTAGCATGTAAGTGAACAATATTTTACTCATTTCTGTTTTATTGTAGATAAACACACAAAATAAAATCTAAATGTAATATACACATATATGGTTTACCCTAGATAAGAAATAAGAATTTAAAAGATTCATTTTATTTATTATCACAACGAGAGTAAAATCATCGCCGCTTAACGTTGCTACACTAAATAATATTTATTTAGCACAAAACAGCAAATAGTTGATTGAATTTTATTCATATTAAAATCTGTTTTGGTTGAAAACCATAAGTATAACATAAATACCTGTGATTATAGTTATAATTGATAGCAGTGCTGATTTATTTTTAGTTTATGACCCGAATTTAAATTTCCGCTCAAGAAAATTCCTAAAATAGGAGTATTTTTGTACACAGAACGTAATTTATATGTGTACGCTTCCGAGATGTTTATCAAAGCTTTGTGTACCTCCAAAATAGATGAGGCTTCTAGGGCTTAGCAATAATGAGTCATATATAAGTTATTGATTTATTTAAAAATCTTGAATATGGTTTGATCTTAAACAGAATGCTTCTCATAAAAAAAATCTCATCAAATTTAGCTTTATTTTTATCCAGTTTTAATTTTGTCTGAAAGTGAAATTATGCCATCAATTTTAGTACATTACAATAAAAGAAAGAAAAATGAAATATCTTGCGTCATTCTAGTTCTACTTGGTACACTTACCAAATGGTAAATTTAGTTTATAGTTTATCTATTGAAATTAAAAAAATAGTTAAAATAAATAAAGGTATTTGCGCATCATTACATATTTCATCCGCTTGATCGCTTCGTGCAACCACAGTTGCAAAAGAAAAAACCGTAAATTTTGCTACGTGAAACTGTGGTTGCAGAGCGAAGAAGTTTTTTCAATTTAATTTAAACTCTATTTTAAACGCATAAAGTCTTAATATTATGAATTTAAACCAATGATAGGTTCATTTCTCATAGACGTGTGCCCATTTTACCAAAATCACGGTAGAAAAATAACAACATATTAACATAGAAAGTAAATAAACAGGTAAACCAAATAAAATCTCTTAAATTCAATTATTAGGGCGTAAAGTTTCTTAACCAAAAAACTTACCTGCTATATGTGTTCAGACGTAAAATTAGCTCTACCTTTCCGTTACCATATATTTAGCGAAGAAAGAGGATAAAATTCGTCGGAAATTTCAAAACAACGACTATATGTTTATACTTTTTAAGATAAAATGCCTCAACTTATGTTTTAAATTATTGAAAATACAATTTGTTAAAGAGAGTATGAATAAAACTTAAAGATAATCAAATATACAAAGTAATAAGTTGTATATAACATAGTTATGAGACCCTCATTGAATTGTCACTGTGGTCGCCAGCAGACTAATCGCAATGAAATTGTGCTTGATTATATGTTAAATTCTCTACTGGGAACTATTGACTATATAATGAAAAATAAAGAGAAAAAATAACGTAAATTTAAATATTGCCGTAAGCGACGAAGCGTGACTATAAGCATTCTCATTAGTTCGCATGGTTGGCTTCAGAGTTTGGAATATTACTACTAATACCAGCTTACTGACATTCTCGTTTACAGTTCCTTACGGGAAAATACGTAAATATTTTTATTCTGCAAGGCAAAGGCTGTAAAAATACGTCTTTACGTTTCATTTTACTTTCGTTAATGTCTTCATTTTTCTATGTTACTGATTTCTGGTTCTTCGGTGTTTTCATCGACAACCCATAACGTCCCATTCCTGGGCTCGGGTCTCCTCTCAGGAGAGGGTTAAGGCCATACGTCCCCACGCTGGCCAAGTGCGGGTTGGGACTGGCAAGACAAAGTGTTGTGTGTTTATTAGACAAAAAAAATTATTAAAACTCCTCAAAGTGACTGGCGATATTAGGGAGGGTATGGAGGACACCAAAGTTACAGTGCTGGCTTTGATTGACTTCTCAAATGCCTTCAATACAGTCTGTCACGACGTCCTACTGGCCATCTTTACTTACCTTATGATCTCCTCAGAGGCTCTGGAATGGTTCTCCTCCTATCTTCAGGGACGACAACAGTGTGTTCACATTGATGACATGTCATCGAGTTGGTGTGATCTTCTCTCTGGCGTCCCTCAAGGCGGTATATTATCTCCCTTATTGTTCTCAATATTCATTGATCTTGTCACTCACCACCTTCAGTGTACGTATCACCTGTACGCCGACGATCTACAAGTGTACACGCAGTCAAGGGTGGAGGACATATCACTCGCCATCGACAAGGTTAACAAGGATCTGCAATTTATTCAGAGCTGGTCGACGAGGTTTGGTCTGGCGGTAAATCCAACCAAATGCCTGGTGACCGTCGTGGGAAGCAAACAAATGTTACGAAAATTGGATTTATCGGTCATCCCACCAGTTACCTACAACAATGTGTCGATACCTTTGAGTGAAGTGGTGAAGAACCTGAGATTACATATCGACTCGATCCTTGATTGGCGGGCACAAGTTACACACGTTAGCCAGAAGGTAACCACATGTCTCCGCGCTTTATATCGTTTGAAAAACTTCCTTCCCGCTCAAACTAAAGCTACGCTTATGCAGTCCTTAATTGTCCCCTTAATCGACTATGGCGATGTGTGTTATTTCGACCTGAATGCAGACCTTCTTAATAAACTAGACCGACTTCTCAATAACTGCATTCGATTCGTTTTTAATCTTCGTAAGTATGACCACGTGTCTGCTTTTCGTTCCCAACTGCAATGGCTCCTAATTCGCCAGCGCCGCGATTTGCGAGCGCTGACTTCTCTTTTTTATTTCCTCATCTCTCCATCGTTACCTAAATACCTTGCACCTCATCTTCATTTCTTATGCTCCAACCAAGACTGAAACCTTCGATCCACAAACAATATGCTTCTTCAATGCCCCTCCCACACCTCTGATTCTTTATCTATTCTTCCTTTTATGTGCAGTCTGTTCTTCTCTGGAATGCACTCCCCACCGAAAGCAGAATGTGTACAAACCGTCTCACGTTCAAATCAAAAGTACGAGAGCTACTCTGGAGTGAATTAGCAGCACAATCACATCCTTAACACCTGACTGTGGATCATATTTATGTATAGTATTATATGTGTGTATGTATGTAACATTCTTTTATATTGTGTGTTTATTAACATAGTACATTTAGGGGTAAATTTATGTATATAAATTATATTTAATGTAGGTTTATTTTCTTAGTAACTAAACTCAATCTCTTTGCACTTACCAGCTCTAATTTCTACATCACCTAAAGGTCGACTGGGAGAGAATGCCTCAAGGCATTAAGTCCGCCTCTGTACAACATGTGCAATAAGTTTAAGTAAATAAATAAATAAATAAAACATTTTTGTCATAATTTTGAAATGGTTTAATAAATATATGGAAATAAAAATGTTTGATACATTTTTAAAATGTTAACTAAGCGTTAAAAAACAACATTTCGACAACTAAATTAAACTAAAAGAAAACTAAACTAAAATTCAGAGTTAAAGAAACAACATGTAATGATTGGCTGAACAGCCTGTAGGTCTATAACCGACGAAATGCTTATAAATAGTAAATTATATACTATTGAACAAGTGCTTATCGATATTTTACAGAATTATCTTTTCTCTGTTTATAAAGGTGGACCCTTAATATTTCTTTAGCACACTATAACACACTTATTTTTTTTACATCAAAATATATAAATACATATACGTATTTAAAGCTTCATTTTGATTTTGAGCATCGAAGTTTGAAATAGAATACCACACATATACACACATAGTTTTGAAATTGACTAAAGTTGAGTCAATGGGTCTCTTGAATAGACCTGATCTTCTTAATGGTTCCAGAGGACGATGAGGGATACGAGTTTTCTCTATTTATCTCGAAAAATAGAATATAAAAAAGTTTATATACAGCTTATCAAATTATCCCCCTCCAAACCCAATACATCAAACTTTCAAAACCATTAGTAAACGAAAAATAACCGCCGCAATTCTTCAACGGCCTCGTCTGTATCTCTCGATGTGTACTATGTCTATTCTCTTGCAATAGCCACTGTACCTTGATGACGTTTTTATGAGTTACTGCAGTTGGTGGTCAGTCGGGTTTGCGGTCTTCGTTTAAACTCTCTAGACCCCGTTTAAATTCACGAAACCAATAAGTAGTTGTTGCTAACGCAGGAGCAGACTCCCCAAAAGCAGCTAGTAAATTTTCTTGAGATTACTTGAAGTTTAACCCTCGTTTCTGATCATAGAAAATCTTCTTGCAAGACTTCCATGGTTGCAAACAAAGGAAGAGTGACAGATAATCTTTAAACATATTTTAAAAAATTACACATAAGTGGCCAGTGATTTTCACAAAGGAGGTTTGTGTTGAAATTTGCCGTCAATCCAATTCAATCAAAGAAGAGATTGTATTTATTATGTGGCTATCAATTTTCGGAACAACCTTTATATGTAATATGAATCTTGAAAAGGATTTTCATAAAATTTACTTTGCAGGAGGTTTCGGGGATGATAAATCGATCTAAATAGGATTCATTTTTAGCAAATTTACCAAAAAACAAAACTACTCAGCAAAGCTCCGTCATCCAGGTACTGCTGTACTTATGAGAATATAAACCTGTTCAAGAATAACAAAACAATTACATCACAACATCCAGATAATCACCATTTCAGACTAATGTATGTACTAAAAATAGTCGTTAGCTGAGCTTTGTGCTACTTTGTAAGACAAGAACATTAAAAACTATAAATATTAGCGCTAATACTTTTTCATTGAATTGTGCTTTTGTATAAATGTAGGTACTATAAATATATCTTATCTTTCTTTCTTTAATGTTTAAAACTTTAAAATAGTTTGATATAAGAGATAATTAACTTTAAGAAAATTACCATCATGGTTGATAGCACTAATTTTAAAATCAGCATGAAAGTTTTAATTTTTAATATTTTAAGTCATTAAATACGTTTTTAAAGCAAAAGTTATGTAATTAATCAAATAATTTACACAAACATACAATAATGAAGCGTTTAAAACAACTGAGGAATGATATAAAAAGTGGTAATACCACCTTTAAAATCCTTGCAAAAGAATGTCAACACAAAATTTTCTTTGAGTCATATATTAATATGTAACGTTGATGGCAGCCTTATTCATTTATATAGCTGCAAAATTTTATTAACGACTATGCCATATATTTACTCGAATATGAGTTAAGATAAGTAAGATTATATGGAAATAAGGACGATAGAAATTCTTGTAAAAATGAAAAGAACCCTTCCGTGCTTATAAATTACATTGTAACGACACAATAAATCTACTGTCAAACAGAAATTGCGTGCACATACAAGACAAACGTAAATTAAGAACGCGTTTTGGAGTTTTCGCTTAACGTCTTATCTGATTAACCTATATATTCATTGTGAATAGGGAAAATTTCACAACTGACATTATGATAATTATAGTGTTGTGAAAGAAGGCCTATAACTTTAAACTAAAAAACTAGATCCAACTTCAGATATAGAGACCGATTTTTTTGTTGTGTAAATCTACGTTGTTGCCCGCCTTAAACGCTATCATATCGTCTCATGACCAGTCGATGTACTTCAATCGAAATTACTGGTAACGAACAAAGTATTGTACCTTTTTTTATTATATAGGGGGCAAACGCCTGATGGTAAGCGATTACCGCCCCCCATGGACACCCGCAATACCAGAGGCGTTACAAGTGCGTTGCCGGCCTTTTAGAAAGGAGTACCTGTACATTATTGTAGCAATCCTGCCTCAAATTTCTCATCTGCAATTATAAATCTAAAAAAGCAATAAGTCAAATAGAAAGTCCGTGGTACATTATGCTTATTTATTGTCGGAAATGCATTTTTTTACCGCATTGTATTTTCATTTACTGCCTGTCCATTTATTCGAAAGTTTGAATTGAATTAAGGACTTATGTTATAAAAATAAATAGTTCTTTTTATAATAAGACTTAAAAGAACGTCAACATACATCGAAGCATGGCATTAAAATTTTGGGAAAATCTATAAACAGTTAAATAGTTTTTACATATTTTTGGTCGAATTCTCATCTTTTCAATACTTACATCGTTAAAATATCCTATCGTTCTTGGTAGGAAATAATCCCATTAAAATATTTATCTTGTTAGCAATCTACTTCCGCGTGTTATATGGATGGTATTCTTTCCCGAGCTATATTTTATGAATAGTCGTAAATGGACAATTTACTGTGACAAATACTCATAAAATTATGTTATTACTTTCGATTTAAGTTAATGACCTCAGTAAATCTGGTCCACTGTTTTCTCAGCTTACATTACTCACAACTGTTTAATTTTTCTTTGTAATGAAAAAATACATAATATAGACTGCCTCGGTGGCGTAGTGGTAGCATTTGCGACTGCTAAGCTTGAGGTCTCGGGTTCAATTCCCGGATCGGACCAAATGTTTGTATGATCTGCAAATATTTGTTTCTGAGTTTGGGTGTTTTCTATGTATAATATGTATGTATTTACAAAAAAAAAAGTATATAAGTATTTATATCAGTTGACTAGTACCCATAACACAAGCTCTGCTTAGCTTGTGATTAGATGGCGTTGTGTGTTAGATGTCCGGAATATTTATTTGTTTAATACCTTTAGAGAGAGACTCTTGACAAATGAATTCGGCATTCGGGTTTTAATTTATTAAAGTAGTTAAATTTCAAAAAAATAAATGCAGAGTTGTCTTATCAACAAATACTGCAGCATCAATACTATCGCTTTTGAAATGTTTATCTTCTGTAGCTAAAATATATGAGTACGATTATAGTTTTCACTGAAGGTGAAGGTGGGCATATATCTCGCACGCTACGACATCTCAACCAACATAAATATTGTTTAATATCCTTAATAGACAGATAGACAGACAGACAAAAGTTGAAAAAAAAATGCTTTTTTGGTATATGTACTGTGTATACATACATATACTTAAAAGCGGTTATTTAAATATTACAAACAGACACTCAAATTTATTTATTTTTATAGACTAGTTTTTGCTTGTGTTTGTCAGGGTAGTTAAAGTAGTCTATGTGTTATTCTGATAAATGGCTATGGGCAAAGTGGGAAGGTTTAGGTTCATTATAAGCAGTTATTTTATAATAACCAGTTGTATGTTAGTCTTTTCAGTTAAATGTCATCATCAACATATATCTATCAACCCATAATATCCCACTGGGCTCGGCTTTTCTCTCAGAAGAGGGTTAAGGCCAAACCTCCCCACGCTGGCCGGCTGCGGGTTGGGGACCGGCAAGAATACGTTGTGGCTACGTAATGTTGCCATTGGTTATTTTTAAGCCGCCCAACGGCCTCTAACTAAGCTTCGCGACTGTTATCCTAGGATAAAAACGGTCATGGTATCATGCCACCAGTGGTCACCTACCCAGGTACTGACCGCGTCGTTGTTGCCTACCCTCGGTGATTGTTTCTAATCACCGAGTGCAACTGGGCTATGAGCTCATCGTAAAGTTAAATATTAATACACAAAAAGTTTTTTTTTACAACAATTTTTATACATAGACTTAAAATTAATGATTATTACAACGTTTTAGTACAATACAATGTCCAACTTAATATTCAATTTCTGAATTAGGTTAAATGTAAAATTAATATGTAGCATTTCCTTTACAGTATGAATTTAGTTATGACCGAGTTACTAGCATCTGTAAGGCTTCTGGATTTGTTCCTACGTCGGAACATATTAAAGCAACTAGTGGAACAGCTAATGTGTCAAGAGTTTCAATTTTCCCTGAAGCCCCAACAAGCTATTTTAGAGAAAGCAGTTTTGTATACCAGAAAACTTTTCTGGTTATTTCTATCGCTGAGTGGGTTAGATATACTGGGTAAGCAAATATTTTAATTATAAACATGTGCATGTTACGCATATACATTGTTTCATTGCTATCTTTTCAAATACCGAATGCGACAAAGAATATTCAAAATTTAACTCCGAAATAAGACAGCTTGTGGTTATGAACTTACCGACAGGTATTCCAAGTTTGAATTTCCGTAAGACGTAACAAGATTGATTTACAACGGATTTGTCATATTACTTAAAATAAATCAAATTTCTATTCTAAGTATACACTTAGTTTTATAGATTTATATAAAAGATATTTTTTTATTGAAGCTTGCCGAATTAACTCTTCTCTGCCTGATGGAAAGAATCATATAGGGGCTTTCATACTCATTACAAATGTAGCATACCCACCCACAATGGAACCGTGTAAATAGAACACAATTCATAGAATTAATAAAAAAATAGTTACAACTCTAAATACACACGTACGTAACTAAAGAAAATAAAGGTTAATTGTTAACTTTTGTTCAAAATTTTTATTCAAAACGACAAAGTCTCGCGTCTTT
Source organism: Spilarctia lutea (assembly GCA_916048165.1). Classification (NCBI taxonomy): domain Eukaryota; kingdom Metazoa; phylum Arthropoda; class Insecta; order Lepidoptera; family Erebidae; genus Spilarctia; species Spilarctia lutea. The sequence continues at coordinate 11,472,747 of OU696487.1, forward strand.
ATCGCTTCTAATATCTTATTATTGAAATTTATGTATTAAGCGGGTTCGGTTTCAATATAAGTCGAGCGTAGTGCGTAACCGCGGTTAGGGTGGGGTACAATACTAGTGGTCGGGTCGTGTTAATTACAGCAGTTCCCGGACCCCTCCCTTCTCAGGCGAAGAGTGGCCCACCGTGTGGTTTTAGTCGGTTTGATTCCGACACACCACCCCGCCGCAAACCTCGGCGGGGTGAAGGTCCGAGGGGGTTTCCACATGTAAAAAAAGGATACAATACTAGTACATAATGCGAAAGTGAGTTCGGTTTTACAGAAGTTAATGTACAATACAGTATTTGGCAGGCAGACAGTTTTGTTTTTCTTTAATGTGGTCACAGTAATGAAAAAACTTGTATACATTTTGAAATGCTACATTGAAATAGTCTGGTATTTTTTTGTAAATATAGGTTTTATAATATGCTCTTGTAATTATTATATAATAATTATAATAAATTCGACTAGTATTAAAAGTAAAATCAAAGCAAAATATTATTATATAGATTTAACATCTTATTTCTCCAAAGGGGCAAACAGAAGCGAGAACCCATTTATATTCAAATATGCAGCACTAATTCTGATAGTGTAAATGTGTAGTGAATTTTAAATGTTTCTAATGAAAACAAATTATTGATCCTTAATCCCTACTATAAATATTCATTAAAATTTGCAATGCAAACCGTATTTAATGGTAGGTTCTCAACTTGTTCGCTGGATTGTATAATGATCTGATAAGAATTTAATTGAAATGTAAAACAAATTTTTCACCGTGTTAGAGAATCAGGGATCGTTATTTTTGAGTGGATTACTTTAATACAGAACAACAGTCTGTGTATTTCATTATTTTGTGTAAAGGAAAGAGGATGTAGAATAATTTGAAAAAAAAAAACTTACTGGATACACCACGTAATTTTAGTTCGGGGTATGGTTTTGTACGCTGGTCTTATCCAAAAAAAAATGTCAACACACACACACACACACACACACACACACAATAAGGCATAAAACAGAAATTGACACATTTCGGAATAAGAGCCTCGTATGTTACACTTAGTTTTTCAAAGTTCGCTAAAACGCAAGAGGAACGGTTTGATGAGTATATGAGATCAATAACATTTAAACCATATTTTATGTCAGTTGCAAACTGTGGTTATGTTTTACATATAAATATTTAACAAGCACTGAACATTAAGTATCGGAACAAAATCATCGACAATATCTCAATATCTTTTGCATCGTACATGTTCATTTTTGTTACGCCTACAGATATTATAGTTACAATTCGATGAACATTTTCAATAGCTGCAAAAGATGAATGAATTATTTATATTTTTTCTTCACAACAGTACAATATCAGGTAACATGGAAATGTGCCTTCTCATATAATTTTGTTTTCATCATTTTGTGTAACATGATACAGAAAAAATTTAATTAACTTTTATTCTTCTTACAGTTCACGTCGTTGTGGTACCGGGATTAGGAAAATTTGATTATTTGCCATTAAAAATGGACCTGATATGGTTTGATGTGAATCAAGAATCATATTTTACCTACATGTATCTTTATCAGGTAACTATTATTATCTAAGAAATGTAATCAAATCTAAATATTAGAATGAATCTAATCTAAGAAACTATGTACTTCTCTTTCTCAACTTTTGCTTCTTTTACGATGTCTTTAAACTGTACCAGTGCATAGCATTTTTGACAAAATACCAGATGAATGTAACTAAGTTCGTTTGATTTCTTAGTCATGTACTTACTGTGATTTACAGCTTTAATATATATGGACGTCATCAACTTAAATATTCAAAGCATGTTAGCCTCGTACATTTCTTTTAACGGCTATCCATCGTTCGTTCTATGTTTTTACAATTTTTAAAAGGCATCCGATAGTTTTTGAGCAGTTTATTAAAGTGCTTGCTAGTGTTTCGTACTCAATTGGTAAAACTGGACCCTATTACTAAGACTTATGCTGTTAGTCTGTCTGTCTATCTGTTCGTCCCTTCAGATTTCATGAACCGTGATAGTTAGACAGTTGAAATTTTTACAAGTGATGGTTTTCTGTTGACGCTATAACAACAAATACCGAAATAAAATAATAAAATAATAGAATAGAATAAATATTTAAGGGGGATCCCATACAACACACGTTTTTTTTTGCTGATTTCATAGATATTGGTACAGAACCCTTCGAGCGCGAGTCCGACTCGTACTTGGCGGGCTTTTTGGTGCTTGTTGATTGTAAATATTGCTGTGTGTATAAATTTATCTATTTCTGCTTACTTGCCAATACGTTTGTGATACGCTACCTGTTTCGGATTATTAATTGTAATATTTATAAACGACTAGTTTTTTTCTATCCTAAATATATTTTACCTACTTATTTTGACTTGTAGGTGTCCTATAAACCTATGGTACTGGGTACCTTCATGGCACTCCAAACTTTACCGTGGGCTGCTATGTGTTGCGCAAGTAAGTTTTTTACAAGCCAGTGTTAGCTTTTATTTTTAAATTTTCCTACCTCAATAAAAGTTTATAATGTCAACTCACATAGTTGTACATTGTTGTTGCTACTAGTTAATATAAAACAAGATACGATACGAACTCCAGTCCTTTAATAAAAGAATGTACTCCCACCTCTTAAATTGCAGTTGTTAATGAATGTTGGTAACTGCCTATTATTAAATTATCATTATGTTTTTTATTCGCTATATCATACGAAAATAAATTATCCCTTGATTTGTTTAAGTTAAGCGAATAGCCCGCAAAGAGCATCAATCTCAAATAATTTAAATAGAGTAAACATATTAAAGAAATACCTCATACATCACTTTACTTACCTTACAGTAAGCCAATTGGACGTGTTAATTTATAACTTGGAAAACATCAAAGACCTTGTACAATTGACTATGGCTGAAAAGCAATGTGATTACAATACAGCTTTTAAAGAAGTTTTCAATGGATGTATTGTTCATCATTGCCGCATAGTAAGGTATAAATATGTTTGTAATGAAAATAACTGATTAAGTAAATTAGTTAATTATTATTATTTTAGTATAAACAATACCATTTCTTTCACAGATTTGCAGAAACGATTCAGAATGCATTTGGAGGCCAGCTATCATCGACGTTATGGCTCAATGGTTGCATAGTTGGTACTACAGCCGTGCAGATATTTTCGGTAAAAATAAGACACTAAGAACTCTGTAGAAAATAATGACGTGAGGAATTAACAATATATTCCAAACAAAACAGTCTATGAAGGTCTACTTATTGTACTTCTGCAGTTTTTTATTATCACTTATTCATATACCGGTCCAAAAATATTGTGACAGGTTTATAGGAGTTACTAATAATACAAATCAGTTGACACTTCTCAGATGTTACATTCCTAGTAACTATGCTCTGGTAGTCTAATTGCTCATGAATAAAAACCATCAAATTGGTTTTGAAAAAGGTTACTACAGTCTCATACTGGACATAATTTTGTTGACGGTGCGTTCACCAAAGCCCGCGTCCTAGGTACACGTCATACGCGTAGTACGTACAATTGTAATAAGCGCTCAATTAGACCACAACAAGTGTGTACAATGTGCAGTCAACGACAGCACAATTACCATAAGGGGAAATAACAGTCAAGTATTATAATTATGCATAATACTTATAATTAAAACTATAACTGACTGACATATATTTTACAACAATCACTCCACAATATCTGCAAGTGTACAATCGTATAGTTACAGTTCTCTAAAAGTAAGAAAACAAAAAAACAACTTAAGTAATACACTAATACCGAATAATATATTTAATAATAATTTTAGAAGAATACTAATTAAACTAAATCATTTATTTGATTTGAGTCATATTATTATTATATCTTATTCCACCATTGTATTTTTTACAGATTGAATCTCCTCTTGATAATATAACTGACGTGGCGTGGATATTGGCATACCTTTTTATAATGATTGGTAATCTGTTCGTTGATTGTTATTTTGGCAATTCCGTGACTTTCAAAGTAAGTGAAAAGATTCGCTTTCCCTTTTTGATTTTACTTATAGGTATCTCAAATTTAAACATCATAAATATCTGCAAATTAAGATTTTGTTTTGTTGATTTATTTAAATGTTAGAGGTGTTAACACACTAATCCGTGAATGAATAAAAGTACAAATGTAGAATATCTACTGAATTTTCAGACTATTGTGATGAGATGTTTCGTTTCAGAGCTTACGTGTATCAACAGTGGTTTTTTGTTCTCCATGGATAGAGCTTTCAAAGCCTCTGAAGAAGAACTTAGTGCTATTTATAGCAAAAACCCAGCGGCCCATTGTTATAACTGCTGCGAAATTCGTGCCAGTGTCTCTGGAGACTTTTACTAAGGTAATCTGATACATTATCTGACCTATTTCTTCTTCGTGTATTATTAAAGGAGTTGTATTGTTAACACAGTACAGATTGAATATTTATTAGCTATACATATAGTTTTGCCCAGAAGGTATTGCTACTCAGTACTTAATTGCATACCATGGCAAAGACCTTATGTCTTACATTACATTTCGATTCACTTATTATATCAATTATAATGAAAATTTCTAGTAATTTATTTTCTTCATTTTCGTGATTCCTCAGTCTATTTAGAGTCTTTGTTTGCTGATATTGATTTATCGGTTAAATAAATCTAAGAGAAAAAGTATAAGAATAATTTAAGTAGATAATTACCTGATCTACAATTTTGTCTCAACAATTTTTATCGTAAAACTAACGGATTGGCCAGAAAATCCAAAAAAACCATTTGTGCATCCTTTGACCTTAAATAAAATAAATTGCACACTGGATCAATGGGGACTTTTTAGAATTTTATTAAAGTGGTATCCCCTTACGTGCCTGTAAATTTTCAGCTTGTTGGGAAATTATGCAAGGGTACCTCTATTTTTCAAGCTAATTTGCTATTCAGCAATAAACTTTCCACTTTCAACACTATTTTTAAGTCCTATTTGAGAAATGCATCTTTAAGGGTTTTTTTTACTATTCGTCAAGCTTTGGTTTAAGGATAAAATTTGCAAATACTATCATCGCTCCATACTTTGGAGCCCGACACCAGTTCGAAACTTCGTGTAACTTTAAATATTGTTCAAGTTTCCTGTGACGGGTCAGATTTCGTCAAGAAAAGTTTCGAGGATAGCAGGTGATATCATAATTTAGGGACAACCAATTCAAGTTTTCGTGTTAAAGAGGAATTGTTTTTTTTGTAACAAGATTTTGGTCACCGTGATTACGTCTTTGACAGGTACCTATTACATTTACAAGAAATGAGAAGCGTTGAAGATTCTATATAGGAATTCGATAGTGCTCTTAGAATCTTGTTGTAGATGCTATGTTGTTTACGTAAAATAAGGTCATTATGTACATAAGACCACCAACCTGACTTTTATAGTGGAAAACGATTACTGAAGCAAAAGTGAGGTGAATTTACTCAAGGAAAGTGACCTCCACAAAAGTTTTTCAATTAAAACTGATGTACGATCCGGTCTATTAAACCCTATAATACAAATTATTGTTTATGTTTTGCATTTTTGACTGCCTCGGTGGTGCAGTGGTAGCGTATGCGACTGCTGTGCTTGAGGTCTCGGGTTCAATTCCCGTGTCGGACCAAATGTTTTTTTTTTTTTTTTTTATTGAATAGCGGGCAAACGAGCAGACGTATCACCTGATGGTAAGCGATTACCGACGCCCATGGACACCCGCAACACCAAAGGCGTCACAAGTGCGTTGCCGACTTTTGGGGGATGGGAAAGGAGATGGGGGGAGGGGTTGGGGTATGGGCCTCCGGTATCCTCACTCACTCGGTGAAACACAGCGCAAACGCTATTTCACACCGGTTTTCTGTGAGGCCGTGGTATCACTCCGGTCGAGCCGACCCATTCATGCCGAAGCATAGCTCTCCCACGGTAAATAAGATACATATGTTTGTATGATCTGCAAATATTTGTTTCGGAGTTTGGGTGTTTCCTATGTTTAATATGTATGCATTTACAAAAAACAGTATAAATGTATTTATATCTGTTGTTCTAGTACCCATAACACCAGCTCTGCTTAGCTTCGGACTAGATGGCGTTGTGTGTTAGATGTCCGAAATATTTATTTTATTTATTTATTTTTGTTCTAACATACAATAAAGTAATAGTAATAATATTGTTAGTTATTCTCTCGAACATTATTTGTGTATTGATGAAAATCATATCTTAGCGAAAGTTGTAACCCATACATTACAGTCGAGCTACCTTTGCAAATGTTATTCAAATCATATCCGTTCTAAGAGTTACATAAACTTCGGTAGCGGTTCTAATCTGATAAATCTGATATGTCATATGGATAAAAGTAATGGGCTTTTAGAAAGTTCCAACTTTTTGTCGATTTGTTAGCTGCCATATGCACTACCACAATCTGTGAAACAGGGGATCAGTATTTTTTGTTGGAATATAATTGAAAGAGAACCGATAGTGTAGATGCTACTGATAAAGATTTAAAATATTCAACTTTGAACTAAACAACGTTAAAAAATAATAATGACTTTTTACACAGTTCCTCTTTTAAATATAGGTAATTTAGCGTTTTTTCGAAAGGTTTCGGAAGAACAAAACGTATTTAGTATGTCTTTTGTACTACAATGTCTTCTGTGTCTACAGTATCAGGCTTACAAAAAAGTAATGGAATTATACTCAGATCAATATATTACCATTTTACAGAGGTGTAAGTTTATAAAAAATTTTGACAGCCTGAAAAATTTACGGCTCCGGTGGTACAATGGTAGCGTATGCGACTGCTGTGCTAGTGTTCGATTCCTCCACAGCTATCAGAGATACGGTATTTTTTTAACTGGCAATTATGTTTTTTTAAAATGTTACATATTTTTTCTAACATTTTTTTACATGTTTTCCGCGATGGCTTATTGAATAAAAAAAATATGCGTTGTTTTGGTTGGCTTAAACTAGAACTAAAATTATTTTACTGCAGATACATATCTTTAAAAGCCAAAGCACGAACCACAACTTCACAGATTTATTAAGTAATTAGTGTAAATTAGTTTTGCTTAGTTTGTAGTAGTTGGTCTGGTCAAGGCTCTGGGGTATCGATAGTAAATACCGGGAATTTAGCCTTGAAGTGTTTCCTATTTATATTGATTACTCGCGAGTTTGTTTGAAATTAGACGTGTTGAACCAGGAACTAAATAATTTATTTTCCAATAGATAACGTTTCATTATTGCAAATAAAAAATTTGAAGGCAGTCAATAATTGGAGTGCGCGGTTGGTAGGTAGCCCTAGAATGATGAATAGAATAGACACGTCAAAGTTGGCAGCAGTTGTTTACAATGAATCCATAGTACCGATCAGCTGAGCTGTTAAAAATCTTGGCTTATGGATTGATTCCAGCCTCACTTGGCAACCACATATTGCACATATTGTAAACGTAAGTCAGAGAGTCACTGGAGCCACTGGAGTCACTGAAGCGGTCACTGTATCGACTAAAGAACTTCCTTCCACATACTACCAAGCTGATGCTTGTACGAACCTTGCTTTGCCCAATTATTGATTATGGTTATGTATACTACTTCGACCTGAATGTGGATCTACCCACACACTTGACCGACTTTTCAACAATTGCAATCGGTTCATTGTCAATCTTCGCAAGTAAGACCATATTTCTACGTATCGAACCCAGCTGTCATGGCTACTCATACATCAGCGCCGTAGCCTGCGTAAGTTGACTACCCTTTATTCTATTCTTAATAACCCTAAGCTTTCCACTTATCTCACCTCACAGCTTAAATCCTTGAATTCCAACGATGACAAAGATCTTGGCTCCAATAACAATATTTCATTCCAGTGTCCAAGACACACCTCTTCTCTTGTTTACTTTTCCTTTGGTGTACAATCTATTCTTCTATGGGATACGCTCTTAACTAAGATCAGAATGTCAACAAATCGTGACAAGTTGAAATCCAAAGTCAGAGAACTTTTGAAGAAACGGCTAACATAAACATAGTCATGAATTCGCTACTAATTTTAGGCCATGATTAAAAGTTTTTTTTTTCTTCTCTCTTTTTCTATCATACATATGCACCTGCCTTATCTCTTACTGAACCAACTCAAGGTTAACTGGTAGATAATACCATGAGGCATTAGGTTCACATCACGCATTTGTAGTGTAGGAAGTATAAATAAATAAATTAAAAAAAACGACGGGTTGCACTCCGGGAGTGCCGGCAGAAGTGAAAACTTGAATATTAACGTTGTGCATTTTTGATATTTTGGAATGGTTAGAGAATAATTTTGTACAAATTGCTTTCATTATCAGTATAAAAGTACTATTATTTATGTGGTTGAATACAATATTCATTTATTGCGCTATCGTACACAAACATGACAATTTATATTACATACACACACGAACATTCGCGCAAGCGCCCTGGGCCGCCTGTCCTCTCTCCATCCGTCTTACAAATTTTCGATCAGGTCACGTGACCTGACGCGAGTTTATACGTCCTCTCTCCATCAGTCTTACGAATTTTCGATCAGGTCACGTGACCTGACGCGAGTTTATACATTTTAACCCATTCCAAAAAAGTACACACACATTATACAGCAAAAATCGTCAATCTGGCGAAATTCTCTGTCATTGGACCGAATACCGAACTAGATGCTGTAGTGAACCTTGTAGTAAACCTAATAGGCAGACAACTTTGATTAACAAAATTTTCACACTTTTGTGATAACATTGTATTTTTTTTTAAAACTTCTTTAATGAAATTAAATTTTAAATACAGAAGTTTTACTTACTTTAAAAAAGCGGGTTAGAAACATTAATTAGTTTTAAAACTAACATCAAAGATGCTCATAAGAGCCAAAACAGCAATTGCTATTAGCTTCTGCACAATGTCACGTAGTCGACATTTGTTGTTACTGGCAATAAATATTTATGATACTCGTATTTCGTATTACATTTCTTATTTTTAGTGTACATGACTGTTTTCTAGTAGAAACCCAAATATTACATTTATAACATACTTTGATTTAAGCATTTCACCACCAGTTCAAAACATAAATAGTTTGTTACGACGGAAGGATAAAACTAGAGTTTACAAAGTTCTTAAACCTAGTTTACTGAGTCATATTAGGATATGCATCATCAATGTAATCTCAGCCAAAAGACGTCCTTTGCTTCATATAGGTTTCCCTCCAAGGCTCTTCACAACAACTGGTTCTGTATTGTTTTGTTTTTGTATAGTTATATTGGCGAAATTTAAATACAATGAAATAAAATCTATCCTGATATCGCTTCTAAAACAGAGTGGTTTCTTTCGCAACGGAACTATACAAACGATCATTATTCATACTCGTTTGTCATATTTTTGTCGTCTTTGGGACCACTTCCAAGAAGTCCCGATTGTCAGCGGAAAGTTCAAGGTTGCCAGATTATTAGGTTATGCATAAATACATTACACCTGACCTCTCCTATTCATTGATATTACATAAAATCGAATTTCTTACAATCAAATTAATTTTAAGAACACATTATGATGCGATGACTATGTTATATTTCGTAATGTAATATAAAAATAACTCCCTAAATTTTAAAATGACTCTTAAAACCTTTACAACTGATGCAAATTATTTGAATATTAAAAGCAGTCACATATTTACCATCATTTCAATACATATTTAATTATTTTATTTTATTTTCTAATAAGAAAAAATATATGTTAATTTTTTTTTTTTTTTTTTTGACATCTAACACACAACGCCATCTAGTCCCAAGCTAAGCAGAGCTTGTGTTATGGGTACTAGACAACTGACATGAATACGTAAATACTTTTTTTTTTGTAAATACATACATATTATACATAGAAAACACCCAAACTCCGAAACAAATATTTGTAGATCACACAAACATTTGGTCCGACCCAGGATTTGAACCCGAGACCTCATGCACAGCAGTCGCATTCGCTACCACTGCGCCACCGAGGCAGTCGAAAAATTACTTTGAAATGTCTCAGATTAATTTATACTCGTATTTGCTGAGTATTTGGTTGCCGTCATACAGCTTCAAACAATACGTGTAAAGATTTAAGATATAAAATTCGTCTATTGTTGAATGAATAATGTATTAGTTGTGGAACTCTTTTTATAATAATCTTTATTACAATGGAAAAAAGGACTTAGAAAATTGTACCTAATGGATAATATCCATTTTCATTTGGATTTCCACGAATAACGTATACAATTAGACTTTTACTAATTAATCTGTGGGTGGCTGGGAGTCAAGACTTATCGACTTATCTCTATATATCATATATATCTTTTCTTATTTGCTTTTACGTTTATATAGATAGTATGTAGACAGTTTTGTTTCTTTATTTGATGTGTGGGGGAACGGGTGTCATATCCCTCCATCACCAAGGGAAAATTCTTCGATAAGTCGAGGTGATCATACCTGGCGGGCCACGTCTCAACAGTTGATGTTGGGATGTTGTATATATGCTAATCAGCTTGAGAATTTCTATATCGCGATTCATAATTAGTAGTTGCTTCATTTTGTTTGTTACTCCGTAGTTCGGTAGTATATTACAAAACATGAAATGCGATTTTTTGGGCGTACGAGTCTTATAAGAGGTTTACTGATAGATAATACTACATGGTATTATTTAACATTTTTTTATTGATTTCCAAACTACGCTTAAAAACTTTTAGAATATGAACACAATATATTTTTCTGTATTTTTTTTATAGGCTTTAGTTTTTTAGGGCTATTAATTACATGGTATACCAACAGAAACTATACGACACACTTGACACACTTTTAATAATGTTTTACAAGAATATTATCTATTTATTACAGGTACACACAACATTCAACATATGAGCTCAGATAACACCTAACAACACAGTATTAAGAGTAAAATAATAGTATCTATTATATAAAATTCTCGTGTCGTGTTGGTGCGTAATCGAACTCCTCCGAAACGGCTCGACCGATTTTGATGAAATTTTTTGTGATTATCCGGTATCTATGAGAATCGGTTCTTATCTATTTTTCATCCCCCTAAATGTTAGGGGTAGTCCACCCCTAAATTTTTATTTTTATTTTTTTGACGAAGTTTTTAATTTCTATTTTTTTATGTATTTTCTAATGCTGCATAGCATTAGAAAATACATACAACCCTAGATTTTCAACCCTCTACGATCAACCCCTATTTTTTTATATTCCCTTTTATGGCAAAACAACGTTTGCCGGGACAGCTAGTTAGATATAAAAAAATCAAAATACTAAAGAAAACTTAATACTACTTAGTTTTAAATTACAATTACAATACTCTTATTAATATAATGTAAAAAATAAATAAAAAATGAAGAAATTAAAATAACAAAAAGTTAAAATAGAATAAAGTATTAAAGTTGATCAGTATTAATATCATTCTCAGCTATAGAGCTACTGAAGCTACTAAATTTATTTAAAGAGACATGGATGTCTCTCAGTGAACAGATTGATGACATCAAAGGTGTAATATTATCACTCTATAAGTAAAATAATTTAATCAGTTAAAGTGCATTAGAGTCTGTAATTTTTAAACTGATGTAATTTTTGTTTGAACGGTGGTTTCTTTAGATAGGTGTCTATTTAAAGAAGTTTACTTTACTTGAATTGTTTTGAACAATTGATTATTTTGACAGGTACTTGCATGGTATGTTTGGGTATGTATGGTTAAAAATGAAATGCCATTCAAAACGTAGTCATTGATGGACACCTCACAATAGTCAGGCAATTTTAAGTTTTGATGCAACTAAAATTCTGATTAGAGCTTTCTTAAAAATATTTTATAATATAAATAATGTATGAAACCACCGATAATCCGTCGCGCATATATACAATGGTTTAATTTTTTTTGTTATTAAAAAATTGATTACTCAGATTTAGATTACGTTGTAAAATTTTATTAATTACTTTGAAACGTAAAATTCACCTTGCTCTGCTTCATTGAAATTACCCTGAAGCGTAAAGCTTTACTAAAAAAAAAGTTGCGTGTACTAGCGTACACTCGTAAGAAGTGAAACTTCTTTATGACGTTATTTTTCAAAAAATAAATATCAACAAAAGACTTATAAACCAGCAATATTCGTGACAATTCTTATTTCAAGTGCAATAAAAGTTAAGGAGCGAGACCTGAGTAAATATTTCGCGATCTGTGGTGTGAATGAAGTAAGTTTGTGGAATGTGATGTGTGTAGTTATTTACATTGTGGACTAAATAAAATAATATTGTTTGTAATGTGATATTTCATTGTAGTATTAATTTGGTCCTGTTTGTCTTTGAAAATGTTTTTTTTTTATTTTATAAATTTTTTTTGAAGGATTGTATATAACTACTCTCAATAATGATAAAACATTTTATCATGGCCGAAAAACGTCAACGTCCACCATCGATTTACAAGCAGAATTTAAACGATTGTCTCTGAATAAAGTAGAGACTATAAATGAGCAATTGTTTCAGTTTATCAATAACAGGAAAAAAACTCAAACGCAACTACTCAAAACGTAACTACTAAATGTGACGCGCAACGAAAAAATGTGCCGCGTAACGGATAAATGTGACGCGAAATTTTTTGACAACCCCGATAAAGAAGTTTCACTTCAAAAACTCTAAGTAACTCTACCACAGTACAAAAATGAAACAAAGAAATATCAAACCTTTCCAAAAACAGACACAGTAAACCATAACAACTTTATTCTGTTTAATAATTGGATCCATTATCATATTTAGAAAAACTTTGGGTCTAAACTTATTACTTAGTTGAATATTCACGAAACCGACGATAGCAATCAGAATATTTTACACAAGTATTTTAAATAGCTTTGGGAACAGCAACTTGGTGGAATAATCTTGTTTTCCATAATTTCAGCGGTAATTTTATTTCACTTTGCTATTACATTTGTATACTTTATAATCACGTTATGTATTTTAGACGACGATCGACTATAAGTTATGATTCTTCGCAATGCGTCTTACAATAGACCTATTCAGCGAATAAACATAAAAGTTTAATGAATATTATTTATAGTAATCTATATTGGTATTGAATAACATAGAAGTATTCTACTTAGATTTTCGTCTTCTAAGACTGTTTCACCGGTACATTATCATTTACTAATGACTATCTTCTTTGGTATATAATACAAATCATTGAAATAATTTCAACCATTTACCGTCCATTGCTGAACGTAGGTCTCCCCCAAGGAGCGCCAAATATCCCGGTCTTGTAAAGAACTTAAAAATAAATCTTTCTTGCCAGATATGTAAAATTCTACAAAAAAATTAACAGCCATTGGTCTCTAAACACTTTTTATAACAGCTAAAATGTTATCCATCTAATACATTGTATGAAATACATATAAGCAAGTCACACAACCTTTAAAAAACCACATCAATAGCTCACGACCTTTAGTAAAAGGCTGACGACGCTATTTATTAGGGAAACTTATCACGTGCGTATGTACCAACACATTAATAGATACAAACTACTAAATTATTCATGATGAGTCGCGTTGGATGAGAAAACCTCGGGTTACCCACTGTCCCCGTGGAGATGACCCCGGGTTCTGTAGTTTAATCTTTGCCAATTAAGCTGGTACATAAGAAACGTCCATAAACTGAGCTGTGAGTTTTTTTAGTTTTTTTTCGGTGACTTTGTAGATTTTGTGTTTAAAAAACTGGTACGTTGCCAAAAATACACAAATAATAGGAACGACATTTTTCTTTGTTGAATTCTATGTACCAGTTTAAACTATATTTTTTGGTTTTAAATCAGAAATGTTCAATAGTTTTTCACTCATTTACCACAAACAAATAATTTGTATAGCCTCAGAAAATCTAGCTGATAAGCTAAAGCTAAGCTGTCTGTACTACGCTACAATAACGGCCTAAATAAATAATGCCAAACCCTAGATTTTTTTTCATATAATTAGTTTTCTTTGATCTTTGTTCAGATATGTTTAAACGTAGGTTTGTAGGTTATTACATACAAAATTTGTATTGCTGTAAATATAAATATAAACTTTATAACTTTTATCATTATTTTGGGCCTTATCTACTTTGTAATAGACTCTATTAGAACTTTTTAAAGTTTTCGTTTGGACTTTACTACCCTAATACCTAATTACTTGTTCTGATATCTGTGAAAGCTTTTAATTGGCCTTCTTGTTATATTTTAAGTTTGTATAATGGAACAATATCTATAGCAATAAGTTTTCCTACAATTGAAAAATATAATAAAATAAAATTACTACACTAACGTAACGTAAACCATATTAGTGTACTTTACGACCACTCTATATCTTTACGCAATAATTAGCGACAGAAGTTAATTACCTCATAAGACAAGTAAATGATACAACAGTCCATTGCCTTACTTTTCCTTCTAATTTCCACGGGGAAATAAACTAGTTCTTATTTCTTTATAAGCATTCAAAGTAGATATACAAAATGCCACAAGCACGCCATGGCAACAGTCCGGATTAATTACAGATGACAGGAGTCAGAAACACATAAATCTTATATTGCTTAGCCTTGACGCTTACTAAATCGATAAAAATGTTTTATACGATGGTAAAAGTATTGTTTTACTTTACGATAATTTGTGTTTTGTGGAACACAACATCGAATACTCTATACGGTAAACAGTATTTTGTGTTTACTGAAGTTTAGAAGCCGCATGGCAGCCTCAGTTGTTTAGTTAATTCCTTTCTTTTTAGGCCACAATCACGAACATATGACAAACATACGTGATAAAAATATTTAAACGAACATATTTTACTCTGTGGAATAACAATATAATAAAAGTCAGGAGTTACATTTTTGTAAACAAAAACTGGTTTTTAATGTAGAAAAGTTTGTGATTATTTTGATACATTTATGTAATTCTGTAAAGGCATTTTTAGGTATTTGTAATTTTTCCAATTTTCTTTCAAAATAGAATTGATATTTTCGTGTTATAATCCATTTTATTTTCATTTTATTTACTTTTTTAATCTGCACTGTGCCGATAATTATTATTTAAGAAGTACTTAGTATGCTATACTCTCCACAATTAGAGATTTGGTCACAGCTTTTAAATCAACATTTTTTTTTATTATTTTCACATCTAAATGAGGACAAGCCCTTATTCCGGTACCGAAAGATTGATATATCCCGAAACATTCCATAATTATCTACATGAATTCTGTCAATGACTGCCGAGATATTGAGAGCGTTCTGTTTCGCAGGTAATGAACTGGACATACAAAGGTTTTGCTGTAATGAATCAAATGAAGAAATAGTACCAGCTAGAAAAGAAGATCAATAATTTTCGATTTATGGTCCGACAAGTTTAGGAGAAATATCGAGAAAATTTCAAGATGAATCAACCAAGAGCATAAAATTTTATGTATTTATAAAGAGTGGATCAGATACCGGATTGAAATGATTTTTTTATTTGCTTCTGTGTTTAAATAGTTTTATATTGCCGATATTTTAGTAAATTTACATTTGCACTTTTAGCTGTAGTTACGGAAATAAACTTACGTTTCCTGCATTACAATGATTTTTATTGAAAAACTGTATTTCTTTTCCTAAACGAATATTTTTTACGTTATAAACAATATACATTTATTACGGTTTCTTACTTAGCAAGAAGTTAGTTAGCCACAGGAATGAAATAAATTTAATTATAACCAAAATATAGTTTATTTGGCGGCCAAAATAATGTCACATCTTACTTTACTCATATATTTGTATGACAGAAACATTATACAATTTTAATATTTAATGTTTATACAATTTTAAAATATTTGACAAATGTTATACTTATTAACAAGATAAGACTTTACATAGTCATTCATTCGTTTTTTCATGGAATAGGGGCAAACGAGCAGACGTATCGCCTGATGGTAAGCGATTACCGCCGCCCATAGACACCCGCAACACCAGAGGCGTCACATGTGCGTTATCAGCCTTTGGAGGATGGCGAGGAGAGTGGGGAAAGGGGTTGAGGTTTGGGCCTCCGGTACCCTCACTTACACTAAAAAACGGCACAAGCGCTATTTCACACCGGTTTTCTGTGAGGCCGTGGTATCACTGCGGTCGTTCCGGCCCATTCATGCCAAAGCGTGGCTCTCCCACAGTAATAAGACAAGACATTACATTCATATAGATATACATTTTACCCATCCACATCTACACAAATAAATAAAATTTGAGTGTCTATTTATATGTCTATACTAAACTCTCATATATAAATTTTTGTCTGTTTGCCTGCTTGTTCCAGCTAATCTCTGGAACGGCGGGAACGGGAATTTTGACGGGGCTTAAACTAGTACATAGCTGATGTAAAGCGTAACTTAACCTACTCTGTTAGACTAACTTTGCCTCGGGGCGTTATTCGCTGTAGAGCCGCGGGTAATACCGCGCGGATCAGCAGTTGGTACCTATAATTTGTCTTTACTCAAGAGTTAAAGCCTATTGCCATCAATATTATGAAATTTGTTTTTTTTTGGAACGTTTTCTAAAAAACAAACATATTCTGGGTTTTAACAGTATTAACAACTATGTACAAATATCATTTAAGTTTTTGAATATACCAATTATTTTTGGTTTTTTATGTTTTCTCTAAACTCTCAATTATTTTTAAAACAGTTAAATTTAGTATTTTTTAAAAGTATTTTTACAAATACATTGACTCCACAATTTCGACACGAGTATTGATTCACAAAATGATTATATATAGATATGTATTGCATAATGCTACACCTATCCTAAATAACAATAACACTCAGACGTACCATTTCGTAGAAATTTCACAACTGTACAAAGAACGCTTCATTACGCACTATCGATATTACAGAGAATATGTTTTAGAACGGAATGACTGCTTTCTCTTTCCTTTAAAATATTGTAATAAAATAGACTTACACTTTAATGCTTCCTTTCTATTTACAAAAATATTTAATCACTTAAATAAAAACATACTTCATGCTTATTTTATATTCAAATATTAATTGGTCCACAACAAAAGTACTATCGTAACCTCATATAAAGTTAAATGTATATTAAAGAAGCAATCCAAAACATTAAAGCCATTATTGAATACAATGTTCTTAAATGTTTTAAGTTGAACTTTGTTTGACACAGAGACAGAAACAATCTATATACAGCAGTTATTGTAAAATGAATACCTCATGCGTGAGGAATGAAGAATAACGAATATTTTATTTGCAATGGTTATAGTTTTTCATACCCAAATGTCGGTTGAGTGGGATAGCTCAAGGCTCAACTGTGCAAAATCTGAAATCATTTTCATTAAGAGCTCTAGAAATATAACCTACATCTATTTTTTTACTTTCAACGATAATTTAAATAGGTATTTCGAAAACTAGATGCAATTCTTTGTTTAAATGATGCTCCGTAGACCTGTTTAAAAAGAGTCGTAGAATGTCTACGAATTTACGTAGCTCGTCTACGAGGGTGTAATTCCTCAGAAACAAATATTCGTACAATAGGTTCGATCGATGCTAAATGAGTAATCCGATAACCAGTACATCGCAATAATCGATGGTCTTGAATTATTAGGAATAAACGATTCATCCATTAGTGACAAATGTTTGCTGCAATCAGACGTGGTGCGGCCGGACATTGCAATTAATCAACAGATATATCTACTTAAACGCTTTAGATGCAATGAATACAGTAGAATAGAGACAATAGAAGTTTTGTGTAATAATAACTGATTGGTGCTTTAGAAAAATGGCTTTAGAATATAACTTATAGGCGTAATATAACTTTCTACTTTTATATTACAATGGTTAAGCATTTGTACTCTCGGTTGTTGGGGTTTATCGGTAATAGTTTTCTGAATTCTGAATTTGATACTGTAAGTTAAAGTTACTTTTGATACATACTTTATTTATTAATTAAACATTCCTTGTTTTAACTTACATTACACTTAAATTTGTAAGTTGATATTGTATTTCATGCACGTGCCTTAGTTTCTGACTGGAAATTAATTGCATAATATTCCTTGTATGCTTTTTTAAGTATACTTCTATTATCTGACTTCACAATTTTCATGAATTCACCTTGCTGTCTATCTGATAAAAACTCACTAAAGTTTTATATTTGCTTATGATATGCATTAAAATAGTGTTTTTATTATTTCAATCAGTCTTATTTTAATCCAATTCCACAGAATAGTGATTTAGAAATGAAAATAGAAAACGAAAAGAATGATGAATGATGAAAGATTGATACAATCATAATCGTCCTATAAAAGTAAAGAAAGTTAATTTGGATAAAAAATAAATTTTATCTAACGATTTCTTTCACAACAAAGAATAAAAATGTATTGTAATTTTACTATCGATGTTTTGAAGCGTGCGTGTTATTTTTTAGGTCAATCAAACGCGATTGTGAAAGCTAAAAGATTTTGTGCCAAACAATCAACTCAATTTTAGATTTCAGTGTCATCTTTTATCAAAAAATGCTTTTGTAAAAATGGTGGCAAAACTTTGATTTCACGTACTTCGCAGTGGTAACTGTGCAACTCTGAGACGTTGAAGTACGATGCCGGATATATAGATAGTTACTACTAGTCTGTGGGTTCTTTATATCCGTTGTGTGAATGTCTTTGATAGATAGATATAAACTGTTTATGTGTACACCGTTTTATATATATTATTTTCAAGAGAGTACATAATGTCTCATTGGTTCTCCTTGACATAAAATACATTTTCGAGAAGACTATTACTTTACCGTTCAGTACAATGTTTTCAAAGTGATCAGAAATGTAATTTGAATAAAAAAATTACAACTTAGGTAAACTTCCAGTAATTCAGCTATAATAAAAAATACGAATAAAAAACACACGGTGTTTTTGAAATTTGCAGTATTTTAATCATCACTATATTTTTTTCAATCACAATGTAGTTTCTATTTAGAAATATACAATAATAATAAGTTCAAGGATAAAATTTATTTCACAAATATTCTTTTATATACTCGTAGATACAACGATTGCTCCAAGTTGTCTGGCCAATAAATTTTAGCCCTTTTAGCCAATCTTAATAAAATGCAAGTTTCTTGTCATGTCTGTAAAATCGTGTTTACTAGCAAACGTCACAAAGAATGGACAGACTTCAGACATGTCTTACATCTTTGTTCCCTGTGTAAACATTTCATTTACGAGAGTACTCTGTATGTACCTACTGTGATTCATTTCTCATGGAAGTTGGCACGTGGCGTGGTCTCGGAATAAAGTTGGAGTTATTGTTTGTTAACCTCTGTCCGTTACATTGTCTGTGTTTCAGGGGTTGGAAAATGGACTACGTATTTTGCGAATTGATTTAAGACAACAATGCAAATGTAGGTATTATACAGTAAAAGTTACGCATAGCATTTAACTAGAATCTACTTGCAATTCCATGACTTAAAATTTTGTTTAATATAATCATGAAAATGAGACAATTCAGATTCTTGAAGAAGTGTTTGTTTTTGTTTATTTAAATGTAACAATATTAGAAAAGAAATCCTCTATTAATTTTAGTAATAAGGATACTTTTAATACGAGATAAAATAAGTTGACCACATATTTATAGATGTTATTAGTAACTAGTAGTAATTATTACTAGTACGTATCATCAATTAGTAATAGAGGTTTATTGCTACTGTTCGTGTTCATGCTCGACATCGTCAAACTCAAACTTTAATCCGTTACTGATTTCAAAATTGGTTTAGTTTTAATATACATTTTCATATTATTTTTATATTCAATAGTACATTGAAATGAATACTTCTTGGACACATAAATAAAGTAAAATAATAGAAAACATTTATAAAAGTTTTATTAGCACTTTACAGGTTCTTCGAGTTAAAATCGTTTGTTTAGGATGCGGCGAAAAGGTACTTACTTGCTACTGAATTGTTACCACATATTTGCGACGAGGCCAAATTGAATTTTCGGAAACTCGACAAACTTTGTGTATCACCGCGAAGGCCATGTGTCCCCGCAGTATATTGTGAAGACGGGGGGGTTTTTGTCTCACTTAGCCTGATGAAGATGAGATAATTATTCAGCTCGTAATTGGTTTACAGTACATCGCCAATATCATTACACCTCTGCTCATTTTTCTTCTTATAGACAATCGTGTTTAGGTTTATTCTATAATAAAAACATCAAGCTTGTCTTAGGATTGACTCGAGACTGCAGTATAGTGAAGAAACATGTCTGAAAAAATATTTTAAGCAATAATTTTATTCATGACGCCATTATCATCTTATATATTCCAAATGAGGTAATTGAGCCTAAGATAGAAGGGTACTAATAGCCATCAATAAGCATTACTGTTCTGTTAGGTGCTGATTATGTCGTGAGATCCAAGATGTGAAATTATATTATTTTCATCTAAGCTACAAACATACGAATTTGATACAGAAATGCCGTCTTAAGTGCTGATATGGCTTAACAGTGACCTAATCTTCTTCTATACACTGAGACAACAAAAAAAAACATCGAACAGGCTTCATACTATTGGCTCTAAAACACAGGTGAACTTACACAAATACAAGTCACCAAAGAGGTTGTCACTTCCTATCACATACAATTAAATGTACCATTCTACCGTCACAAATATATAAAATCATCCCTTTCTCAGGTGAACACGAATTTTCACTTTCATAAATGATTGAGTAAATGGAGATGTAAAAGAGTTGTGTTGTGTAAAAGGTCTCAACCCTTTCCTCTGTGTCACAGTATGGCCTGTATACATCTTGCTTAAGCTATTGCAGTAGTAAATTAATTAAATTTAACTTTGATATTGAAACTGCAATTTAAACGTTATTCTTACTTTTTTTAGGAATTGTGTAAGAGGCATTAAGCTCAAATACAAGCAAACGGGGTTTATTTTAAGATTCATCTTTAAGAGATTAGTATTAACGTTATATTTAAATTTCTACATTTCTACTGAAATTCAACGACTAAATCTTAATAACTTTAAAAGTTTTATAAAGAGAGGATTACATCTTAAGGGCTCACTCAAAGATTGGATCAAAGACTGGCCGATAAAAATACCAATGGTATGATTAAAGTGATTTCGTCCAAAGGATAAAAAAGTATCAATTTTGCATGTTTTTTTTAATTATTCTTACCATTATTTATAGAATATATTTTTTCCAAAAATATGTATAATAGCTAAATATGTACTTAAATAGTTTCAAAATTATTTTTGTTTAAATAAAAAACCTGAAGTTTTCGTATATATATAGAATGTATGACGTAAACAAAATTTTATTTTGTGAAATTACTTGCTGGCGCTAATACTTGTAGTGACACCGAAAAAGTAATAGAGTACAAAAACAATACCGGGCTTAAACAAAGGTCGACGCTTGATGGTTTTGATTCAATCGCAGCTACGTTCTTGTCCACGTTCACAGTTAATAGCCAAAGTTTGAAGGTACGGCGGTCATTCAGTGAATTGGATGTGTTGCGAATTGTTTTAGAGCTGATTTAAGTTTAGTGGAATGCCTAATTACAATAGAAACCATTGAAGAGTATTTTAAATTATCACTTTTATTTGAAAGTTAAAAAATAATATCAATATTATTTGTGATATGCTTTCATTATAATATGTTTTAAAGACTAAACCACAGCGAAAGTATCAGCACCTTTATACACTGACCTTAGGTTCTATCAGCATACAGTTTTGAAAATTTGAAAACAAAATGAAAAATTAAATGTCATTTGCTTTAATATTCATTAAACATTAATAAATTCAGCCTATTGAAAAATCTGTGAGTCGAGTCACGATTATAAACTTTCGAATGCAACAGAAATTAATTTTTCAGTGTATTAATTTGAATTTTTATGTTGTATTTTTATATTAATCTTGATTTCTTGTTGAGGAATATTCCAATTATGGTAATGAGTTAGACCATAAGGACTATAAATTGTGGAAATAATGGTGAGTCGTCGCGTCGTCGCTGTACGATTAGTCGCGTATAATCTGATCATGTTTTAAGGCCGCTTGTAGTTCACGCGATTTGTACATATTTCATTACAATAATGCGTGTAACACAAATGTAAATTCATGCAAATGTAGATTTAAAAAATAAAAGAGATGATTTATTTAGATTTGTTTATCAAAATTATGAGAGTAATTTGTACTGATGGTAATATAAGATTAAATATTTGTACTGTTAACAGAATAAATATTTAAAAGAATAAGGTGTTAGTCTTATACTTTTTTTTGTTAGGTTATAAGAATAATGCTTATGCTATTGTTAAAAGTGATTTTTTGTGAAATTTACCAACTGTTTTATAGGCAAAGGTGCTGCATTGATTTATGTATAAAGAGTGAATCACATCGTTTAAGAACGATAGTATCTATTTACGCTACTCCTACAAGAGCAATATGTGATCAGAGATATTCCACTACACGGTAAAAGTGAAGTCCACGTGACTTCACTTTTATGATTATGTTATCTAAAGTTTGCAAGTTTGGTAATATTTTAAACTACATATATTTAACGTTAGAATTATTTAAATGAGTATTTTCGAAAGGCCTGACTAGTTTTAGTCCTACTAGGGTAGCTTTATCAGTGGATGCCTAACCTTTTGATAAAAGTACCCCGTCGAGTCTCTCGCCTACTGCGTGGGTGTCAGGAGCAAATTTATTTTATTTTGTTAGGTTATTTTAAAATTAAAGGACCTACTTAATTACACCTACCTTGTAATGTGTAAGTTGCGTTTAACGTTCGTATCAAAAGTCCTTAATCTAAGAGTTATTGTTTTCCATAGGGTAATTTTCTTTTATGCTACCGTAGTAATAAAAAACACTTATATTTCCAGTTCTACTACGGGTCATTTAAAATCTACAATGTATACATTAAATTACTTGATGTTGTGACTTTGTACATGCATGTAAAATTGCAATCGCCTCATTTTTTTCGCTTCTTTTTCCAAATTTATATGGGGTCGCGGCATTGAGTATTTTCCGACTATTCTCTTGGCTCGTTGGCCTACCGGTAAGCGCGTGCGATTGCCGATCAAGAGTTGAGGTTGAGATCCATTCGCGGGTAAATCAAAAGTGTTGTTGGGTTCCCTTACGAGAAATTTTAATAACCGCCAAGAATATAGCAGTTTGGCGATGTTTCACGCTCGTGGCTTGAAGAACATGAGAAGCCGACGGCTCAGGTTGTCAGGAAAATCTATGGCAATCGTTATAGGGAATTTAGTTTCCTCAAATATACTGACAATTAAATTAAAAATTTAGTTCGTCTTTAGGTTTGTGGAGGTCCGACTCCATAAGCTTTGTGGAAAAACCGGTTGAACTAGTAGTCGACCCCATATAATCATGGAAAGAATAAAGGATAGGAAGATGATATCTCCTCTATCACTTGTCGTCGTCCTGTAGATGAGCTCTGCTCTTATATTTGTAAACAGACGTTCATACAAAATTATGTACATAAAATTAAACAGTAAAAATTGTCTTGTAAGACATTTAGAAACGGCTTGATGTCACTTATCCTAGATTTACTCTTTACTTAAAACTTTCAGTTCGTAGTCATGTTATGCCAGTCCATAAATATGACTAGCGTACACAAACTTATGTTATATAAAACTAACAGTTTAAAAAAATATAGAGCACTTTTCAATTTAGGGTCTACTACTGCGCTACTAGCATTATCTGGATCTATTCTACAGAAAAAAAACGTGTATTTATTTTTGTAAGTCCAATATAGGTATAGTGATACAGATTAAAAAAACCCACACAACCGTCAAAGTACATTAAAAAATCAACAACTTTAATACCACAGCTCCCTTTAACAAGATAATTTTCCGTGGAACTACTGTCTATGATATCCCATCACGACAAAACATAAACCTCTTTACGTCAGTTTTATGAGTTCAACGTGCAAATGCATCCAATTTGCAGTAAAGCAAAGTAGCACTAGCAGGTACCCATCGAACGATTCTTGTCTATAATAGTGCGTATTAGCCATTATGTTCAACGAGCGGTTTAACCTTTTATGCTTCTTGGTTAAGAGATGAGTTGAGGTTTATTATCTTCGACCATACCCTATTGATAGCGCGCAGAACCGTCTTCAACGTGAATGGCGAATGATTATGGTATTTAAATGATTAAATGATCATGGTCTTAAGGTATTATGAAAAAGAAAAAAAACATAGGAGTTTGTGTGTACACAAACACATATACACACAAACTCCTATGTTTCTTTTTTCTTTTTTTATGGAATAGGGGGAGGGGCCAGACGAGCAGACGTATCGCCTGATGGTAAGCGATTACCGCCGTCCATTAACACCCGCAACACCAGAGGCATCAAAAGTGTATTGCCGGCCTTTGGGGGATGGGGAGACGGATGATATATGGGCCTTTGGTTAACTATGTCTTGTAATTTTTAATTGTAACCACCATTGTTAGTTGAAAGTAATGCGTGACGAGTATTATGGTAATTTGATTAGTAGTGATTTTCATCAGTATCTCGAATATGGTTCATCATGCTCACTAAAATGTAATTGCTTGCAGTGTCGTCGTGGGGCGGGTCGTTTCTATCTCTCTAATATGAAGATAAGGAGACGATGACTGGTCCATGCGTCATACTCGTGAACGAGTGATGCTTGGGGTGACTGGTCGGCCCAGTCAACGATGCTTTAGCCTATACTATTATTTTGGTTCGTTCAACTACAACTATAGCCTTTTAATCCAGTCACGAATTATTTTTAACAGTAGATTTAACAACTGAATATAAGTAGACGTGCACGTGGTTTTTTTCCTTTTTTGGTGCGCTATCTTTCAAAGCATTTCAAAAAATTCGTTCCATCAGTTCCATTCGCGGGTCAAATCAAAAGTGTTGTTGGGTTCACTTACGAGAAATATAAATAATCGTGCACCTTGAATGATTACTATGTTTAATAGTCTCATAGTGATTTTTTTCCTTTTGTTGGTACGCTATCAATTGGAGCAAATTCAAAAATTTTATTCAGCTTACAACAGCTGCATGCATACTGTTACCATTCATGTAATACTAACACTATTGTACCTGAATAACTGACTTTTAAAAAAGAGTGGCCATGAGTTTCTTTTTTCCAGTATTCTTCACATAAGGCCCTACGCACTTTGGAAACTGATATTTATAGATCGACACAACCGGCAGTAGATTTTGGTGTTTTCACTATATGTACCTTGACAATCCAGTACATACTATCCAGTATATACTGTGTTGGCGTCAGTTTGTGTCGATCTATGATTTTTACTGTGGCTCTAATTTAACGTTCATAAATGTAACTTAGTGCCTTAATTGAATAAATTATTTTGATTTGATTAAATTAGCGTTTATGAAATTACTAGTTTTATTTTCATATTTATTCACTAATTTACATTGAAATAGATTTAAAACCTTACTCTATGCTTTACGATCAATAATAGTCCTATTTATGCAATCATAATATTTATTACAAGATACTTATAAATATGGGAAAACGATATTTAAACTACTATAAAGATTATGGTGTACACGACGTGTGTACTTTGCACCACATGAAATCTTGTTAATGTAAAAGATAAAAAAAAATTTAACGTCTCGTCTCTTACAAGTTTCCTAATACTGTTCTCATGTAATACGTCTAATATTATACCTAACAAACTGTAATATGATACATTGATTATAAACAAATGCAATCAAAAGCGATATAGAAGCGATAGGTATTTATATTTCAAAAGGTTGGTAACTTCATTCTGTTGGAAAGACTATAAGCAATTTAGTATTTGCTGTTGGTCTCAACCACAAACAGGCAGCATAGCAATCGCTGCAAGGTAATTACTAAGCAATTTAGCCCGGCATGTAATTATTACAAGGAATTTCTTCAACTTTCGCGAAATTACACTTCATCAAAACTGACTGCACGCTGTTTTTTTCATTGGTTTAAACGATTTTTTAAATCACGTGACGTTTTTTATTTTTCTATTGCAATCGTAATTTTGCAGAAGGATGTAGTGTTAGTTACATGAAGGACGGTATGACGAGAATTTCAAGAATTCTTATCACACTTATATGCACAGTAATTAACGCTATCACATAATAATGGAATCGAATCGACCTTTGCACCAGACCTTGTCAAAACGTCCCAATTTTTTTGACGTGACAACGTCTTATAAATTGGTTTGCCGGGTGACACTTCAAGAAACTGCGTTACGCTCCGCTCACGTTATGCGCTCACAATGAGAGCGAGTGAGAGGCACGCGTCCCTTCCACTCGGGCATAGTTAGCCCGCCTAAGAGCGAGAGAGACAGACATAAAAAGTGAAAGGCACGCGTCGAATTATATTTAAAACGTTAAAATTAATGTTTTAAATATAATTCTTTGTATAAATAAATGTTTTAAATTGTTACTATTATTTCATCCTTCTTCCTACTATACGAATGAATATTCACATTAAAATTATTTTACCACTCAAAGTCGTTGTCACGTAAAACTTTCGCCCGTATACCGACTTTACAGGCAACCAATTTTTTTTAATTATTCATATTTATTTGAAAGCAGGTATAGCCAGTCTAAATCAATTTGGACTACAATAAATAACTAAATTGATAAAAAAATAATTAAGCTAGTTGTATGAAGACATGTGTCATAAACAGTTTATATTCTAGTCAATCACATAACTTTCATCTCGTACGCTTTTCTTTATAATGTTACAAGTCATGTAAAATAAAATGTGTCTTCTACATTTTCTACAATAAAATTATATTAAATTTTTGGTAACTTTTATTCAAAAAGGGCATAGAAGTTCAATCTGCTGTACTTACTTTATAAAATTTATATATTTTCTCAGTACAGTAGCAAGGATACGTTTTTTTAGCAAACTCGTCATGATTGCCTTTATGAGCCCTTATTTAGTATTCGAAGAACATATGTAGCCCACTGAGTATTCCGTTTTCGGGTTTGCAATGACAGAGACGTGTCGAGTATACTTGGATGCTAAACTTTCATGAATTTTATATTTCTGCTGTGTAAAAGACACACTCAGTGATATAACCAAAAAGTTAACAGTAAAAATATACACATTTGTGTGAAACCCTGAAATTTTGCGTAAAAATCTATGCAGATTAATAACACGTAAAGACAAAATAAAATAAACAATCTTAAAATTATAAAGTGTCATTCAAAAATACTAATTACAAATAGGAAATCACGTTACATCACCTTTAACATTAATATCAGATACAGATAGTATGAACAAGTTAATTAATTTTAAAATCTGTTGTATATGTCTCTAATATGCAATAAATATTCCTTGTTTTGGTGACGTGATATGGTGTGGTTTTAGGGATTCTTCAATAAAGGGCTATACGAAGGTAACCCAAGTAATTATTTTTTTCAAATCTTTCCAGTATTTGTTAAGAGTTAAGTATAGAAATTAGTACAGATTCATGAAGAATTATTTAGAAATAAACTCAAATCACGCAAATCACTCACTATGAGTATAGAAAGAAACTGGCAAACAAGGTTAGTATACCGATATTAAGTTTCACCATTTACGCCTGGCTTATAACAATGGGAGGCCTTCAGATTAATGAGACTTCCCGTTCGCACTATAATTACCTGTTTCAGAAAGCTTTGTGTACATAATGTTGGATTTTGGTCCTTATAAAAAGAGGTTAGTAGATCAATTTGAATATAGAGTAACATTACACAAAAATGATTGCAATAGAAGCATTGTGTGTGTTTTGCGATTTCCTATCCTAATAAAGGTTTGTAAGCTCTATGACCATTTAAACTCTTCTTGGCAAATAGAAACGGTACGTATACTGATGAAAAGGAAGCAGATAAATGAATACATCGAAATCTTTAACTTAAATAAAATAAGATTATGTCCAAATCGTATCAGCTCAATACTACTCGACAATTTATACGTGGTCTGACTTTAACTACACAAATGACAAAACACACTATGAACCTACGATGTCTTTACTACTTATTTTATTTTAAATCTACTCATCTAGAATGAAGTTTTATTTTTATCCAATTTGTTTGTGATATTAACTTTGTAAGTATGCAATTCAGATCGTGTTCCGCAACATTATAAAATGTCACGTATAAACTATTTGCCTATCTTCTTTTCGACACTTAAAAAGGGTTTACAGGCCTCGAATTCAAATGTTCACCTACTTGAATAATCCCTTACTTTACGATCCCATGGCACGTAATGGGTTCACCGAAACTATACAGTGAATTTGTTACCTATTTACAACGATGCCGGGTCGATAAGGGCAAACGCAACGTGTTTGGGTTAAGCCAAACCGTAGATAAATCTTCATCAGTTTGCAAAACCCTTACTCAAAAGTACATTAAATTATACTCATATTTCATTTTCACTTTATATAATAACAACACGTTTTTGGACACGTACTGCGGTATTCTGTATAAAATATGTATGCTTTAAAAACATTAATTTTATGCTTATTAAATATGTAATAAACATTATACTTATTGTATAGTGAAATACCAAAGCTATATTTTCTATGTCTTATTAAATAGCATATACAAAAGTGTGCAGTGCCTATACAAAATTTATTTAACACTGTGATAAATTATGCATATTCTAAATTTAGGTGAAAACCCGATTACTACATCGATGTTTCGAACATATATAGTATATATATTCGAAACATCGATATATTATATACACTTACATACAAGAAGGATGGATGACCTTTCAAAACTTTTGAGACTAATTAATAGCGAAGCGAGTCTAAATTGAGCACGTTATTTGACCTCAGTGCAAAAGTTGCAGTACTTTATAAATTTTGGTGGTATGGGTTATTGCACAGTGTAATAGTTAATTTGCTTAACTCCTTGTATGTTAGTTCATATGTACGTAAACATTATTGTAGTAAACGGGTCTTCACCTTAATTAAGAATACCTATGCATAATTTATCATAGTGTTAAATATTTTTTGTGTACTCACTCCATTTAATGTGTGTTGCAATTACTTTGACTGCCTCGGGGACGCAGAGGTAGCTTATGCAATTGCTGTTCTCGAAGTCTCGGGTTCGATCCCGGGTCGGACCAGGACCATATGCTTGTGTATATTGTTTTCTATGTATAACATGTACTAGTATGTCATCATCTTCGTACTTCTAGCCTTTATTATTACCAAGATGATTTAGGATCGGCTACTAGTTCAACCGGTTTCAACTGAATATCAGTTATTCCACGGAGAGACTGACATCGGACCCTCGCTTAATGTGCTTTCCGAGGCATGGGCGGGAAACACCACCATCTACCATACTCCGGGTCGCTATTAAAATGTCTTGTAAGAAAAACCAAACAGTAGTCCTATCCGGGAATCGAACCCGAGACCTCTTGATCGGCAGTCGCTTCGGCAGTCAATATATACAACATAACAAAAAAAAGTATTTATATCAGTTGTCTAGTACCAATAATAGAAGCTCTGCTTAGTTTGGGACTAGATGGTGTTGTGTGTTAGGTGTCCGAAATATTTATTAATTTACCCTTGCCAATAGCGCCCAACATACTACTAAAATATTAAATTTATATATGCATCATAGTTTGAGTAACAGAATCTTTTTTTCATACTGTACTATTTTAAGTTTCTATTTATTCTAATTTTGTAGTTATTGCTATAAATAAAATTATTATTAATTGATACCCAAACTTATAATATAATATTTGTATTTGTAGGTGTATTATATAAATATATAATACACCACCATCTTATCGAGTAGAAGACATAAAAGTGATTGTAGGAAATAAGGTTCTCAAACAGCTCTTGACTACGACCTAACCGCCCGTTACTGTTTATTGCATTATTGCAATTTTTATAGCCTATCTCCTTCACATGTGGGCAAAACGACGCAAACTACAATATACACTTATTTAGAGCCAACTTCTTACAAATTTATGTCGCAGAAAATGCTAGAGAGTGTCATATTGAAATGTTTGTAACCGATTTCAATAAAATAGGAGGTCCTTAATCCGACTGTATTTTTTTCTGTTTTGTATTATATTCATAACTTCTTACTGGGTATACCGATTTTGATAATTCTATTTTATATTCAACAACTGGTGCTTTTACTGTGGTTCCATTTAAATTTGCATGAGATATGATGAGTAGTTTTTAAGTTACCCCTAAGAATTTACTCAATTGGTATTTGGAAATAAGGCCATTCGGCGATGTTTTCACCTTTTCGATGTATGAAAGGAACTAAAAACTATATATGATGATTTATTTAGAAAAGCATGGTAATACTTCTTGGTGGACCCTTTCTATTTCTAACTGACATCAAAAATGGGAGTACCCAATTCAAAAAAAAATTTTTGCATGTGTTTTATGTCGTGTACTGATTTTGATAATTGTTTTAATATTCAGCATCTGGTGCTTGTCGTGTAGTCCCATTTAAATTAAAATGAGATTTGACAAGTTGTTTCAAGTTACCTCTAAGAATAGGCTCAATTGGCATCTGTAGTTATGGCCATTCTATGTTTTGTTAATTGTCTGCTCGGTGGCGCGAGTGGTAGCGTAAGCGACTGCTGTGCTTGAGGTCTCGGGTTCGATTCCCGGGTCGGACCAAATGTTTGTATGATCTGCAAATATCTGTTTCGAAGTTTGGGTGTTTTCTATGTATAATATGTATGTATTTACAAAAAAAAGTATATATGTATTTATATCAGTTGTCTAGTACCCATAACACAAGCTCTGCTTAGCTTGGGACTAGATGGCGTTGTGTGTTAAATTGTCCGAAATATTTATTTATTTATTGTCCGAAATATTTATCCGAAATATTTATTGTGTCGATGTATAAAATGAAGAAGGAAACTGTATACGAAGATTAATTTAGAAGAACATTATAGAATTTGAAACTATGTATTTCTATTTTTGTGAGGTTCCGATGAAGTACTTTGGAAAACTGTTTTATTATGTCATTAAATTAGACTACGGAACGGACAACTGCAATAAAGCGCTACCAGTATTTTAGGCGAGAGTACATTTTATTAATATATAAAAAGTATAAATTATACGTAGGTATAGATTCATCACTTCAACTTCTTCTTATTAATTAGGTTATACAATTCCTTGAACATCCAATTTTATATTTTTGATCGCGTAAATAAAATAAGAGAACGGGTCGTGTAGACATATTGTGTCATGAAGTTTCATTATAACTTTTATTTTTTTTATGGGATAGTTGTCAAACGAGCAGGCGTATCGCCTGATGGTAAGCGATAACCGTCACCCATTGACACCCGCAACACAAGTGCGTTGTCGGCCTTTTTAATGGATGATTCCAGAATATTTTATAGACAATTTAACGCATATTGCTTGTTTCATGAGAATATATTTTTTTCATAGTCATTTATCTGGATTTGAATTGTC
Source organism: Spilarctia lutea (assembly GCA_916048165.1). Taxonomy (NCBI): domain Eukaryota; kingdom Metazoa; phylum Arthropoda; class Insecta; order Lepidoptera; family Erebidae; genus Spilarctia; species Spilarctia lutea. Next base: position 11,504,280 of record OU696487.1, read on the forward strand.
AAAGATGTTATTAATAATATTCTAATATAGACCTAAAAGCTTGAGTTGCCAAAATCAATAGCTAGAATATTTTATCTATAGTTTCAGTTTATGTGGGATATCTGTCCAAAAGAACGGAATACCAAAGGAGAACAAAAACGAGTATGTCTTTGTTCTCGCAGGTACATTTGTCGTATCTAAATATTTCAATTATATTACTCTGTAGGTAGACTTAGTCAAGTAATTACTAACTTAGAATTTAAATCTATTCAAAGAGCCCAGGTAAATAGGATCTTCAGAGACATTGAGCTTAAGTTCGGTCGATTTTCGCATAATCACCTCATCGTGACCTCGACAGTGGATTTCCTTTTTTTAAAGGCAAAAGCTCTTTACAGCTCTTTTATATAGAATGTATGGTTTTTATATATACACTCCGTATTTGAAAATGATTTCTATCCTGTCACAGTTTACTGAATATGCGAATTGACTTACGTGAGAAGAATTCTTTGTAAAAATTTTAAGCAACCGCGTTCTCTCAGAAATTTGAAATACAAAGATGTTTAACAAATGACTATGTACCAGTCCTAAAGGATATAATATAAGGCTACAAAAAGCTGAAAAATTAAACACATGTATCATAAAAATAGTAAATATTTATGTGGAAAGGTCATATCAATATTTGAAGTCCTGTATTTATTTTAAAACATCGGTATACGAGTCTTTATAATTACAATTCAAGATTCGCTGGTTTTTATTGTAAATAATAATATCGTTTTATTTTTTTAAATACTTTGATCTATGCATGTATTAATAAGTGTTCGATATTTTTATACTTCCATTTGATCTTATTTGAAATAATAAACAAAAACTAACAACGAGCCTTAGAGGCCGGTCACTATTGACACGATATCCGTCATTTTTATAACGTTAAGTAAATAGTTAATGTTTGCAGATCGAACAACGAAAAAATGAAATGTATTTCATCACAATATATCATGTTATTTATTATCCACGTTTACGTAAACGTAACTGCAAACAAAAAGCCTATTGGGACAGATTAATTTCTACTTCACTTAGACAAGTATAATTCGTGAAATAATCACACATTACGACCGTGCTCAAGTCAACTAAAATAAGTTAATACTAAATACAACCTCAAACTATTCTTACCAACTGCGTCATTTAATAAGTAAAGTAAATAAGGCGCGGGGTAGTCTGTCATCCGTCAGATAACCGGCCAGAAAATAAATCAGGCAAAACCTTTAGAAATGTTACACATTGCGACGTTCCTATTAGTAGTATTGTAACACACATTCAACAGCTTTTAATGGAAAAATTATAAGACAAGATTATGATAATATTGATGATATACTGAATAATTATAATAACTTTGTTTAAAAACAGAAAGATTACCTATAGCATAAGAATTTCCAATATTGTCAATATTTGCTTTAACATATTCAGGCGATTAGATTGGAGTGGATAACATTCAAGATTTTAAATAAAAAGTACACGGAAGAGCTTTTAATAAATTAAAACAAAAAATCTACATTTTGTTTTGATTCTTTGCCATTGGCATCAAAATGAATATTCGATATGTTAAGTTAATTATAAATTCTAATCCAACTTTCTCAATCTAAAATTTTCCTGTCATCCTCATCAGATAATCGCCATCCATTCACTGCCAGACATAAGGCTCTCCAATTACACACACCTTGGTTTGATACATAATATAATAAATAGTAACAATAAGTGTTTATAAATTTATAATTTTTCGAATTTTTCTTTACATCATCACAAATCAACGTTCTAAATCATTAGACACACAAGATAATTTATAGCGTAGTGCCACTAGTTAGCTAAATATAAGATCGATAAACGCAGAAGAATACTAAATTTAAAGGGAAGTCAGGTTTTTTTTATCTGTATTACTTTAATAATTGCTTTTATTTATAACTGGCTGTGGTATCTGTGAGTGCAAGTTGTAACACGATCGTAACTTGTTGATATATTATATTATCTATTGATATAAGTAGTTTTAGTTTCCATTTTTTTATTTTAATGTATAAATTTCATAACTAATGACTTGTGTAATTATTTCTGTGATATTCTAACCTTAAATATCACAGCTACAACGACTAGACTAGAAATGATTTTACTTAGAATCAATTTTAAAACAGCTTCAGCTACAGTTACACTCTGAAATTAAGTGGATACAAAAATCTAAACCTGAAAGAAATGGAATTCTCTTGAATCTCAGGCTCACTGTACAGTTAAAGTGTCTAGTAATGCAACACTTTTATCATACTCCATCTAGAGCGCGGCTCTTTCAAAACTGGAACTATCTTAAGTAAAACGCGCACTTAATCAGAGATTTTAGTAAGAAAGCACTATTTGTTTTAGTACCACACATACTAAAAGGGCGAAGAAAATTCTTGAACTAAAATATTACTTTGAAAAATAAGAAGTATGGTAGTTGAGCTAGTAGTTTTAGGTTTAGATGTTAAACGAGCGAGTAATTTTTCATTTTGTTTCTTTAGCTAAGCTTTTCATAATGATATGTTATGTATATTATAACGAAAATTAAACCTGTAAAGAAAGTGGCCATAGTAGTGTATCGGTTGAAGTATCGCAATGAAGAGTAACCTTTCTCTTTCCTCAAGAATGAAAGTATCTCTTTTTAAAATTTCATTGAAGTGGGGTGCAGCGATATGTCCATGAAAGCATAACAGACAGACAGACAGAGCTATTTATAAATTCATAATAGTGACACCTCTAATGAATTTATAATATTTGGTACTAACATAATTATTAAAGAGAAAATAAGCGTGAATGTAAAAATCGTTGAATGCTTTGGTTGAAATTATATCAATAGCATGTTTTTAACTCCTAATATCGAAAACGCCATTAGCACAAATTTATTTTGCAGTAGAAAAGCGAGTTTTTAGTTTCTAAACTATTATTCATTTGTCTTTACTTTTCTGTGCCTAAAAAGTGTAATTTACCCCTGCTGTCTTTCTTGGTAGCAGGAAAGGCATTCCTCTAGGAATGAAATCGTTAATCCTGACAACATTGTCCTGGAAAATAGGAACTAAATTTTACTATTATTGTATTATCATACATCCTTGGTGATTATGTTAAGTAACAATTAAATCACTTTCGAAGATTTTGTTGCATACAAAGCAAATACAAGCATACAAGCATACAAACATACAGGTAAAACTAAGAAAACCACATTAATAAGCAACAGTTAGCAGAATCCACTGTAATAATATTTACGAAACATAATAAACATGAAAAATTATGAGTTTTCCTTAAGCGAATAAGAAGAACTGAAGGTCACATATTATGTCAAGATATAATAACTAAGTTTCGTGGAGATCGAAGAAAAACAGATACAGGTTGTTTACTAAGCCGTCCTTGTCAACATAGGGATATAGGTCAGCTGACTATTTGTCAACCTGCGAGTCGTTTCAAGAAATTGATCTACTGAACGCGATTAACAATGTTGAGAAATATTATTTACACGTTAATTTCGATATAAAAATCAAAGTAGGCCCGTAAAATGTCACACAGCTAGAAATATGACTTCAAAAAAGGAGGAGGTTCACAATTCGACTGTATTTTTTTTATGTTTGTTGCCTCATAACTTTAGACTGGATGAACCGATATTGATGATAATTTTTTATTGGAAAGATGGTGCTTCCCGTGTGGTCCCAATTTAATTTGGTCCAGTTCCTGCAGTCGTTTGTTTTTTTGTTAAAATTTGTGATTATTGAAGTGAAAACTTCTTTAGCGGCGCTGTGTACTTTTTTGGAATGGGTAAAAATGTATAAACTCGCGTCAGGGCGGCAGGTCACGTGACCATAAACTCGCGTCAGGTCACGTGACCTGATCAAAAAAATGCGTAAGACGGATGTTTATTGTTAACAGCGCCATCTACCAATATACTTTGGTAGCATTCGTTTTAGATAGATAGTGGTCCTTTCTCAATATGATTTTATATACTTAAAGTTAATATTTCAGTATCTTAAAGTGATTTACAATAAATTAAAATAACGATTTTCAAAAAGATTGTTTACAATTTTTTTGAAAACAGCGACATCTATTGGAGTATCAAAGCTTTACTTTCATTTACTACTTACAATCATAATAGTTTTTAGTTCTTTTTATTGCACACTATTAAAAAAAGCATAGGTGTTCATTTCAGGTAAGTTAAAACAACCGTTTGTTTATAGTATGAGTTTTCACTTCTGTCGGCAGTGCTTATGACTGCTTTGTGTTTTTTTTTTATCTTCTTGACATAGGTTATTACTATGGTTATCTCAGCTAAAACATGGGATTTTTGATTTGTTTGACTGTCTGTAACTATTTCTTTAGTTATTATATTTAGCTATATTAGTATTAGTGTCAATTTAACGCGATAAATTCACAAACTGTGAATGTTTAAAATAGTGCAATTGTTTTATATTATTATTATTACTAGTGATTGCCTAGTGGTCGAAGTTTGATCATTTATTTTTTTTTAATTTTTTATTTTTTTCAACTTTTTGCACTCCTCTGCTTCATATACCTAAACTTTAACTATGTCGAATTAACACTCCACGGCTCGCATAAATTTTGTAAAAGGGGTACAAAGTTTAAGCTTCACTTATTAATTATATCCCATGTACTTAATGTAACATTGCCTTTCTAAATCTTGTATAACGTAATTGTTATCAAGTACCGCCTCGCTAAACGCTAGCCCTCGCATGATAGGACCATCAGACTATTTACCTAACTACGAGTAATATCGTTAATCTCAATATTTTAGTAGATCACGTGGTCTGAAACAATTTCGAAATTACATAAACATATAACTATATTAATAAGTAAGTATAAAAAAACAGGTATTTATATAATTTTGATTTGTACTGTAATAGTTTGTTTACCACTTAATCAAATTACAAAACGTGGATTCCTGCCAATGTAGTGTGGTTTCGTTACATGGTTAATTAGAATCCTAAATTCTAACAAACAATCAAACACATACTTTTAAGCACAATTTATGTTTGATTACTTGAATATTCATAATAATATAATGTCTTTAATAATGTAAATTTACCCTGACTATTCTACTCTTTCTTTTTTTTTCTTTTTCTTTTCTTAAAAAGACAACTCCCACATTAGGAATAAACATCCTGTGTCGTGGGGGACTTTACAAACATACATGAAACGGACACAAAGAACACATCCAGACTCGGGACAACAATTTGTGGATCACACAAAGTGTTGTAGGTACCGCGTGGGATTTGAACCCACGACACTTGGCGCAGTAGCAAGCGGCATGGCGACCGCTGACACCACTCGGCCAACCGTCAAACTCTAATTTGATAATGTTTTTAACGTAACGTGACCTTAACGTGTTCGAAATAAATAATATAAAATAATAAAAAATATAGAAGATTGGACATTAACCTCTTAAAATATGATAAAAATCAGAAAAATAGACAGGGGTATCTACCATGGGGTTCTCTCACTCGGTAACGTGATTGCGACCATGTTGCGGAGCTAGAGCGCGTGGAAATCCATTCTTTCTGCGAGCAAGTTATGCTTACCAAAGATACGGCGGAGTGAAACCGGGAGAGGTTTAGGACTCTCCCGGCACGCCAGGCCCGGGATTGGGCCAGGCACCGCAGGCGACTCAGGCGCCGGAGATCGCAGAACGATCTCCGTCCTCCATAATCGCAAGCCTGAGGATGACAGATGAGGCCAACTGTCACCCTAGCAGAAGCAGGCCCGGGTGACGGCGCGGGCCACCTGGGGAACAGTAGCGGGCACATTGGGGTTCCCACGCAGGAGACGGCGTCTAGTACCCGAGACGGCGTACGGTTTTAGCCGGTTTGAGTCCGAGCTGCCTCCAGGAGGGGACTTCGGCACAAAAAAAGGGGTCTAAACCAATTTTTAAACTAGCATAACCGAGGATTAAAGCTGATACACACATACATACTCAGACTTAACCTCTAGAGGAGAAGGCGGTGACGACTCAAACATCCAAAATTTACCAACCACCACTGACTTGATTGGTGCTACTTGATTAAAATGTACCTGTTGTTACCAATAAGTATACAGAAATAGTGTTGAATTTCATGACCTATTTAAATAGTTAACTACAAAAAAAGCACAAAAAATATTTTTCTTCACAGAAAATATCCCATTAAAACGGCAATGTAAAGTTTAAAAGTTAAAAACTGTAACAAACGAAATGAAACTATGATAGCGTATGTTAATTTTTATATCAATATTATCTCCATTACAATCAAGGACGATAGAATCTGGAACAGGGAATGTAAACACAAGGACATGGATCTCGAAGTACACATACGTCTGTAACTCGATGCCGTTATGTTTGCTCTCCGGTCCGAGAGCATAGGCGAAGTGAGGACCCAATGTTCTAAACAATATACGTTTGAGTGAACCAATGTGTGTTAAGTTTTCGTGTTCAGTGAATGGAAGTTTATGTTCGTGTTTTTGACATCTGCCCATCGCCCTAAATAGTGTCGAAACTGATACTTTATTCAAACTATTGACAAAGTAATAATGTGTTAAGACTTACTTCGTGTTTTGAAATGTTTCTCAATTGTTATTTACATTGCCATTGGTGGTCTAAATAGAAATGTGAAGTTTCTAGAAATAATTTATAAATAATAAGTTTTCCTAATCGTTCTTAACGTCTTTCTGTGAAAACACGAATACCGTCTCTTGCGAACTAATATGTTAATTATATTTCAGACATTTATTAGGATATCTGCCAGTTTAACCCTTAGTGAACGATCGTATTAAAAAAAGCAATTTACACTTATTTATGTAATTCTAGTTCAGCCTTGAATTTTCTCAATCAAAAGCGATATTTAAGATTTTAAAATTGAGATTCTTTCTACGCTACTACTTGTGTAAGTAACAGTTCGTAATTAAAGTAGAACATATGTATTGTACCTTTTATTTCGCAGATATTTTAGTCTATAAACACGATGAACTAAAATCAATACGTCTTAATATTATCAACAATGTTATACATCGATCCTTATGATGGAACTTTGAACAGGCGTGGTTTTAAATGTTTGAAATAAGGCACTTAGGAAGATAGACCTTCCGTATGGATAACGGTGAACGTGATTCGAATACGTTAAGTTCTCTTAAACACGAGATCTGTTTTTTTCCACAACCCGTTTTTGAAAACAAAGAAAAAACACTTTGATAACGATGTTTTGATTCTTGAATTATAAAATTCCGTGTTAAAAAAATATATCAATAAATAAATAAAATAAATAAATAAATATTCCGGACATCTAACACACAACGCCATCTAGTCCCAAGCTAAGCAGAGCTTGTGTTATGGGTACTAGACAACTTCCAAGAGGCGGCGCGCCTGGCCACCAGGGGTGTTTCTCTGGTGGTTGGGCGCATCGAGGCGCTGGGCTTACGGGTGGCCCTTGACAAGACGGAGGCCCTGCTATTCCATGGGCCCCGTCGTGGTCCACCCCCCGGCGCCTCTATCGAAGTCAACTCGGTCCTCGTACCGGTTCGGGCCCAGATGAGGTATCTGGGCCTGATCCTCGACGGTAGGTGGCTCTTCGACGAGCACTTCCGACAGCTTGCCCCAAAGCTGGTCGGCGCTGCCTCCGCCCTTGGGCGACTCTTGCCCAATCTGGGTGGAGCCAGCGTCGAAACAAGACACCTCTACACGGGGGTGGTCCGGTCGATGGCACTATATGGTGCACCGGTGTGGGTGGAGGCTCTGACCGTCCAGAACAAGGCGCGCCTGTTGCGCCCTCAGAGGGTATTGGCGGTCAGAGCCATACGCGGATACCGCACGGTGTCCACCGAGGCGGCGTGTGCCTTGGCCGGAACACCCCCGTGGGATTTGGAGGCGGAAGTGCTCGCCGAAGTTTATCGGCGAGCGGCTGAATATCGGGCGGAGTACGGGTATCGTGCTCCGCCCGAAGAGGTACGCGAATGGCGTGAAGCCGCTCGCCGAGCCACGATGGCTTGTTGGTCGTCCCGGCTGGAGGCTCCACGCGCTGGCTTTGCTACCGTGGAGGCGCTCCAGCCGGTCATCCTCGAGTGGGCAGGGCGGCAGCACGGGACCCTTTCCTTCCGGCTGACGCAGGTGCTTTCCGGGCATGGTTGCTTCGGAAAGTACCTGCATTCGGTCGCTAGGAGGGAATTGAGTCCCGCCTGCCACCACTGCGACTGCAGTGAGGACTCGGCCCAGCATACGCTGGAGATCTGCCCCGCTTGGGCGGATCAGCGCCGGGCCCTCACTGCAGTCATCGGAGGAGATCTGTCGCTGCCGGCCGTCGTACTGTCCATGGCCGGTAGCGACAGCAGTTTTACCGCGGTCGCGACCTTCTGCGAAGAAGTAATTTCGCAGAAGGAGGCGGCGGAGAAGGCCCGGGAGGACGATATCCACTCGGACCCGATCCGCCGCCGGCGCACGGGGCGGCGGAGGCGCGCCTATCAGCGCCTCATGCCGCCCTGAGTGTGGCCGCGGATGGACGGGATGGGTTTTCCCCTCCATCCGCATTACAGGCCAACCGCGAGGGGGCGACGTACGCGTGTGCCGTGCGTCGCCTAATTTGAGATTTTTACCAGCAGACGGTGCCCGCTTCAGTGCGGGCAGGCGCTGGGAGGGGTCCGGTTTGCGTTAATAACAGCGATCCCGGACCCCTCCCTTCTCAGGCGCAGAGTTGGCACACCGTGTGGTTTTAGTCGGTTCGATTCCGACACACCGCCCCGCCGCAAACCCCGGCGGGGTGACGGCCCGAAGGGGTTTCCACACGTTAAAAAAAAAAAAAAAAAAAATGGGTACTAGACAACTGATATAAATACTTATATACTTTTTTTTTGTAAATACATACCTATTATACATAGAAAACACCCAAACTCCGAAACAAATATTTGCAGATCATACAAACATTTGGTCCAACCCGGGAATCGAACCCGAGACCTCAAGCTTAGCAGTCGCATACGCTACCACTACGCCACCGAGGCAGTAATCAATACTTCAATTGGTTTATCTATACTAATATTATATAGCTGAAGAGTTTGTTTGTTTGTTTGTTTGAACGAACTAATCTCAGGAACCGCTGGTCCAATTTGAAAAATTCCACCAAGACCAATAGGAGCGGCGCCCCAATGAAGAATGTTTAAAAAACGGAGGAAAATTATTACGGTACGGGCAATAAAGGACTTAAACGAGGTTGCGAGGGTCAACTAGTTTTTAATATGTAATGAGTTGAAAGTGACCACTACTCGTACCATTCTTCGCCGTCACTGGGTACCCATAACTTAGGAGACACAAATGTTTACAGATCATGCCGATAATAACACAGGCGACTGCTACTATCATCTAACTAATCTATATTTTACAATAGATATAATTTATACAATTTTATCAGGGTATTGCTAATGATTATTACGCCTCTGAATTTTTAATATGAGCTCTTTGAGATACGTACTTTTCAAAAGTTCGGGGACGGATCTCCAAATTTAAATTGGCATTATACAAATGTGTAATAAGCGACTAACGAACTGAGACCTTCTAGGCTTAAATAAAAACATAAAGAGGTTAGTGAAATTGTATTAAAAGTATAACCACTAATCCCTTGAGAGCCCAGAGTTGGTCCCAGAGGCCGCTAAGGCTTTGCTGAACTGAAAAATAGGTGGGCTTTCAATCCCTAGTAATCGCCGAACGCTCTTTTAGTAATGAGTATTTTTATATTTTGTTTTTATCAAATTTCTTTTCATTGTTTGATTATATTTGTCCAAAATAACAATATCAGTATGCTTTAATTAGTTTTTAAGCTAAGTTTATAATTTTAATGTATTCAACAATGTATAATTCGACTCGATTTCTAAATTTATTTTTACGAAAGTTTTTTAATAATGCAATTTATTAAGGTGAATGATATTGGTTTTCTGAAAGCCTAAACAGTGTAAAACTAAACTAATCGTATGTCAAATTTATTTTGTAATACTTATTAAAATTTTGACTTTGAACACTTATATTAAATTGAATTGGATCAGGTAACAAAGCTGATGAAGAATTAGATATCACAGTGATTTTTTGTTTAAATTCTTTAATTTATTTAGCAATAAAAATTTGAGAAACAAGATATTTTTTTAATAATACAAGTTTTGTAATTGAATTGTCGTTTAATTTCGTGATTATTTGCTAGATGTCTCTTTTAACACTCTGCATTATAATTAGGGAATTGATATGCCATATCACTTATTTATTTCAGGTAATTTCTAGTTTCCTTTCTAAAACACAGTTCCTACCCATGTCACTTCATAAATCTGCATGTCATTATTGTACGTGCTACCAGCCTATTTCTATTTTATTGCTAGAGCTATGCTTATAACAAATAATGTACTAGATAATCCAAGTCACGATCCAATTAGCTTGAACAAATCCACCCGGGCTCCATTAACCCGACTATCTTCCTATCAGGTTTCAAAGTGGGGAATAGAAAATGCACAGTCATGGTATAAACACTACATTCACACACTACGACTTATAGTTTGAAGAGTCACGATATTAGTGTGGGCTTACATATGATTCATCTGAGTAGCGCCTTAATTACTGATCCGATTTAAAATTCATAATAATGGTACCGTTGGTCTAGTGGTGGCACTATAATATCTCCGTTGTTGACTGGTCTCCGTTGAAACTGGCTGCCGTGGCCGTAATCGGCTGGGAGAATATCATCAATCAATAATGGCCCCGTTCAAATAGGTAAAATAATTTTATAAAAAAGTTACGTAGTTGGGCAATAGTTTTTTAAGGGAGAGTCCAGATGACCCATAATACAAGTTGAGCTCTTGCATGTACGTACGTGCCTACAACATATTCGATTATTTTATATTTATCGAAACATGTTAAGATCACCATTGCGAAAGAAGAAATAAACAACATTATTAGTAAACTTTTTCTTGTTATTTAATCATTTCGGTGCTGCATACATCTAAATCATTATATATAATAAGAATATCTTTAAAACCTTACAGTAAAACACTGGCAATTCTCGCTATGATTTGTCACATATAAACCAAACCGAGAGCGACGTGACGCTAGCGTTTAAAGAACGCCCAGTTGCCGTGCAATGACGCCTCTTAATTGCGTAACCATTTCACTGCTTCTATTAGTATTTGTTAATTATTTCTGTGTTAACGCGGAATTGAACTGCGATGAGTGCATTTTAATTGTGAATTACCTCGGCTAACGATGTGGCGCGATGCATTAAACATCTGTATGCGTTTTTTTAGAATTTCATATTTATTTTTTATGTAGTGAGTTCAACTAGAAATTACTTTAATATATTAGTTTTAAAGTCCTACAGTGGGATACTAAATTATTGTGAGTCAAATAATAAGACGAGACACGTAGTATGGATATATATAGATATTTACTATGGCTTTCTCCATAATAGATGCAGATGGGTTGTATTTTTATATCCGTAAGTGTATTGCCTCGGTAATATAAATAAAAACGAAAAAATATTTTTTAGGTATTTGTGCGTCATCATCCCATAAAACAAAATTAGCTCAAACAATTCTACTATTATTCAAGACAACAGTATCCAGTAGCACTGATTTTTCATTAAAAGTGTATCTTCAAAGCGTGAAGTTTTTAAAATTCAGTAATGTCATAAGTATCGCAGTCATCTTGAGTACGCCTCTCAAGTATGGAATCCGTGCTATAACATCTACATAAATCGTTTAGAAGCCATACAGAGAAGATTTCTGAGATACATTTAGTTTCGATCACATTGTTATTTACCAGATTATTACAGCAGGTGTAAAAAGTTCCATCTTCTTCCACTAGAGGAAAGAAGAAAGTTGTGGACCTATCCCTACTATCAACAATCGCGAAAGGGTTAATAAATGTTGGTGATCTGGTGAGTAAAATAAGCTTGCGCGTGCCATCTACTTTCCTACGCAAACCACATTTGCTACACACACCTAAGGTAAATACGACATACAGACAAAACTCATTTATTGTTCGAGCAAGTCGTATGTTCAATGCGACATGCCCGAGTGCTGATATGGACTATTTGTGCATGGAAACAACCAACTCAGGAAAACCCTGACTGACTCCTTCTTTGCTTCTTGTAACCAGGAGTAACGGTGCCTGTTTATCGATAGTGTCTTTCTTGCTTGTGTCTGTGTTGTCATGTGAATGTGTATTTATATGTATTTCCACTTATTTATTCTGTTAACTGTGAAAACTTGTAATTGGCCTTCTTTTTCGTATTAAGTTTGTATAATGTAACCATTAAGCTGTAAGTTTTCCTATAATTGTGAAATAAAATAAAATAAAATAAATAAAAATAAAATATCAGATTTATGTTATTAATCAATGTTAAAAATCAACTAATGCGTATTTATTGTTACTAACCAAATTACAAAAGATTTTATAAAATATATCACCAAAAATTTCAGCTCAATAAAATACGTTATTTATAACAATTAAACAATGATAGTCGTAAAATAAAATATATAAAAATAGGAGAAACACCTGAATTATTTTTGTGCTAATATTTATTATTAAGGTATGTCACCTTCATAATTCCTCCATTTTTCGAAGGAGAATAGGTTGAGAATTAAATAAATTTACATAGTTTTGTCACAAGATGGTAAGTGATTATTACTGCCCTTGTATACCTGTCTTTGTCTGTAACTCAATAAACATGAGTACGTCGCCTTGATGCCGAGCCACGAACGCCAAGAGACGGTGATATCATATCGATCTAGTCGTTTGTGCTATGGTAAAATTTTCATATTTAATATTTCTGGAATCTTGAGAGATGACCAAATGATCATCGACATATTATACCACTTTGATGATGATAGTACTATTGGAAACAATTTAGACGTGCACAAACACTAACTGCTTTAGAGACTGATAAAGGAACATTACCTGGGAGACATTCCATAATCATCTGTTTAAATTTTTAATTTAATTCATGTTCATAACATCTATGAATTTCGCTTATCATATGTCTATTTATTTGTGTCATCATCCAGATTATGTTTCGCTAGTACTTTTGTAACATTAGTTTTATATGTGATTACATGTATATTTACCAACGCTAACCTAGCATTAAGCAAAGTTATCTGGTGTAAAATAAAGCGATTCATTATTATTATTATTGATATGATTAAGACGCTACCTCCTTTTTTCTTAGTGGATATAAACTAATTCTTCAAATATTTCTTCCTAATCTTCAACTTACTTAAAAGACGTATTTTTAGGCAAACTAATTGTGTTCGTCAGTACATAGTTTTCCTAAATTACGTCTTTGTAACAACATGCAGTTTTGGATCAGCCAAAAAGCCCCAGTAAACACATTAATTTGGTACCCGTTGACCAGAAAACCGCAATATGTACTCTCTCCGTGAGCTTTCACGTCACCGTTTCGAACCCGTAAACAAACAGATTCCAACGTTCTATTAAACCGATTGGCTTTTAGTTCATGGAAACTGTTCGCTATTTGGAATACCATCAATAAATCACCACTTTCTTACTATTCTCATATTATATGCAGACATGATTTTGTGTTACTATTTCAAAAACTGCTCAATGGATTTAGATGAAACTTACAGTAATATAGCCTATGGATTAGAATAATTCATAGGTACCCTATGTATTGTTTCGCGATTAACGTGGTTTGAGCCGCGGGCAAAAAGTATATTATAATATAGGAGTTCTAAACTAGAGTTCTTGTACTGCAATGAGGACTAAATGTCCGCTATTATGAACCACTACAAACTATAAAATGGAATAAACAAAGAACTTGTAAAGACAGTAGTTCCAGAGAGCTAATGTAAAGGGCGTGTTGTCGGATATGCCTGCAGCGGAAGACTTACCCCAAACAGTAAATACGCCCCCACTAAAAGCTCTATAAAGAAATGTAGTGAAATCTTCTTTTGGAATATTGTTAGCAAAATAGCATTGGTTACACTTTAGTTTCAATTTAGTAGTAGTAATTTCATTTTAGTTTCATAGGATTTTCATTTAAATTTTCGATCTATATTGTTAATTTATTGACTATTTTATTACCGCGGTGTATTACTATTAATATAGTAAACTAAACTCATGAGTCTTAAGAATGTTTTATATTGTAATATTTTTTTTATTGTTAAAGAGTAATTAAATTTATTTGATTTGTTACCTATGTAGCAAAAACGTTAACGAATCTGTAGCATGTCATACATAACAGTGTGTAGTCAATGTATTTATCATTTGATTACAAATCAAAATAAACTTATATAAACTCAAATATTATAAAGTAGAAAGTTACTCTGTATGTTTGTCTGTTACGTTTTTACGACTAAGCCACTACACCGAATTTAATGAGGCATGGTTTGGAGATACTGTGATTTATGAAGGCAGGACATAGGCCACTCTTAACCCTGATAACCAACGTACACGCCATATAATTTTTATACAATCCTAAATACTTTGTAATGTACTTTTCAAATCATGATAGAGATGAATCTTCTATTACTAGAGGAATCATTAAACTGAACCTAAACCATTTAAGTAACTTTTTAAACTTAGAGACTCTTAAATTTATAGGCAGGCGTAATCTATAATGAAGCTTAGAAGTTCAATATCACTTATCAGCTTTGAATCTGGGCTGAAACCTTAACTAACTTATAAAAAACCACTTTTGTCTACACTGATTTACGGTCCTACATCGTTGAGTTCCACGAGATTTAAAAAGAACTGAGTTCTTTTTAAATCTCGTGGAACTCTTTCTACACTTTTCTTTCGTAACTATTTAGGGAATGTGTGTCTGTTACAAATAGGACGTATACTACACATAAAAGATCTAATCATCTAATCTGAGGCAATCTATTTTTCCTCTTTATGAATTGTTTCTTTAGAAAATTGTGTTATGCAAAAAAAGTATAAACCGTTCGGAAATATCTTGTCTATTCTTACTAATATTATAATCCATACTAATATTATAAATTGCAACTATGACAGACATACAGTGTCTGTTATAGTTTTACGGCTAAACCGTTAAACGGGTTTGGATTAATTTAGGTAATCTACTTTTTGACTCGATAACCGACAACACGCAGCTTTTTTTTTTTTTTACGTGTGGAAACCCCCTCGGGCCGTCACCCCGCCGGGGTTTGCGGCGGGGCGGTGTGTCGGAATCGAACCGACTAAAACCACACGGTGTGCCAACTCTGCGCCTGAGAAGGAAGGGGTCCGGGAACTGTACAACACGCAGCCTGAGCCAAGGGCACAAGCTAGTTAGTACTAGTATATTATAGGTTACAACAAATGTAATAAGTTCAAAGCTATGGGAAAGAACATAGACCACTATTTTCAAACTATTTCATAAAAAGAAGTTACCATTTCAACGGTTGAAGTCACCTCCAGTTTCATAAATGATTCACTACTATCGTTCAATTCTTTAGACCTATTAGTTTTCACCATCTTTCTAACAGTCTAAAAAAGTTATAAACTCTTTTGTTACAAAAAGTTCGAACATTTCACGCACATCTGTCGTCATACTTATATTCTCATCGAATTTTACATTATGAACATTTACTTTCTCATTTGTGACGTTGTTAGTTGCAGCGTTAGATTAAATATAATTAGTAGAGATGGAATGAAATAACAATGAGCTAACGTTTTAGGTAAATAAACTTATTTTTTTACCTAACTAGCTTACACGTGCATCGGTCGCGACAAACAATTATTTTATAATATTTCATCAGGCCGTAACTTCTAAAATATTTATTTAAATTTTACAGTGTAAATAACAAATATGTTGTCCGCAATGAGAAGTGACTTTGTTGTCGAAAATGGCTTCACAAATATTGAATAATTTCTGTTAAAAACTGGATATATAAAAATGAAAAAATGAATTGTTAGCCTTAGAAGGTAGACATGTATATACTGTGACATTGTAAAAGAACTTCAAGTGAAAGGATAGTAAAGTATGCTCTAGAGCTTAAAACTTTTAAAACTAAATATAGGTTTTTATTGAGCATGTTTTTAAGTCACATCATACTAATATTATACATGACTTCTAACGTATAAGCGTATCGAAAAGCTTCTGAAGGATACCGAAAAAGCTTTGTATACGATTTTTGAACTGGATGCAAACCATAGAAAACAAAAAAGGAGCAGTAATAAAGCAAAATAATATATATCAAAGACATACGCTGGTTCTTAATCTTTTAAAATCACTTAATCTCGCTAAAAGCATTTTAAAATAAGAAACAAACAAATTTTAGCTAAAATTTATTGATTTAAATTAAAAGTGCTTGAAAAGAAATAAGTATTCAGGATCGGATCTTGTGCCAATAACTGTTGAAGGGAATTTCAAAACTCATCTTCTAACATACATCCGCCAATAAATTTTTACTTTCTTAGTTACAAACTGATATGGCAAATGAGATACTTGGACACTGCTTGGATATTAAAAAAACACAATATCTTTCATTCATTTGAAAAAGACTGCTTGCCTGATACCTAATTCACCCATATTTTAGTAGTTTTATTATACACATACATTACAACACAGGCTACTCACAGAACTCCAATAATGATGACTTTTTTGATAGTTAAAAATTGAAGAAATGCTATCTATTCTATCGATACTTAAAAACAGGAGATACTTAACGTAAACGGGTTAAACATTACATATTTTCAGTGGAACTCCCTACCTACCCTTGCCTAAGTAAGTTGCCTTTATCATGATCAGTTTCGGCTACAGTTGTCTCGACGCCGTCCTAGATAGTGTGTAAAATAATGATATTGCTGGTGACACATTTTCAGTTTCAGTGAATATCAATATTTTGCTCAATTTACATCGGACACTATTAATTTAAATTTGTTATTTGGTCCGTTATATATTAAATTTACATATATTGTTATATTAGGCTCTCTGATTTCATCGTTACTTTTTCATTGTTATCAACATTCTCAGAATAACTCCAACTGATTGATAATTTAGTCAGTTTATTCAGTAGATAATAATTTATTTTATAAATGAACTGAGTATTGTAATTAATTTAAAAAAATATGGCGTCAAAAAGGTAATTTTAAGTAATTTGATACACGGCCGCGTATGTAACGTTATTAAAAGACATTGTTACTTTTAATTCTGAGTTATACTAGGCTAAGACTGTGGTAGCAATACAGCTCTTAAAAATACTTGTACCGGAGAGCGGAAGCCCAATGACGTAGAAGCATCTTAATAGGCCGCGATTGTATGCATTATTGCATTGTCTATATTTGCAGTGAGTAAGGTGATCGCTGCTTCTGGATTCCGCTCATCCTTTCCTTTAAGCAGAGAAGAGTCAGCCTGACAGGCTCTTTTTTATAAGAAAATTTGTATATATACTTCAAATACATTTGTAAAATGATATATAGTATATTAGTATACGAATATATATTGCATATATGTAGTACTTTAATATCGTTTTTCTGTTTACTTTCAAATTCACCAGAAATATAAGATAATCCCTTGTAAGGAATTGCCTCCGAGCGATAAGGTCGCCACGTGTACTTCCTTAGCTAAGTTAAAAATAAATCTGGTGTACATTAAAAATAAATTTTGTAATAACTAAATGATATCTCCTTTTATTATTACAATATTCTATATTTTAACATTTATTGTATGTAAACAAACAAAATTTATATCATATACCATATTTATATCAATGTTACCTCCCAGACACCAAATTCATGACAGTGCTCGTTACACAATTGTTTGTCTTGAGTGAGAATTAAGCCCCCTGGCTTTGCAGTCAGAGTCAGTAAGTACAAAATCAACAGGCTCTACAAACCTACATACACAATGCTCAAACATAAAAAATACACAACGCATAACAACACAAAATCTGTACAACTTTGAACGCTTACCATTCTTCTTAAAAGGTTTTTTTCTGTTTTAACGGTTTCGATCTGGTACAGTAGGCAATTTTTGAAAATAATTGTTACTTTTATCACAGATATTTTTAATTAGTGTTCTCGAACTAAGAAAGTATACCGGAAATACGTATTTTTATTTCATAAACGTTAACGTATATCAAATATAGTTTAAAAAACTAATATACACTCCTACAATAGCTGTTTACAAACAAACCTAAAAAAACGTGATTAAAAGAGATAAACTTTGTACTGTTTTTTTTTGTTGAGATTGGTTTCCTTGTTTAATTTTTAATGAGATTTAGTATTTTAGATTTTTTAATGATCATACTATCTAGTGACCTTATTGATGCTGTTTTAAGTAGAACCTTATTAACTTAAATGAGTTTGAAGTGGAATAATGACCACATAATGTCAACCAGCCTGACACATTGTAAGCAAGTGTGAAACTGAAAAGCGAAGGGTGTGTTCTCCTAAATATAAAGTAGTTTAGGAAATCAATCAAAAAATGGAGCGACATAGCCATAATTGTGGCTAAGCTCCGTAAATAACGATTTAAAAAAAACTTGAGAGGTTTCAAGGGACATACGGATGGAACGAAGTTCGAAATAGAAAGATGATACGAAAATATCTGGCTTGCTTTCTATAAGAAAGAGAGAGAGAGAGACAGAAAGAGAAACATGCGCACGCCGCACGGCTTACAATAGCTTACTATACCAAAAAGTGTCGTTACAACTTTTCGTCTTCATTTTTTCCGTCTAGCCCCCTTTCGCAACGCGCGATAAGGAACTTCGTTCCAATAAAAAAAAAAGTGTCACCTAATAATGTACATATATCGAAAATGTATATCATGTCTCTTATATTTTAGTTGCAAGTTATTTTACTGGCTTCAATACAACTGCGCTCTTAATTTGTTTGTAGTTTGAGGATTCGGTGGGAGATGCAATGGTTGGCTCCTGTCTGAGTTTGATTCAAAGCCAACAAGTTTTAGGTTTGTAGTGTAATAAAAGATACTTGTACCGAATAGTTCTCTTAAATATCGGAAAGCCAACTCACTTCTGAACTACTGAAACAGGAATTTTGATTTAAAATTTAGTCATCCTTGATGGCACGTGGATTTAGATGCTTTGGTATTTGATTTGATTTTGTTGGGCTGTTTCAGCACTTAGGCTCTTTACTGAGCCATTGTATGTGGGTTTTGTCTTATTTTTACTCCAACCATCCTATATGATCCCAGAAGCTTAGCATCTTTTTCAGGTCGCTACTTGTTTCCGAGAGTGATGTTGATTGCAGGATGCCTGTCATTGATCTGCCATACGTCTATATTCTATGAGAACGTGTTGCAGCGTTACTTCTGCCGTCATGCATTCCCTTCATAGAGGATTGTCTATGTGCTTGTTTAGGGGACAGTGCCCAGTTATATTTGGTGTTGTAATAAAAGGAAATAAATATATATATATATATATATATCGAAATTATAATTAAAATATTATTTTTTAAGCAATACTGCTGAATTAACGTAGTTATCTATGGCGTCGTTCTCGTTATCGTTATGATGTTTTTCTTTTCAGATTTTTGAGACAGCCATTTAGTTTTTAGATCTTTATAAACCAAAAAATGCGGTTTAAAATTTAATGTCTCGCAAATCCTCAATACCTCTCATTGTTTATTAAAAGACCTTTCTGATGATGCCCCACAGTATGGGATAGAGGCGAGAAAAAAATAATTACCACTTTACGTCTAGGGGATGGTGCCAAAAAATATTTTTTCGTGATTTAATTTCAGTACTTTGTATCAATCCATAGGTTTATCTTTTTACCTTTAACCATTTGGAAGGTAAGCCGAGGAAGCACGGACAGACGGACGGACATGACGTACTATAAGGGTTTCGAGACGTGAACTACTATTAATTAAACAAAAAATGATAAATGATTTTTTAATAGGCCAATAACTACTTTCATAATAATAATATTCCGGACATCTAACACACAACGCAATCTAGTCCCAAGCTAAGCAGAGCTTGTGTTATGGGTACTAGACAACTGATATAAATACTTATATACTTTTTTTTTGTAAATACATACATATGGTACGTAGAAAACACCCAAACTCCGAAACAAATATTTGCAGATCATACAAACATTGGGTCCGACCCGGGAATCGAACCCGAGACCTCAAGCTTAGCAGTCGCATACACTACCACTACGCTACCGAGGCAGTCATAAGAAAGTAAACTGTTAAAAACTGTTGATTAAACTCATTTTACAAACTCATGATGCCGATACATACGGATCCTTTATTCGAATGACAAACATTAGGCCTAATACTAGATGTCCAGGTAAACCTTGTTTAAGTAATGTAAGTGATATAAAAATATATACATTAATAAGTTTAAGTTAAAGATAAGTTTATGTAACCCTGAATCGCGATATCGTTTTATTTTCAGTGTTACTATAAGTAGTTTTAAGAAATTGTTATTTTTTAAAAACCATTGGAACCGTTCTGAGAATATACATATTTGTTGAATACAACAGTAGTTTTATTTCTCGCCTCCGGACTCTTGATTTCGTTCACTAGTAATAAAATTATGTAGAATATAGGAGTCTTTGAATATAACGCCATAGTAATCGTATTTTAATTATAAAAATGGAAAGATAAATAAGGAAAATCGGGCGTAATTAATTTATATTTACCCTCTTAAAAGTAACATAAAAGTAAAAGTATAATATAGAAAATTGATGATAAATTGGAACTCTTGAATATTTTTTCTGTACTTGCTTAAGTAAATATTATCCCCGCTATAGTTCAAACAACTCATAAGAGATACGTATTTATCAATTACTAGCTTAGGTACCCGGCGAACTTCGTACCTCCATATTTACATATCTGTCTTAGCTTCCCACAGGCAGTGTACAGCCGCGGACAAAAAAGACTTTTCCTGTTACCTTCTAATATATTTTTTATTTTTTTTTTATTATATAGGAGGCAAACGAGCAGACGTATCACCTGGTGGTAAGCGATTACTACCGCCCATGGACACCCGTAACACCGGAGGCGTTACGTTAAGTATCAGTTTCGAATAAATCTATGTCTATTTCTTTACAAACTATACTTTTGACACAACTTTACTGACTGCTCTATAACGGCAATGATTCACCAAAGTAGGTTATTTTCAACTCGCGACCGATTTTACTATAATACTACAAATGGTTTGTAAAGACTACTTTGCACGAACCCGCCTGTCATGGCTAATATACGAGTACAATCCCACGTGATTCCGATGCAATCCTAACAAAAAAGGAATATAATTACAGATATTACTATAAAATTCGCAAAAACATATTCCCATATAAAATAATGTATTATGCAGTGTCAGATACACAATACTCAACTAATTTAACCTCAAATCCAATTAGTTAGATATGTGTTTAGGAAAATATGACACATTTTCGATTTTCTATATATGCAACCACGTTCAAAGGTAGGTCTGCTAAACTTTGTACGTCTCCATTTTGATAATAAATGCTGATGAAGCGGCTAGAAATGGAAGATAATTAAATATCACAGTTCTATATTCATAATGGTATGCCCAGAATAAAATCATTGATAAAACTCAAGCGTAAAACGTAATTGATTCTTTATTATCGCTAATACGATCCCTTTGGTGTCTTGCGTGAATTATTTTCAATCTCGTTGGGGCTACCACTGTTTAGACTTCCTAAGAGAAATGTGCTTTTGTTTCATCATCCAAGAACTATTATTCTAGTAATCTATCTGAATATACGGGTTCTGTCGTTCTCGTAAATATAGGCTGCATTATGAAATTTCTTTATATTTTTAAGGAGCCAAATTTCTTTTTTTTATTGTTTCATATACACATACATTCACAGACATAATGACCAAAAACTGCGTCACGAAGACCTCGTAGAGTCTATCTGGGTAGCAGTGAGTCATAACTTCTAACGTCAAGTTATTAAGGGACTTTGATTTGTGTGACAATTCTATTCTCTCTTAATATTTGTGTAATCTGCATTTTATATTGGTTTAAATATTTAACGGCATACTAAAACCTTAATACCTTGTTTTTATTTATTTTAATACATCAAAAGGTTTTATCTTAAGTGGAACCTTTATACAAAGTGAGGAAACAGCGTCAGAAATTTACTTTAGCAAATTTATTTATTGAGCTTTTGTAAGACAAAAATATTTGTGAATAAAATGTTGTAAGGTTTCAGAATTTTTAATATAATATTAACTAAGATTTATTTTATATATATCTACAATCTTGAGGTAGTTACAGCTTCGTTGGTTTAACAGTTAAGTTAAGTAAGACGATCAAGAGGTCTCAGGTTCAAATCCCGGGTCGGGCTAAAAGTTTTATGGAGGTTTTTAGGAAATCTCTCAGTCCTGCGCCTGATCTCTTCCTGATCGTAATCAGATGGTCGTCGTTTACGTAGATTAACCGTCCCATCGGACTATGAGAGATAGAGGGAACAGAGAGTGTACTTGTGTTTACGCACACAGTTTTGCACTATAGGATCCCCTGCTGATTTCCGTTGAGACTGGCCGCCTTACCCGTAATCCGCTAGGTGAACTTCATCATAGTCTTGAAAATTATTTCAAACTATTGTATCTAACAAAGCCATTTACGTAAAAATCGTAATTCAAATAAACTTTAGTATAAAACATAGTTTAACGAAAACGACGATAAAATAGAATGATGTCCATATTATTTCATTTTATTTTGTGGGTTTATTCAAATCTATAAAGTTATAAATCAAATGATTTATTAACTTTGATAAAAGGTTACGTAACTACAACAATATGTTACAGTGATATGAAAAGCGTTAACAAAATGAACACACGTTTTAGATTATTTTAACTTTACTGGAGTGTACTGGATTTGAAAACGTTATATTTTAAATATGATTTTTTATAGATTTTACGTTAGTATTTAATAAATATTAAAAACAGGTGATAGCAATTTGAAACAAAAATAAGATTTTTTATTGAAACCAGGTTGGAAATTTGGAGGTATACGATAAACTAATTCGATAAACAATGTTTAATTTTGTAACTAAATCTTTTACAGATTTACAAACAGACACAGACTTTTTACCCGTCGAATTTTACAGCAAAAATCACTCTGGGAAGAAATGCCAAAACAAACAACAGAGGTGTCTTTTCTTTTAAATCTGTTAACATTAATAAATTCAAAGCTGTGCGAGTACAATATTATGTCTGGGTTGAGTCTTTGTAGAAAAGGCCATAGTGTTGATTGAGCTGTCCCAACATATGGCAAACAAACTATATACTTTTTTAACTTTGTAAAAAGGTATAGATATCCATAGCATATAGTTCATCGTAGTTTACCTTCCTGACTCCCACAAAACTGTACATTATAAGTTATTAGTTTAAATATATATGTATAAATATTTTGTGGGAGAAAATAAAAACATTCTTATTAAAAAAACCGTAATAGGAGCAGATTCAGGAGGTTCTTAAAGCTAATTTAGGAACTTTTATAGCCACGGGTTTCCCCTTCATTCCTTAACTCTCGTGGGAAAAGAGGTAACTGGTAAAAAGACCTACACTTAGTATTATGAACAAATTACTTTAGAATATTGAAATACCTCAATTGTTTTAGAAATCAAACATAGAATGAAGTTGAAAGCCTACAAAAAAGCGCTCCGCTTTTCCTTTTATTCTGTTTGAGAAGACCCTTAATGTAAATTTAGAAGTGCCCTGTGTAGTTGAATGACTAGTTCAAAAGAGCGAAAATAACTTTTCACAGAGTAGTCCGATTTTAATAAGTTGGGTAAAGTTTGTATTATGTATATTTTAATAATTATTTTTTTTTTGGACAGAGACACACCTCTAAGTTGGTCCCATGTTAATTTGGATAAAAATTACCTAAGGATGGGAAAAGGGGGTGATTTATTGTTTACTCACAGATTTTAATGCTGAGCTGTGTATTAATAATAAATATAAAATACATAAATCATACATAAAACATTACATTATAATAGTTATATTACATTACAAAAAAACTCATGATGAATGAGCTTTCAGTCTCTTGTGAGTAGCCTCTCAGTGTCTACATTTCTGCTAAAGCTCGTTCATTATGACTACCCATGTTGGTACACTATTTACGAAAAGAGAGTGACCGGCAAAATTTCATAAAAAACTTAGAAATATGAAACGAGACATTGTAATCAATCAAGTCTTTAATTGCTGTTTGATTCTTTATATTAATGCGGCGTCCAATCTTCAATATTGTTAAAAATCGCTTGGCATCTTCGCGGAATACTATCCGCCAATTGTTC
This sequence comes from Spilarctia lutea, assembly GCA_916048165.1. Taxonomy (NCBI): domain Eukaryota; kingdom Metazoa; phylum Arthropoda; class Insecta; order Lepidoptera; family Erebidae; genus Spilarctia; species Spilarctia lutea. The sequence continues at coordinate 11,528,532 of OU696487.1, forward strand.
AGCATAGCTATGGCCTCCAAAAGTAAAGACTTCCACGCGGACTTCAGCTCACGTGTAAGGTCAACGACGGTCACTACATTTTTTGCTCTTAGTTTAAGCTTCATCTACATCCAAACATTTTTAATTGGATTGGCATTAGTGGACTGTGAGGGCCAATCCATCACGTTAATACCATGTTCTGCAGTCCAAGAAAGCTGCATCAGAAAAAATGATCTTGTTCCAATCACGGTCAACGTCACGGCCTTCTTCAAGATACGTTTCAGAAAGAAGAGGTTTCTTTACAGTGCTTCGATATTTCACGCCACGGTAGGTAGCTATTTTAAAAGTAATCACAAATTAAGAATGTAGATTATAACCACAAAAAAATTACAAAATAAAATCATTTTAACAAAAAAACCGCAGAAAAAGCTGAAAAGCAAAAAATAATCATGTTTTTTTATTTAACCTTAATAACTAGGTTCTTAAACTAATGTAAATATACCTATGAGTCGGTACCAAACAACCAATGAGCAAAGACCACAAAATTACCTTGAATTTTAAGAATTAACCAAAATCTACAGTGATAAACATTTACATTCTAATATTCCCCGTTTCTTCTTTCTCCCGTTCGGGTTGCTGTCTCGCTGACATTAACTTTGTGAACGCTCTGCATTTTCTGACTAAAGGACGTGTCGCGCCACGCATCACGCTTTACGTAATTATTAATTAGTTTTACGCCGACCCAAAAGTACGTAGATATATATACTTTTCGTTTAAGAACTTCGTTAACCAGTTAATTTAAAACAAGTTTATTATTATTCGTTTAAAAGGCTTTTAGTGCTTTTTTGTCTGTTAAAAGTTTTTTTGAACGTATATTTTAAATCATAGCAAAGATTATTAAAAAAGTAAATCAAACGATATCAACGTATGAAGAATTTTAAACATCGGTACAAGATGTTATGTAGATAAAATTATCAATAATAACAGTTTCTAGTGGAACCACCTTAGATGTGAACATAAACGTAAGTTTCTTTAAAATTCTTATCCATTACAGTGTTAAATTTATTTTGTAAATATAGACGGCTATATTTTTAAAGTTTAGCTAATACCTGCTGTTTCAATAAGTATTTAAAATAATAATACAAATATGCAAGGAGGTGTATTAAAAATTATATATGTTAATGTATTATTTTTATTGTTATTGGCACATGGATAATAGGAAAGTATTTTGCTTTGACAGTTACTTATCGAATTACTTTATTCATACGATATATAGATAGAGCTCTTTTTTACCCAACTACGGCGAAGACAAAGGAAAAGGTAATTGTTTTTATAGTCTATGTATGTTTGTATGTTCCATTGTTGGTTTGAACATACATTTGAAACCTTATTTAAATCGGTTCCAGTACTGAACCGATTTAAATAAGGTTTCAATGAATTCGTAATATACAGTAATATATAAGATTTTACGTAATATAGGGTGTATATATCGGGTTATCGGTTGTTAATGTTTTTCTTGCTATTTATTAGAATTATTATAAGAACTCACTTAACATCTTTGGTACGTAAAAAACACATCGATTGCTACCAACTTTCTTCTTCCATCCATCCGTGAACATTAAATAAATTACCCATGTCGAAAAACATTACGTTAAATTCCTTATTTGAATTTTGCAAAACATACCTTTCATCGTTTTATTGAAACATCGAATCGCCAATAAAAATGTAAATTTACGTAATGTTTAAAGTACATAATCTTTGAAGCATCTGACAAAATTAGGTCCCCTGGCGCCTCTCAACTTATGTTCGATTTGACATAAAATTTATCGTAATTTATTGCTATCAGAGGGTTCTAAAAAGTATTGGTATAAGCCTTATTGTTAATCTAAAAGTCAAATTAGTGATTCAAATTCCAATAAAGTAGGTATTACGTTACTTTAACACTGAAGATTTCAAATTAATTTTAAAGATTCAGAAACGTCTTCCCCCAATTTTAAAAATTTTGAATCATCTTTACAAAAGGAAATGTTTCTTCGGTCTTTTTAAACTGACAAACATTATTATTGTATATATATTTTCGACTTTGATATTGAATAAACCAAGAAGTAATGCTAAAAACTACCAGTAAGTACTGGTACTAACGTCAACCAGTCAACATACATCTATATCAAGTAAATCATTCAAAGTAAATGTATTGTAAAATGTATAAAGATCGTACTTATAATTTAGAAGGTTTTCTATTAATTTACTTCAGCTCACAATCTACAAGCGATATTTTTTTCTAAAGAAAACGAAGTAAGCTTTGAGTGAATTTTCCACTCTCCATAAAAATGAGTAAAAAGACCTTGAATAATGAAAACGTTTGTCGATTAAAATACATAGAATTTCTGAATCTGTTATGATTTACTTGCAGAAAATACTTGTAACGAATAATGAAGCTTGAGATTTTATGAAATTGTCAATAAAAAAGTACTTGACTGGTAAGTAAAGTAATAAGTAGTACTTGTATAAAACGTCTTCTACTTCCAACTATCGCATAGTCCATTTTTCCGGAAATTCACAAGACAATACATGGCTAAAATTAAATACTCTAGGAATAAGAATGAGCCACAATTAATTACAGTGTCCTGTGCATTGCCAAAAAGGCGCCTACCATAGCATATTGTGTGCGTATTATACAATTCATTGCATTGGCCAGGTGAGGTGCCTTCCCATTGGCTGGCGAAGGCGTGCTAGTGGTGTGGTGCTTGTTTGTCATAGACACAGTAGATCCACGTTAATATCAACACTAATGGGTCTGCTTGACCAGGGCCGTACTACCCTCTCATAGAAGACCGCAACCTAAAATCACAGTATTAGTGTTGTCGTCTTTCGTAGGTGATTGCGGGACTGGGGACCCAATGATGCAGAAGCATCTCAATAAGACGCCATAGTGTGGGTCACCATACTCTATTCTTCCATTGTCTATATTCACAGTGAGTATGTATGTACGCATGGAAGACTAGCCAAAAATGACAGTATTTGTGGTACCCACTTGGTAATTCAGCCCACCAGGATACCAGATATACGTAGTCTAGCGCCCTCCTTACCAGACATTCTGCTGACGAGTCACCCAGCGCAGTACTGCGTGTAAGTTATCGCCCTACTGGTATCCTTCAACCACTGCCCGGTATCCACTGCAGTGCCTCTTCTTGCGCCTCCACGGCCTGTGGCAGCAAGGCGGTGATTATGGCACTACTCGTCAGCAGTTTGGGATGGAATGCGGGATCTCGTTGCTTTCATCCATGGGCTCAACGCTGCTTTACAGGTCGGGATTTGTCACAAAGTGCGTTTGCCATCGCTGACGAGATCACTGTCGGTATGGAGTATTATATTCCCCACAGTGATGTCGCCAGCGCGCATATACGTCCCTGGTTTGATCACAAATGCTCCCATATAGCCAGGGCCCGCGCTTATGGCAACCTTGACATCGGTTGACTTAAAGTAGCGTACAATAAGGCCACTAGGGAATGCAAGAGGGCCTACGGATCGGGTCCTTTAAGCGGGGTATGAAAAAGCATCTCACTAAGCCACCATAGTGTGGGACGCCATAATACATTGTCTGCTTTCGCAGTGAGTATGGTGACCCCCCACTGTTGGATCCAGCATGAGCTTACCATCAGGCTAAGCAGAATCACTTAGGCAGGTTATTAAAACTATACTATATATATAACTGATATGTTAATGAGTGAATATTTTGTCCAGTAAAAAAGGAATATTCGATATTCTAATGGCAAGTAATAAAAGTCCTGTATTAGCATCGGAAACTCTCGATCGGGGATCATTCTAAGCGACGCTTTAGCCTTTGCGAGTAAAGGTGATATTACACTGTCTTTTCACCTTGAGTTTTTAAAATCTCTTCAACCCATACTAATATTATGAATTCGAAAGTAACTCTGTCTGTATATCCGTATGATTGTTAGGCTTTCACGGCTAAGTCACAGCACCGATTTCAATTAAATACTGCATGGAGGCACTTTCATTATTGAGGAAGGCTAGTTTTTACAGCGGTAACCGACATATACGAAGATGGAGATACGGTCGAAAGCTAGTCTTTTATAATATCCTCATGCCTTCTCTTTTTACACTTCCCTGAAAATCATACTTTTAGTCTAGTTCAAATAAGAGTGTATAATGAATTATGTATGTATTTCGGAAACATATCTGAATCAACAAACATCCTGAACACCTTTCAAATTAATCAAAAGTAACAATGGGTTGTTACAGACAACTGCTATTTTATAGCTAACTGCCGCAGATACTATCTCAAACTGTTGGTAAGGTTGCTTAACCTTTAAGAAAAATATAAATCCTTTAGACTGTGTCTTCGAAGCTATACACACGGACTTATTCTTTGACATCAACACACTACATAAAACTGACCAATATGATCTGACGAAGAATCCGGAAGAATTATATTGTTCCTCTAAAAAGTTTTGAAAATTGTCATGATACTTAGAAGCTAAACTGAAAATTATTTATGGTACTTACCATATTATATTTATAGGCCTGCAAAACGAAATGGCAATCTAATATTTGTTATGAAGTACTCATAACAAACGGTAGGTACCTATAAAAGTATCAAACTTTTTCGTTTACGACAGAACTGTGACGGTCAGAACGAAGTGGGCCTTTTTTCCTTTCTAACAGATATAATATCAAAAATCATCTAACGAATACTGAACAAATAATAATGTTTCTGATAATGACGTTTTTATTTATGAAACGTATACAGTTATAAAAGTATACATCTATCTAGATAATACTTTTATAATTGTATACGTTTACGATTATGAAAATGAGGATGCAAAGATTTGCATCCTCGTTAAGGGTTCGTAATGTTTTTACTATTTCCTTTAATAATTTATTTAAAATGAAGTTGATAGACCCATGAATAGACATTTAGGTCTTATATACAGTTTAACAGTCACCTCCAAATCCAAAGAAGCCAGTCTAATTTCTGACTAAAGAAGATAAACATCAATTAGGAAAAGTAATACATATACTGCTTAAATAGCTAAAAATGCATTACAAAGCTTTATGTACATAAGTCTATATATAAATACAAAAAATAAATAAGCTCTTTATACAAATACTTAAGGTCTATAACTATATTTAAAACATATATAATTACATCGTTAATAAAATAAATAAAAAAATTACTTTATATTCGTACACTACGTGTATTAGGGAATATGGTGGTATGCTATCGTTTCGATGACTCTGTCATGTCATTGAGAAGGAGGTCATCTACCTTCTTTAAACTGAAATAAGTGTTTTATTTTTTAACCGAATGATATAAAATAAACACTAAATATTAAATGATGACTATCAGATCATACCACCTGGTTAACAATATCTAGAGAGACATGAAGGAACTGGGTCTGAGGGAAGAGAAGGCATACGCAATGGGCCGACCCCGTAAACCGGGAGAAGACGAGGCCAAAAAAGAAATACTAAATGTTAAGTGTAGTTTACTAGAATAAATAAGAAAAAACCGCATCCTTATCGATTTAGCCTGTTCTCGTGATTATTGCGCACAAACATAAAGAGGCAAAAACTGTTGTTTTAAGATCTGTTACTTTAATAAGAAAGAAGTTTTTATATATGTCTCTCGTATCTAAGGAATAGATTACTAAAATACTTTTACCGATAGAGAGTCACATTATTTGTGAGTTTCATAGGTGTGTAGGCGATATTCGACATACACGAATTTTAATTAAATATAAATAGACAAATATTACGAAATTAATCTTCAAACAACTTTCGGTTTTGTAACGTAATGCCTCTCGTATAAATAAAATTACGTAATAAACCTTTACTTGACGTGCGATTTTGAGAGAGAAATTACTGTACACGCCCCTTTACGCTAAGGTACGGCTGGAAGACTTGCCATGAATACCTTATTCAACGATTGACGCAAGAATCCCACTTACAGGGCTCACACAACTATCTAAAGAACTTGGTAAGATTCTTGCTTATTTGGCATTATCGCTTAGAGGTATACAGGTAAGCTGAGAGAAAATCTTTGCACTAAATTATTTAATTCAAGAGGTACATAATAAAATACATCTAGAACTTGTAAACTTTCATGTCTCACTCAGTTGTTTAAATAAAATATTAATTTGCTGAATAAGGCTTAGTCTAGTATGAATACGTAGTATCTAGTATCCGTGAATGTATGCTTTGGATTTACTTGGAATATGCGTTCTTAAATTGTGATAGTTATTAGGAAACTAGCTGCGCCCCGCGGTTTTCCTCGCAATTAATATATAAATATTTCGGACATCTAACACTCAACGCCATCTAGTCCCAAGCTAAGCGGAGCTTGTGTTATGGGTATTAGACAACTGATATGAATACATATATACTTTTTTTGTAAATACATACATATTATTCACAGAAAACACCCAAACTCCGAAACAAATATTTGTAGATTACAAAAACACTTGGTCCGACCCAGGATTTGAACCCGAGACCTCAAGCACAGTACTCGCATTCACTTCCACTGCGCAGGCTACCAGTACGCTACCGAGGCACATATTGATATAAATATAGGCAGTCCAAAATAAAAGTTAGGCTACTTTTTTTACTTAACTACGAGTAGTTTAGTTTCTAAGTGGTTCATACCCTTTATATCATTAGCTGTCACTAGAAGTCCCAAATGTTAATTTGAAGTCATAAACAGACACGTCAATTATATTTATTTTTATGAAATGGTATTAGTACACTTACCATCAAAAACATGAAAGTGTCACAAAGTTTTGCACCATATTACCTGTAAGTGATAAGTTACCAGAACACTGAAATCCGTACTAATATTATAAATTCGAATTCAAAGTCATGCTTTCATGACTACGCCGCTGTACTGATTTTAATAAAATTTCGCATGGGGATACTTTGATTCTTGAGAAAGGACATAAACTATTTTTACCGTGATGTAAGCGACATACAAACGGGCGGAGCTGCGCGCAAATGTTAATTAAATTATATAACGTAAAATTACTTGTAATATTATATTTACCGATCCTTCATATTACCATGATACTTTGTTAATTACCGATACCTGTAATATCACCAACGAAAATTTGTTCCACAAATTAGTTGTGCTATGCAAAAAGTAAATTTAAAAGTCCACAATAGTAGTGTGTCAATTAATTATTCGAGTGCTGGAGACGAAATTTTTGCTGTGTGAACTGTGTGGGGTCACAGCGGAAGATCTAATGTGCTTTTTAATCTTTTTTTAAGGTAAGTGTAGAATTTAATAGATATGTAAGCTTTTTAATTATGATAAATTATGATATGTCTCGAATATTTCGATCTTTTCAAGCACTATAGTTATATTTGTAACCATAGCGATGAAATAGATAGGAATATTCGACACAAATCAAAAAAAAAATACTGGCATCATATAAACATTTATGTAACAACCATTCAGTATTTTTTTTATCAGTGGATATCGATTATTCTAAAAGTCTTAAGTTTAATTTATATCATATTTTTAGCACCATTTCATTAATTGTCAAATTTACTTAGCTCGTATTTTCACTTATTCAATTTTCTGTCACGAACGCCTAATAGATTCATAGCGTAGAATTGACTCGCTAGCTTTCGTGATATTCAACCAATCACAAGTGTCAACGTCACAATACATATTACTCTCTACTCGTATGTCACAACTTGTGAGCATATAATATGAGTTCTTTGATAAGCATATTATATATGCAGACCGACTTATAAGCCTTAATAGTTATCATTTCTGTAAACGTATTGTAAACGTAAACGTTGTTTGGTATATTTATTTTGGGTATAAAAAAAGTCTAAATTATTGACACGGAATGTGTATATTTTTTTCACTCAGCGCGTGGAAAAGCATTATTACCCGTACTTAATGATACTACTCTAGCTTCCCATCAGGCTCAGTAAAGCCACGTTGACAAGACTTTAAATAAAAAAAAACATCAAAGAATTTTCGTCATATGCAATATCATTTAACGGACATTATCTTCGGTGAACAGTGTCTACTGAATCAGTATGTCATGTATTAATGATATAATATAATTATCCCACTAAAATATTGTTAATCACGCTATCAAAGCGTGATTAATATAATTAATCATTTTATTGAGCTATGTCGCTTACACAGACAAATTTACGCTGTATTACATCTCACGAAAAATTCAATTTTTTATTTTTGAAGGTAACAAAAGCTAACGATGTAATTATTAAAAGGAAATAGCTTTTCAACGTAAACGGTAGTATGAGTAATATTTTATGCTGAGAAGTTTTCATTTCATTTCCGAGATCATCTGACCTTATTGTTAAAGCTCGCTGCCCATGTCATGTTATTGAAAGAATATTTTAATCTACGGTCTGCACCGAATTTCTGTAGCCTTTGTTGTGTGGTAATAAAATCATAAAATATAACTACATGTCTATTTTTATTTGTCTGATGGAATGTAAAATATATATTAGGATTTAATTAGTCGTTTTTTTTTGTATTTTATAAAGTTACTAGGTGACCCTCGCAACGTCGTATGCGTCTTCTATTGCCCGTAGTGTGAAATTTTTCCCCCGTTTTTGAAATATGCTTCATTGGTGCTACGCTCTTATTAGTATTAGCGTAATGATATATAGCCTTCATCGATAAATTGACTATCCAACATTTAAGAGTTTTCTAAATCGGACCAGCAGTTCCTGAGATTAGGGCGTTCAAACAAACAAACCAATTTTTTTTTAGTTTTATAATATTAGTATAGATTAGTATAGATTTATTAAACAAAATAGTTAACTATTATGTTATCAATTATGTAATTATAAACCACCTGTCATTCTTTGCGCTACTTACTCTATGATACATTAAAGAGAATAAGTGATAAAATATTATGTGGTATTTTGCACTTCAATATGATACTTGTACTTTAAAACTTAACTGCCTCGTTGGTCTAGCGGTTAAAGTATGCAATTGCCGATCAAGTGGTCTCAAGTTCAAATCCCGAGTCCGGGCCAATAACGTTCCTGAGTTTTTCGGATTATATAAATACTTAAGCTTGGAGTTAGAAGTTGGGGTATAAACCCCCGTACCTCGAAGAACACGTAAAACTGTCGGTCCTGCGCCTGATCTCTTCCCAATAATGTCGGTTAACCGTCCAACCGAATTATAAGAGAGAAGGAACAGAGAGTGTACCTGTGTTTGCGCACACACTTGTGCACTATAATATCTCCTGCGTAGTTGGCTGGTCTCCGTTAAGGCTGGCCGCCGTGGCCGTAATCGGCTAAGAGAACATCTCTTTTAAACTGACTATAAAAAAAAAGAAGGGTTTCTATTAAAAATCAACTTACAAGAAAGTTTTAGACCATAATTCATGGAATAGTAAGAAAGTAGTTAATCGTCCATTTTTTAATGATACACAAAGGAAGACAGAAGAATAATGAGAACGTATGTTCATTTCTATTTCATTGGAAACTTGTTTTATATAAACTATACTTGGATTTGCGTAATTACAAATTCAGTTTTGCTTTACACGCTTGTTCCATACAAAACAAAACTCATTAAATTCAGAAACTTTCAAAGCTTACTAAGAAATGACCAGAATTTTAAGTGTTTTACTTTATTTGTTGGTGGAGTGAATTGAGTGCTGTTGCTCTGTCATTGGCGTCGTCTCAATTACAATATTCGGTCGAGCGCCAAGATCGTTTAGTTTGCTCGAAATTACATCGATGCTTTAGATTATCGACTTACTGGGTAACACTTAGACCTTCGTAAACTTTTCGAACCATTGTGAAATCCTTACAAACATAGACGGGTCTGATGGTGCCCTCCATGAACAACGGTAAGTCAAGAGTCACAAGCGCATTATCACTCTTTCAGCCCTTCCATCCAGAATCAGTGTGAGAGGGGACATTTGGGTTCAGTTAACCCCCTTTCACTTCTTCTCTTCTCTTCTCTCAGCCTATTGCCGTCCACTTCTGAACGAAGGCCTCCCCCAAAGAGCGCCAACCCTTTTACTTAGTGAAAAGCAATTGAAGAACTATTTAACATCTGTTCCCTGCAAGGCCATGATATTACTCCCGGTCGATTATAGTCATGCAAACCCAAGCATGGCTTGCCCAACTAATTTCCAGCATGAACATCTTGTGGCTGAGATGATGTTGATAGCTTACCCAGTCACGGTATTAATCGTTTTAAAATCCAAAAAAAATTGTTCGTACACAAAATCATTCATAAATCATTGTAAAGCATATTTTCTCTGACAAATGCAAACATACGCGGAAACAAATAACGAACGGCGATATTCACGTCATATATTCACGTCCCGACGAAATGGGTGCCAGGTGTTTTCCGCTGAAAATTTCATAATAGTTTAATTTTCATGCCCGCCCGTCCGAAAAATGTAATTTTCATTGGCCTTTTAAGTTACAACTTGAAATTGTAAAATGATTATTTTGGATGTTACTTATAGTGGTGTCTAAACTAGAATTAGAATACTCTTTATTTTACATAACGTTAGCGTATTATAGATTTATAAGTTATAATAATATCTACTATCATAAAATAGTTTAAGGGTAGTAGAGCCACAGGAGGAAGCCACCTACAAACAGTGGTTGGTCCGAGGTGCGTCAGGGTTCCAGGGATTTCCTTTCAAAGGTGCACCTGGTTCCCCGGTGTGCAGTTTTTAGTCGGTTCAAATCCGACATAACCATTAGTTGATGGTATCCGAGGGGATTTCCACACAAAAAAACAATAAGAAGGGTAGTAGGGCCACGTTGATTTCAAAAAGAACGAACTCTCTCGACCGGGTTGATACTACCCTCGCATAGAAAACCAACTTAAAATGACAGCCGTGACCACCACTCTTGGATTCTGCTTATGCTTTTCATCAGGCAGAGTGGAGTCATTTTGGCAGGGTCATACTTAAAAAGGAAATCAGATGTATAATATAATAAAAGGCGGCCTTATTACCGAAAGCAGTTTTTTCAGGTACTGTTTTTGAACTTATATATTGAGAAATATTTAAAGTGCTTCACAATGAATTGTACAATCCTTTAAAGTTTTCTTTTTTACTATAATAATTAAAATTCAGGATAGAAAATGGGTTCAGATTAAAGTCAAACACAAAATTTGACATATAAGTAGATAATAAAGTAGCTTTCAAACGCGAAAGAGATAACACTGAGTTTACAGAATTCTCTTTATACGTAAAATCTGATAACATTTATTTGAATAAAACATCAAATACGGCACTTAAAAGCGTTTTCCATTTAGCTTCAATGCATGTTTAATAAATGAAGTTTTAAGGGTACATAAAACCTATTGAAATATGCTATACTCGGCTGTTTTTAGATAGTCGAATAAAACTGCAGTCGAAATAGTATTTAAGTCTTTTCTGTCATTTTTAACTGTAAATATTTGAACGGTAGATAGCGATTGAGAGTCAGAGATACTTGTTTTATACTGGTTTTAACAATAACGCCTACTGAATTACTCTTACCACGCTACACTAAACGAAGTTCTTTGAACTATGATCACATTGAAAGCTGTTATGTTTAACGAATTCTATTACTATTAGTAGTATTCTAAGAGTTTTAATCTAATTTTTAGTAGGAACTTGTTCAGATATGAATGTATCGTATGTCGTTGTTATATAATCAGATGCGGTTGAAAAATAATTATGTTAGACTGTTCTTCTATTCCAATTCTGTCACAAACCAGTTTGAAATAGGATTTCGTTATGAAATCCGCGACACACCGAGAGAGGGAACAATGGAAATTTAAAATCCAATTGTATTCTACCAAAACGTGACTGGAAATTAATAGACAACTTAACTTCAGTCGACATTTCGTCATCAATTCGCATTTCCGGGTGTGAAACTTTAACTGTGAATGTATTTTCAGAATGGGAAAGAAAATTCTGTGTACGGAATAATAAAACAACAACAACGTTCCTGTTAGTGATCGATTTATACGGTTGTATAGAACATTTTACTCCATTGCTATTGACTTCTTCAATCATTATTATTTTTATACTTTAAAATAATGAACCAAATTATATATGGAGAAGTGGACATTTACATTTAGGGCAGTTACTCAATATGGATGGCCACGCGTGCATTTGCTGGCATGCTCAGGATGAGCATACGTCACAGTAACGACAGCAAGAAAGATACACAAAAAACCAAAAAAAATAATTGAAAATTTGTTGAATAAAAACAGTTTAAGATGTATTTTTATTTTCAGTTAGTTTAATTTTTAAAGTTTTAAAAAATAATACAATTATACAAATAAATTATTATCATTAAAAATGTGTTTAACTGTACATATAAACACTATCTGAGATTTTAAGGATTTTTAAATGATCCGATGGTTGGATTTCTGAAATTTTCAGTAACTATTTATTATTTCTAACATCTCAATATTGGGAGTTTTACTTGTAAACTAAATGTATAATCCTTTTTATCCAAGTACTCATCCATATCGTCTAATCATGATGCACCACTGGCCCTACAATATTCTTCACATCTAAGTAAGAACAACCGCTTCTAACGTTTATAATACTTTAATTACTTCTTTGATTAGATTTAAATCCGTGTAACTGTAGTCACGATGTCGCTTTATAAGCCTACCGAGACTGGCATAGTCATATGGCTTAAAAGTCATTATGAAAACCCATGTGTGTGTAAAATATATGTAGGTATATGTTTCTTAAACATGTGTCGTGTGTAAGATCCATTGGCCTTGAGACAAAGTGATGTAAAGTGGTTGAGTGGGGTTGCGTGTTGTTTGTTGTAGTGTTGATGAGCTATGGGAGATTAACGCCTCAGGACATAAACTCAAGACAAGAAGCAAGGTTATAAAATTACTAATCTCGAAGCTAACGCAACTCAAGAGGCCGGTGCTTCGACTTTTAACAGGAGCAATAACTTGTCATACATAAATAAACAAACATCTTTTCACTCTAGGTGAAACAGATAACCCTCTATGCAGAGCATATATTAGGTCTTTACCTATGAAATTGCCGTTTTGTATGCAATAAGTGAAAGTACTTATCTTTTCAAACTTTTTTATTTCTGTTATACGAAGTAATCACCCATGCAATCGACGCAATTTTGCCAACGCATTGGCAGTTTATTGATGCCCTTCTTGTAAAAATCAGCTGGACGGGAGGCAACAAACTCTTCAAAGGCATTTTGTACTGCCTCTCGGAAATTGAATTTTTTACCCACTAAAAAGTTGTCTAAATTTTGGAAAAAGTAATAGTCGGTAGGTGCAAGGTCTGGTGAGTATGGCGGATGAGGGAGAGCTTCCAACCCCAGCTCTTGCAGCTTGGAGACTGTCTGTTGCGCAGTATGGGGTCGCGCGTTGTCGTGAAGGGGCAGTGACGACGACCGATTGACCAAAGCTGGTTGCAGATGTGCAAGCTTCTCCATCATTCTCTCCAGTTCTTCACAGTACACATCTGCATTAATGCTCATGCCGTTTTGTAAAAAGCTGTGGTGAATCACACCCGCACTAGACCACCAAACAGTGACCATCACCTTTTTAGGGATCATTTTTGGTTTAGGGCATTGCTTTGGTGCTGAACCAGGGTCTAACCATCTTGCTGAGCGCTTTCGATTGTCGAACAGAATCCATTTTTCGTCGCACGTAACTATTCGTTTCAAAATTCCTTCATTTCTTTGCCTGTTGAGCAGCGAAAGGCAGGTCTCGACGCGTACGTTGCGCTGGCGATCGTTAAGGTCGTGGGGCACCCATCTATCAACCTTTTTTACCTTGCCAATTTGTCGCAAATGGATCAATATTGTTTTGATGCTTACATTAAAAGCTGCTGCTAGCTCAGCTGTAGATTGAGTTTCGTCAGCTTCCACAATCGCCTTTAATTCATTATTGTTAACCAAAGTCTCCGGACGACCACGAGCTTCATTTTTCAAGTCAAAATTTCCAGAACGGAACCGGGAAAACCAAGGGTTGTGCGTTCGTTTGTACAGTTCTCTTCGTAAACGTTTTTGATGTTACGTGCCGTTTGTGTCGCGTTGGTGCCACGACGGAACTCATATTCCATAATTACACGAATTTTTAAAGTATCCATTATGGCGAAAAATGTTCAAATGTAATGAAAATACAACGCTAATCAAAAAACAAAAGACTGAGTTTGTAAATAGAATGTCATGGTTTTAAAACAAAATTAATTTGAATTTAGAATACAGAGCCATTACAAACTTTTTTTTATTTGAAATGACCAGTACTGAAGAAACGCAATTTCATAGGTAAAGACCTATTATAATCGAGGAAGAAACAGCCGCCCATGTCATCATAGCATGTCTTGGGATGGCGCCGGCGGATCGTCGAGGTCACTTCCAGAAGGCCTTGGAAACGTAAAAGGTCTGCTAAGCTTCTTAGAGGAGTGAGTTGACATGAATAATGCCGATCCACCACGCAAAATAAACGCATTGAAGTCGTCGAATTGCCGAAACCCAGCCCGCGAGTTCAAGTTCAAGTAGAGCTATGTAGACTCGCCAAGTAGTTAACAGTACGATACCTGATCTGATGATCCATATAAACGATTAATTTCACCCAAACCAACTATCCCCTTTAGGCCACCTGATCGATGACTGATGATTACCGATGCCCAGTATTCCTAGAAACCTACATATGTTGGTAGGGGACGAACGGGGTGTGTCGGCGTTTAGCGTAACGTATCATCAGATTGCAATGATTTCTCGCGGTTTTGTATAGGGAGCATCTTTCCTCGGTGCGATCCTTCTTAAACTTAGAAAAGACCCTATCTCTTCGCTTCATAGCCATAAGCACCTCCTTAGTCATCCAGAGACCAGGTTGTCTCTTGAGTTTGATTTTCTTTATATTTGCATGGACATGATATAGTCTAAGAACCGCATTATTAAAGTTGTTTACTTTCCCATCTATACTTACAGCCGACGTTACTGTGTCCCAGTTCAGCTTAGAGGCATCTCTACACAGTTTGCCAACCTCCATGAGAGCAAAACTATGCATTAAGGTGACATACATTAAGCAGATGATTCGATTGATTGCTGAATTTAATCTCTTTTGCAGTCACAAATATAGCATTTTGTTAAAAAAGTTGTTGTTTGGACAAAAAAATGATTTTGTTTTTTCTCTCTACTAAAAACTCATGTTTTGTTCTTTACGACAATTAAAATTATCGGTATCGTATTGGTTCTATGTTACTCTTAAGGACTATCGAAACTTAATTTGTTAACTTTTTTTTCTGAAATTCTGAGACCGCATTCAGCAGTGTATATAAGTACAGTTATACCTTGTATAATCAGGAATATCTTGGCAGCTTAATTTCTTAGCGTATATTAATATGTCATCACTCTCTTTAATATCAAAGTCTATACGTTACCATCAAATTTTAATTTATTCAGGATTAAATTCACATCTCTAAGATATACTCTTAAGAACAGAGTGTTTTACGACTGATTACGTCATGCTAAACCAGGATTTGATACATATATATGTCTATACATACATTACTTGAATAAAATATTTATCTAAGTTTCGTATTGGAAAAGTAATATTAAACGTATGTACCTACATTTTGCCTATATCTTGAGATAAATTATCTCTTAAACCAACATCAACTCGTAGATTCGTGATAGAAATTTTGTTTGAGTAATATTATAATAATCCCTGCTTGGTATTGTACATACGAAAATAAATCTATCTGTTACGTTACTGAGCCGATTCTAATAAAATATAGAAAAGGCAATCCTTAATTCTTGAATTACCATATGATAATACATACTACTTTTTACAACATACATGCGGTAACAAAGCATGGACTAAATTTTACTATAGAATCCCAAATCACATGTCTGCTAGTGGCGATTAAATGACTCGTTTGAGAGAATGAAAATTAAAGTACAATATGTGAATACCTGATTTACAATGAAAATAATTTCATTTACTTGATTCGAAAGTTTTGAAACAAAAAAAGAACAAGCTCGCCTTCAATTCTCTGCTACTTTACGCTCTCATTTGGATTGTAGATCCCATGATTCACTAGTTTATTATAAACGAGAACAGCAGGACTAGGAGACTTAACATCCGTTTTAATTGGATTCTTTCGCCTAAGATCTTATGATAATTATATTTACAACATGGTCATTCCTAACATTTTTCTTATCACCCGACTTGTCTCATGAGACGATTTAAAACTAATCATTACCGTAAGTACCTACTGTGTTTACTTTATTAGAATTGGTGTGATCATTGTGAACTACCTACACTTTTGGAACGAAGTTCCTTATCGCGCGTTGCGAAAGGGAGCTAGACGGAAAAAATTAAGACGAAAAGTAGTAACGACACGAAAAAATTAAGACGTCTGTCTCTGTCTGTCTCTCTCTCTCTTATAGAAAGCAAGCCAGATATTTTCGTTTCGTCTTTCTATTTCGAACTTCGTTCCATCCGGGTGTCCCTTGACACCTCTCAGGTTTTATTTATGTAATACTTTTCCTTTGGTATTGTGATGTCTTTGTGTTCGTTAATTTTGTATGTATTATTTTTACTATGTTTTGTTGTGAAATTTGATACATATGAAGGTACCACTGCCACTTATCCGCTTGAAATAGTGACTTTGAGGATCATTTATATAATGATCCTCAAATAACCTTTCAACCCCATACAGTCCTTATTCGCATTAAAAAGCAGGCTTTGAAATATTTTTTTACCAAATTTCATTTAAACCGGTTCGGTAGATTTGGTGTAAAAGCGCGACAGACAGATTTACCTTTGCATTTTTAATATTAGTAAGTAATATAAATTAGTAAGTCTTATAATTATAAGTTAAAACTTGAAAGAGTTTTTATGTTGCATCTGTATGTACGTGATTTGTTTCTGTATCAACTAAATAAATCGATCCGGATATATCCCACTAAACAGCTTTGCATATTTAATTGGTAAGAATGGTTCCTCCAACTGTTTAATTTGTAACAAAATTGAAGACGTATATCATATTTTGATGGAATGCGTCCGAAACGAAGCTGAAAGAAAGCAATTATTTTGTAAACCTAATTTTAATGTGGGTAAATGTAATAGCATTCTCGCTCTTCCCTGCACGGAGAAAGCGAGAACACTTTATTATGTAGCTAAAATGTATATGTTAAATAGTTCATAAGTTATATTTTTATGAAGGCGACATAATCGCTTCGTGACTAAGCCCTCATTAAATAAATAAAGAAAAAAAAAGAAAATAAACAAATGAGAATCGAAACAAATCTTGAAATACGCGCATCATAAATTCAACTTATTACAGAGAGTAGATTTTAACCTACAACATTAACTTTCGGTAAGAAGCAAGGACACTTACGAGGTTTCATGATTCAGTGGTAATGATACTGGGGAGTTATAGCGTAAGGGGTGGTGTGGCAACCACTAATTGCAAGGAACTGAAACGTTCATACAAGTTTATATGCATGTGATATAAATATAGAGTATTACTTATTTAAATGTTATTTGTAAATAAGTCAACGCAAACCTCATGAATGAAGAAAACGACTGAATATTAGGGCTTTTCCTATGGCAAGTGCAATACTGGAAGCTGTCAAAATTCAAGTCAAAATAGAAAAATGATTAGGATATTTTTTATGATGGAGTTAATAAATTATAAAAATGTTATTGTAAGATTTTTTTTATTATTATAGCTTTACCTTAAAGGTTCGGTAATAAACGAAAAAACCTTGGTACATAATCCTAATATGTTTAAAACCTCAATAATTAAAATGTTTAAACTTGCAGCACCGTTTACCTCGGTAGAAACAAGAAAAGGTGTGAAAATACTTACTAGACTTTAGTCTTACTACAAAAGTGAGCTTTGAATAATAAAGGACCACATACGCCTAAGTAATCCTCACACTTTGAAAGCAAAATGGTCGCCTTTTAAATGTTCTTAAACTAGTGTACTCTGCGGAAAGTTTTTCGCTCGTGTATGGAACACATTCCCTGACATACCATTTCTGAGTATAATTTTAGTTTAAATTTTCTATGTCCATGTTCTACTTACCTATCCTCTGCTTATTAACAGAACTAATTATACGTTAATTGATAATGGACTTCGTTAAGCTTATGAAACCTTAATACAAATTTAATTAATTATCGTACTAAGGCTGACTGCAATAGCAATTACTTCAGTAATTAAGAACATCGATCTACCTCAAATTGATGTGTATTATTGTCACAATAGATGCAAGAATGGTACGCTTTAAAATAAGCAAGACCAGCCGTTACATGTCTCTATACAAAAAAAAATAATACCACTGCTATTACTTGTGAATTTTCAATCATATGCCTTGAATATTATAGTCATGTGACTTTACCTGCAAAATCTACGTATTTATTTATTCGCGTTCGTCAGACTTTAGAATCTAAAGAACGAGATATTTGTAGTATACGATTGCATTGACGTTCAGAAAACATAGAAGTATCTGATCTGAAATTTTAAACGATTTCATTTAACTATACATGTTCAATATAAATGTTACCCTGTTATAGAAGGTACTCGTATGTCATTTTAAAATCATATGATACAATATGGAACGATTTATGTAAAATAAGTACCATTTACAGTATGTTCTAACTAAAGGGTGCCAGCGATTTGTAAGCTTAGATTTATATAGTCGACTGCGTGAATTTGTGCAAATACTTTATTAATTTATAGGATACAAGCTCTAGTAAGTCAGTTATCGTGAAAAAGAGGCTAGAAGCTAGGCTAAATCCTTTTTCAATAACCTGAGTACATCCATGCCAAATTTTATAGACATACAAGCAGCGGTTTCACCGTGAAAGCGTAACAGATAGAAAGACAGAGTAACTGTTGAATTTATAGCATTAGTATGGATAGAATGGTTCTTAAACAGTATAACTACGAGTATTAGTCGGCTAGTGCGATAGCAATTTAAAGCAGCTATCGAGTCATAGGTCCTAGCCTGATCCAGCCAGTACCATTCTCAAAAATCTTTCATACTTTTGGTTTCCACATATTCTCAATCTTGTCGTTTACTGCCTGAAGTGCCTTTTACTACTTTAATTAGAAAGAAAGAAAGAAAGAAAAGTATTTATTTTAAGGACATTGCAACACAACAGAATTATGGCAAGACCTTTACCCCGTTACAACTAAAGTTACATTTGGAAAAATATGACTGTTTAAAAAATATTTGTGTATCTCTTCTATATAGCCGCCATTGTTAGTTCAGTATTGTGAAAAGTACATTTATGATACTTATACTTAAGAATATGACGGACATTTTCTTTGATTTTAAACTCTTAAAACTAAAAATGGAATTTTAGTATTGAAATTCATGGCACAGTATACGCTAATTGCTATGCATAAGCACGTTGCTAAATACTATGCCACAACATTATCCCTGCTTGAAAAATATATAATAATTTTGTATATCCCTTTTATGCGTACATAAGGGCTACATAATTATGAGGGATTTCAACAGCCGAGATGCGACAAACAACATGCAAATGTATGGAGATCAGTTGCGGAAGTGAGAGGTTGTGGCAAGTGACACGCGAATCTATTGTCGACTCATCCCTACATTGAATACCTCACTTTTATTACTATATAACTGCAGACTTTTTCTAGAATTTCTTCGACCTTTTAACCACATAATACATGTAAGCATAGTATTCAATAATGTACTTCTAAAGCACTGACTTGCAGCGCATTAACTTAACGTCAAGGACAGAGTACTTACATTGCGTCTCGGAAAACTGTGAATTGGTAGTATTATTTTTTATTTAATTTTTCCCTTGCCTTAAATCCATACTTTTACTTTGATTACTACTACTCTACTCTTTGCTGCGATAACCGACAAACGTGGGCGGAACGCGCGCAAAAGCTAGTCGAATATATTTCTTTATTTTAATCGGTACTATAATTGTGTTTATATTAATTCATTCATATGGGCACTGTTTCGTACATTAATTAACAGTGCCCTTATGAATACTTCCAGAGATAGAATTATATACCTGAAACAGAATATAATGATAAAACACCACGGTCAAAAATAACAATCAATCATTTATTATTTTGTTCAACCGTAGTCATGATAGAATTCAGTCTGATACCTTTGAATTCACGATAAACTTCAACCGTGATGTTCAATCCCTTTGATACGTGTTCAAATAAAACGAAATCAAAGTACTTACGTTTATGGCTGCTGTCGACCATACATCTAAATTACTTTATGTGTACGGTAGATGAAAATGTGTTTGTTATTTTTTGGGTATTATTTTCTATTTTCAATTAAATTAGCACATAGCTTTATTTTTATTGAACAAGTATTTGTAGATATAGTATTTTAACTGCCTCGTTGGCCGGTTGAAGTTTACGACTGCCAATCATGAGGTCTCGGGTTCAAATCCCGGGTAGGAGCAATAGTGTTGTTTTTCTGATTAAATACATACTTAATAACTGCTCGGAGTTAGGAAGTTCGGGTCTGAGCCCCCGTGCCTCGAAGAGCACGTAAAGCTGGCGGTACTGCACGTAACGTCCCTGATCGTGTCGGTCAACCGTCCCATCGGATTATGAGAGAGAGGGAACAGAGAGTGCACCTGTGTTTTGTGCCCACACTTGCGTACTGTAATATCTTCTGCGTAGTGGTCTTTGTTGAGACTAGCCGCCGTGGCCGTCATCGGCTAGAAGAACATCATTTGGTTTGAATAAATTCCCGCTATTAATTTAAATTACGTATGGAGTACAAAAATAATATTATAATATAATAATAATTGAAGGATGTCCTCATTTATTTAAAAATCACTCATTTTTTACCAATACAATTAAATAAAGTTAAAAGCTAATGTTATTTTAATTCATAATGTATATTAATAAAAATTTCAAGGAAATGCTTCTTCTGGAAATTTTAATTTCCAACTTAGGGTAGTTTTTATCGAACACTAACAATATGAAGCAGTAGTTTGCTTATAAGAATGTACGAAATGGTAAAGGGACGAACGTTTACTAGAATTTGTGTTACCTGTTAGATACAAACAATTAACATGGAAGACAACGATTTTTAGTACATAATGAAAATTATATAGGTAAATATAAGCAGTCAGACTCAATTGGTTTTATTTGAAAATACACAACCCTCAAACACTTTTGTACATTTATTTATTCTAGAAAAGCCCAACATAAAACGAAATCTCCAAAACTAAATAAGTTCGAGCTATAGCTCCACTCCGAGCAGAACAGCTCATCGTGCGCATTTTATCTTCCAATTCTACAATTTACCGTATTCAAGCAACGACATTTCTCGTAAAACTTGTTTCAAAAAATCGGAAATCTTGAGCAATACCTCCTCCTACCTCCTACATAGGGTCATAAACCGGATATCTGCAATATCCGGAGAAAAATCAGCTCTAAATATATTTCGTGAGCTAGTACATACCTACGTGACGCTGGGTTATTACGAGCTCGTGCAAATACGACTTCGTTCAGTATTTACGCGAGAGAAAGACACAGTACACAGTTAATATTACGAACATCAAATATCAATCAGTTTTTAGGCTTGCACCGATTATTTATTGTGAATATGCGTCTTCAACATACAATTATAGGGTACGTTGCTTTAATAGGTTTTGTTATATTATGAGTTAACCCTTCATGAAAAGAAAATAAAATGAGTCAAGGTCGTATCATAATTTTTATCAAAAAAATGTTTTACGACTTTTTTCCATATCTTAAATATTAGACAAACATAAACAAATTGACTTTATCGAATTAATCATTCATATTTATTAAAAACTTTTATCTAAAACTTTGATAGATATACTCAAACTTACTTGATAATTTATGTTGAAGTATATATTAATTAATTGTGTAAAGTCATCAACATAACATCACACATACATTTCAAAGAAACATAACTTTATTCAATACCGATAAACCAGTAGAAGAAATACACTGAGATTTAAAAAAACTTGAAAAAAATTTCAAATGTAGCGTGAGTAATTGCTGCATTGATGCTTTCCGTTTCGTTGCTCTTTACACTTCATTCCATAAACGTATATGGGGTATGTTACTACGAATGCAGTGGGGCGCTATACCATTCATTCCATTTGAATTTCTAGGGACCAATTATGATGTACCCGCTTGAGCGCGTTCTTCAACCAATGAGATCCTTTAAGTACTCAATAGTTTTAAGTATCGTTTCAAACTTATCTAAATAAGAGATCTAAAATATTTTTATTTACGAATTTATATTATCTTCAATTAGTTTACATGTTGAGTATCGTATCAATCGTATCGATTCAGATACGATCAGTAAAAATCGTATCTGAATCGATTTTTTTCATTTATCAGTAAAGGTGGCATAATTTATTTATGAGGGAAACAGCTAAATTTGTTTTTATTTAACAATGGAAATGGAATAATAAGAATATTTATATTTCACATACGGTTGTATGATTAAAAATTAGGCAGAGCCTGATATCGGTGGCCAGCCCGGTAACAAAAAGCTGTTGCCCGCGGCTCCGCCCGCGTTTATGTCGGTTTTTTCGTGTTTTTTCGCGGTCGTGGATATGTGACTGATGCAAAAATTTGATAAAAACAATCCTTGATGCGGATTATATATCATTCTAAAATTTCAGCTCGATCGGTGCAGAACTTTTTGAGTTTTTGAAGCGTACACAAACCAACATAACATTTTTATATATATATAGATTTAAGTGCCTTTTAATGTAGAACAAAATTTTGTATAAAAATACTAAATATAACGTTTTTATGTAATTCCAAATTAATATTCAAAGGAATAAGTAACTGTGTGTACTACTCACATATTTTTAAGCCCCGCGTATAGGAAGCAAGATTATAGCTGTCTACCGCCTACGTTTCATACAATTGCGGCCAAAGACTATGGTGCGCACTTATTGGTATAGCTTATGTAAAATTTTGCAGGGATCGTATTAATGTTCCCCTTATAATCATATTGACGGATTAACTGCCTCGGTGGCGTAGTAGCAGTGTGTGCGGCTGCAGTGCTTGAGATATCGGTTTTAATTCCAGAGTCGGACCAGATGTTTGCATGATCGAGAAACGTTTGTTTCGGACTGTAAGTATATTCTATTTATTTATTTATTTATAATGACATATAAGTGAGCATATATCTATTTAGTGTTGGGAGCCTCCTTTTAAGCTAGAATTGCTTGTATCAGGAGACCCCGCTCTTCAATAACAAACATAGTGAAACTCATATTTATACATGCTAGTTTGGGTGCGTGTGTGTTTGTGTTTGTGTGTGTGTGTGTGTGTGTGTGTGGGGGTGTGCGCGCGCGCGCGTGTATGTGCGTGTGTGTGTGCGTGTGTTAAGTATAGGATGAGTGGATGAAGGAACCACTAGTATACGTACTGCAAATGCATTTCCATGTCGTCATTAGACAAAGACATAAACCAGCTGATCAGTTCTTTTTTACATTTGGTGAATAACATAGTATAAATTGAAAGCTTTTTATTAATGATGTTATATAATAGAGCAGAACGTTCAAAGAATTGTCTACTAACAAAACTAGTTTTTGTGACAGGTGTATCAGCCACACTATACCTTCGTCTTTTGGAAATAAGGCTGATGTATACTATGTATACATTTACAAAAAAGTATATAAGTATGTATATCGGTTGTCTAGTACCCATAACACAAGCTCTGCTCAGGTTGGTACTACATGGCATTGTGTGTTAGATGTCCGAAATATTAATTGTTATTGCAATGAGCAGTGATGTGTGTTGTTGCAACACGGAGGGCGTTGACAAGCTGTCGTGCAACCAGTTCGCGCTAGCCGTGTGGTTGGTGAAGCGTTCCGGAAAGTAGTGCCCCCGCCACAACTCACGGCTTCACTCCCGACACGCTGCCATCCCTGCAGGTCACGCTGCAGCTGCTAGAAACAGGTACAGCCACACAGCTACCACTGCCGCTACTATTTACTTTTCTAATTAAACACCAACAGAATTGTCTACGTACATTACGTCTATTATCCTTTTTCAAACAAGTCGCCACCGGCCAAGTGCGACTTGGATTCGAAGGGTTTCGTACCATTATCAAATATCAAAATATTTAAAAATCACGGTAGTTGTTCGGGAGTTTCCTTAAATTTTCTTTTTAAGTATTTGATTTTATAGCAGCAACAGAAAAACATCATCTGTGAAAATTTCAACTGTCTATCACGGTTCATGAGATATAGCCTGGTGACAGACGGACAGACAGATGAACGGACAGCGATATCTTAGTAAAATAGTATATTTGGGTACGGAACCCTGAAACCATGAAATATCTTTCTAATTTTTAGTATCTTCAATACAAAATTGTCAAGATCTGCGGAAAGTATTCTGTTGTTTATTCGCATAATTTTCACTAAACTTAACTCATATTTTTCGTTAACTTCGAATAAAAAAGCCCAACATTATGTAAACGAATTTGGGATACAAGATATAAATCATTTACATTCAGTGAAATGAGTTCACGCAGCTAACGTAAACGTGAAAAGTTACGTAAGTACAAAATGCAATAAATTCTAACATTTTTATGTTAAAACTCTACAGCGCCTATAAATTCTGTGACTTACCTATTTATTTAGCAAAACGAGATTTATTTACTGAAAACATGATTATTTATAAGTATTACAGTTTCTTTGCTTTAGCAGGTACGTAATACTAATTATATAACTACCTCGTTGATCTTGCGGTTGACGTATTTATTTATTTACGTAGTAATGAGCTTCTAAGCATGTTTATTAATTTCAGTAGAAGTAGCTTTGACTCAAAAATCGTATTTGGATTTTTAGATTCAAAATCAAAATATTAAACAAATTTACAAAATTAATATACGAGTATTAGTTACTTTCCCATACTATAGTATAACTGCCTCATTGCTCTTGCGGTTGATGTAAGCGACTGCCGAACAAGAGGTTTCGGGTTCCAATCCCGGGTCAGGCCTAAAGTGTTATTAAGTTTTTCTGAATGTGGAAATACTTAATAACAGCTCGTAGTTTGGAAGTTGGGGGTCTGAACCGCCGTGCCTCCGAGAGCCAGTAAAGCTTTCGGGCCTGCGCCTGATATCTCCCTGATCGTGTCGGTTAACCGTCCCATCGGATTATGAGAGAGAGGGAGGAGAGGAGAACATTATTATTTTTTATTAATAGTAGTTATATTCTTTTTAATTTTCAATGGGTACGTATACATTTAACAGTCTGTATAGTTATTTAATCACATTTCGATTTATGTAATTTAATACTCACGTGATATTTTTCAATAATTAAGGCTGTAAATCATTTAAAGATGAAATAAAGTTGTTTTAAGCTCTTTCGTAGTTGAATAAATAACGCTGTCAGAACCATAATAACAACAAACTGAGTTATGAACAGTATATAACTAGACACATGATGAAACTCAACAAATGAACAAGTACAGACTTGCAAAACAACGTCAAAACTATACCACGTTATATGAATTTCCAGAAACAACACCTAAATATTTATCGAAGCACAAATTTTAACCGAAAACTTTCTCTCCAAACTTTCAACTACCCTGCCTCATGAAATTCAAATTAATTAATCATAATCAGTTTTAAAAACGATAATGAAATATAGCTCTGATCATAAATTAACTTCTGTTGTAATCATGCGATTTTCGTTTCTTTGTAAATATATACTAAGAAGTTATAGCCCAATTATTTTACTAATATTTTTATTATCGACTTCACACTAAAAGCATAAAGTCATTGATATCTGGAAAAAATTGACGTGAGCGATGAGTCCATCGATTATTATATTTACATATTTTGTGACTCATATTTTCTATTATTTTGTTTCATGTAATATAATGAAAAGAAATAAATACATCACTCACTCACTCACTCATATTGCATGATCTGTTTGAAAAAACAAAAACGTCGAAAATAATTTCCAGTCATACAAGTGTACTAACTCACAAAAGGCAGTGCAGAAGGCTAAAATGTTTATGTAGTGTATGCATCTATTCTCACTGTTACTGCACTCAGTAACGCATTCATTTATTCACTCACTCATTGTTCTATCTGTGAATGAATTCGAAGAAAGCATTATGTCATCTCTGTGTGCGGTGACACAGTTCAGTAAACAGTAAGCGGCGGAGGTGAGTGGGCCTGTGCCTCTAAAATCCGATAATATACATAGATATACTATCGCATGAAATAAATATATTTAGCTTCGGTAACCTTAAACTCAACTCACTTACTTAAAACTTATGTCAAAGAAGCTTTTATAATGGAACTGCTAAAACTTCTTTCATTTGTTTATTCCATGCCCATTCTTTACATCACTATTTTAATACCAAAATCTTTCTGTGATTGAAAATATTTTCTCCAAAGTTCAAGCACTTGAAAGTTGATCTAAAGCCTGAAAGCTCTGAAACGTAGCATAAATAAATGTCTTTGAAAAGGTCAACAAAACTGTAAATTAGAAAACTATTCCAAGTAAATAAAGGTTAATAATCTTCTTTCTTGACAGAGCCTTTAACTTTCGTAGTGTAATTAATTTCTTTTACATAATTTAACTAGCCTTGCTTTGATATAGTTTCAGTTTAGGATTTTTCATTTAAGTATAATAGTCATTATATTGACTATAGCACAATGTTATTTCATAGATTATGTCTAAATTTCTATATTATTTTCCAGCTATCCACAGGTTATATTTTTGTATAAGTTTTTTGTATTCAATTATTTTCTGCGTCCTTCTTTCTATAGCTCTTAAGTGACAATTGAAAACTAGGTAACAATAATCTAATACCATTAAATGAGCAATTCCTGCATGTATAATACGAGTACATATATTATAATTTCAGA
Organism: Spilarctia lutea; assembly: GCA_916048165.1. NCBI lineage: Eukaryota > Metazoa > Arthropoda > Insecta > Lepidoptera > Erebidae > Spilarctia > Spilarctia lutea. Next base: position 11,555,406 of record OU696487.1, read on the forward strand.
AACGGCTTGAACGATTTACATGAAATTTAGTATGCAGTAGATTTCTGGGACGATTAATCGTTCTAACTAAGATTCATTTATAGGAAATCTACTAAAAAATATGGTCATTCAGGTACTTAATATTATTATGACAAAAAACTATGTGTTATAATTATCTTTTACTCTCGTTCTATTTTTAATTTTACCATATTATTCTCTATGTATCAGGTTGGTAGCAATAAACTTTCAATATTACTTGTGGTAGAAAATTACAGTAGGCAAAACGATCTGTCTATATTTTCTATAGCCATGAGTATTTTCAGGTACATTTAATAATAAGTGAATATCTTTTATATACCTGTATTTACAATTGTAACATTTATTTGAATAATAATAACTTAATTAATAGTCCAAACTCAATATTCTAACTATTAACATATTTTTCATTCGATGCTTTACATCATTACCAGCTGACCCACGCAACTTCGCGACGTCTCTTTTCAATCATGCGCAGCTCCTATTGTTCAAAGCGTATCTAATGTTCAATAACTTCTCTTAGGCGTGCCAGCAAAATACAAATTCAAAAAAAAATTGGTTAAATAATTTCGGAGTTCATCGTGCGCAATAACGTGACACGAGAATTACATAATGTAGCTTTTCCTAAATATTTGTCATAAACTAATTAATGGGATTTCTTTTGATTGTATTTCTACAACATAATATTAAGTAGATGTTGAATGTACACAATGCATATAGATCTTAACTTGTAAGATTTCTAAATTTCATAAAAAGTTATGCATTAGTATCATTAGTATTATTATTATAGTATTAGTGCATTTACTGGTTTCGTCCGACATACTCGTATGTGGTTAAACCCAGTCAAGTGTTGAGAACCATTAAATTGTATTGTTATTATTATCTGCTGCGTATCGCACAGTGTTCATCTTTACCAGTATATCGATACTGCAATATGGGAAAAAAATAATACTTCATATAAGTAAAATTCTGAAAATGAATTTATCTGTCTCGATGTGGTAGCGTACGCGACTGCTGTGCTTGAGGTTTCGGGTTCGATTCCTGGACCAAATGTTTGTATGATCTGTTTCGGAGTTTGGGTATTTTCTATGTATAATGTGTATGTATTTACGAAAAAAAGAATATAAGTATTCATATTAGTTGTTTAGTACCCATAACATCAGCGCTGCTTAGCTTGGGACTAGATGACGCTGTGTGGTAAATATTATATCAAATATTATTCTCTATATAATCACGGATAACTATTAGATACGTTTTATATGTTCTATGATTCTACTCTGCCTGATGGAAAAAATACGTAAAATCCAAGGATAATGGTCACCATAGTCATTGAAATATATGCATTGTAACAATGCAACTTAATAACCCACAATATGAAAATCTATTTAAATGGGGCATCACACCATCCTTGGGGCTCCGGTGTCGCACTCACTCACTAACATGAAAACAAACAACTCTTATTTAATCCTACAACATACGTAGTACAACAAATAGTACAGATTATTCGGTTTACCTCTATGTTAATTAAAATAAATTACGGATTCAAGATTTATATAGCAATTTCTAAAGCGTAACTAACATTCACGAGTGGCACAAATCGTATTTCTAAAATATCTTCACTTTGATTATATAATACGTAGATGATTACATCGAAATATGAAAGAGATTGTTTACTTTGTAAAAATAATTTCAAATCATATAACTTTTCATTACTAAATGTAATGCCTGGTAAGAATTTTTTTGGATGAATTTTACGAAAAAGAATGTTAGTTTTAACTATAAAAATTCTGAATTATAATATTAATAATATGCTAACCGTAATCCAATTAAGTGGAGGCGGGTAGGTGTACAGGTGAGTGAACAAAAAAAGTGGAATGCATTGATACTTCATTCATTAAAATTAGTTGTTGTGTAGTTGTAACATATAAACATACATACATGGATTGCCAAAAATATTAACCTTCCGTTTCTTGTCCTCGTAGTCGGGTAACAATAATAAAGTAAACCAATATTTTGTACTTCATTGTACTCATTCATTCACATACTGTTAACTTTTACCAGTACTAGTTCGTAACATATTTCTTTTCTTACAAAGGTTTTGTTCGAGTTTTTCCAATTTAAAAATGTCAACGACAGTAACGCGGAGCTACGGACTGTTTAATACACATTCGCGTAACTTATTGTATAGGGTGGTTTAGGTTAGGTTTTCATTTGTTTCAGTATACTCTGACAAATCATCATGAATAAACTCACGCTTGAACAACGCTACGAAATTATCCAAATTTACTTTGAAAATCAGCTCATTTTTGAAGAAATAAGGTCCGATGATGCCACCAGCGTGAAAACCGCACCATACGGTGCATTTTTCTGGATGTAATGGAGTCTGTAGGGTCTGTTGTGGATTGGTCTCACTCCATATGCGGCAATTTTGCTTATTAACAAACCCGTTAAGCCAAAAATGCGCCTCATCGCTGAACACAATTTTGCGATAAAACAGTCGTCTATAAGTTGCGCGAATCGACGACTGATTTTCAAAGTAAATTTGGATAATTTCGTAGCGTTGTTCAAGCGTGAGTCTATTCATGATGATTTGTCAGAGTATACTGAAACAAATAAAAAAAAAAGTTTCATCAAAATTTAATTTTTTGTGTTACTTTTTACAATTTAAAGTTCTATCTAGCTTAAAAAAACACCCGTTATATGTGTTTCTATGATTTGTGTTTATGGCTTTTACATTCAACATGTGTTAAGAAAATGATCTTTTGTTGTTGAAAAATATTTTAATGTCAGGTATGCATCCACTGATTAATTTAAAGTATGTGATTTATATTTTTGTAATTATTGCGATGAACAAATGTGTTTTATGAAACAAAGAACATAACAAAAGGAAGAAGAAAATGTTAGCTTACTCTTTTTATTTTTTTCATTAATATAATTGGTTTTTTGTAAATTGCTTCGTTCAGATGTATAATACAGTTTACATGAAACATTTTTTATGTATTAGCTACTAAAATGACTCTGCCCTGCCTGATGGAAAGCATGAGCAGAATCCAAGAGTGGGGTTACCATTCTCAATGCGAATAAGGACAGTGCAGCATGTTGACCCACACTATGATGACCTGGTGAGATGCTTTTTCACGCCCTGCGTAAAAGCGAATGCGTGGACAATTTGTCCCGCGTCGTCAGTTCGGGAAGATCTCAACTAGGACTCATGGTGGGCGTGAAGTTTCTCAGCAACACCAGTTCGGCGGTCGGAAGCTGCTCCTACGTTTTGTCTGCTGCCTGACTGAGATATTCAGAAAGTCAATTTGATATTTTGATAGATTCGGCTCATGGAGCCAATATCCACGTGGAGCCAAAGGATGGAGAAGGATGGATCCTCAAGGCAGCGTAATCGGCAACAACAAACTATTTTTTTTATTGTTTCCAATACACGTACATTTACAGACACAGTGATGAAAACTGCACAACGAAGACCTCGCAGGTTCTATCTGGGTGGCAGCAAATCATCCGCCTTGACGTAAAGACATACCCCAGCCTTCGCAAGGAAGCACTCCTCAAGCACGTAGCCAGGTAGTGAAGATATGCATGTCGACATGTCGGGCGACGTATTTGTGTATCCGTTAGAAAAAGCATGGCCGGCCGTGCCGTCTCTAGATTCTGGTGAACGGCGTTGAGGTGTGCATGGAGTCCACGGATGTTAGTGAACTCCACCTCAAAAAGCTGGTTGGTGAGGGAATGTAACGCCGCTGTTGAGCATTTATGTATTTTCCTTGATTCCATGATAAAAAAGAGGGGGAGAGAAATGGGCGTAAAAGGCGTGACAGTAGTGTGGCAGTGTAATACTGAGACTCGACACGAGACATGCTGTGTCGTCATATAACGGGAGGCATGGCGGTTTCCGACCCGTTGGACGGAACGACCGACGACGGGCGACCACTTCCGGGAGGGTATGGGGATACCCTCCCGGAAGTGGTCACCTTTTCCTACTATCCGGTCACCAACCAGCACGACGAGCCACTCCGTGGATTACGCGCGACTTGACGAGGCAGCCTCCCAGGATGGCTATCAGCTCTACATGGCGTGGGCCGCCAGCGGCACCACCGTGTCTACGGATCTCCCTAGCCGATGTTTCGATCCACGCCCCCCTCAACAAGACTCTACAAATATTCCACTGCGCACATACTTATCTCAATGACTAACTCCCCTGCGTCATTGCGCCTCCGGTCTCGCACTCACCAACGAAAAATGACAGCACCAAAACTGTTATTTTAGGTTTGTCTTCTGTGCGAGGGTAGAACCGCCCCAGTTGAGCCGGCCCGTTTGTGCCAAAATTAGCGTGACTCTACTACCTATAAAATATAACTAATATATATCCATAAGCTTAAATAGCCATTATAGTTGCTTAGTAACAGTCGTAGCACTCGTTGGAGTATAAGTCGTAGCACTAGTTGTAGTACAAACGTCGTAGGATCTGAGATCGAATTCAAGTGAAACGAGTCCACAATAGCAGCCACTGTATAATATTTTTTCATATAGATACGTCAAAAAATATAGTTTGGAGATAATAAAACTGAATATACTACAGATACTCTTGTTTATAGTATCATTTGAGTCATGGCTGTTATATAGAGTTCTTTTTAGAACTGCTGAGGTGAAATAATAAAACTTTATATTTGAATTTTACGCGTTCAAGCCGTAACAGCTTGTGAATTCATTATTCATGCTGCATTAAATTTATAAAAATACTACCTATGTTCCTATTTTTTATACCACCTAAATCACAGAACGATGGACAACTTCATTTACATTTTAAAAATAATGATTAAGAACAGTATTAGTATCATGTTTAATTAAAACATTAATATTGTTTACAACAAGTGCTTTAACAATATTTAAATCGCGAGCCACATTTCTTTATATTTAGACAATATACAATGATTTAAAAAAATATTTTTATCTTGAACATAACAACATAGAAATGTGATACTTGTCTCTTTCCGTCACTCAAGTTCTGTATGTGAATGAAAATACTTGAGAATATTAAATGCGCAGTATTTATATATGTATGCATTAAAATATATAGTATCATCAACGCCTATTGTAGTCCACTGCTGGAAATAGGCATCTCTAATTGCACGCCTCTAATGTATATTATCAATAGAGTAAGAATGAGAAATACACTACATAAATACTTGAAACTAAAAGCAGTACTTGAACATTATTAATGAATTTGTAGCGATAGCGTAGTCTGGCAAATGGCGCCGACCGCCGCCCGCGTCCCTGCGCCGTGAACGTCCGAAGGCTCCGTCGTGCGCGCTCGGTTTTCCCCGCCTCGCCGATCGAGTACTGATACTGACGCCGGGAGGCTGCGCGCACGTTGACTCGCGCCGCCATACATTTTATTCGCGTACCGCGCAAACTTTATGTGTTTTACCTATTATTCTTATGAATCGTCGTTCTTGTACTGTGTTACTATTGTCTTGTGCTTTCTATGTGTCGTACTATTGTATAAACTTCTTTGTGGCCTTAGTAGACATTAAATTGCTTGCTTCAAGCAACCTTTAATACAGACTGTTATTTATTACACCGCTTACGCATCGCGAAACCTCTCGCTATAAATTCAAGGCATTGTATTGTACAGTATACATTTGGAAAAAAATACTTGTTATTTATTCAGAAAACTTAATTTAAAAATAAAAATTCAAGTTACTTGTAGAACTTTTTCATATCAAAACGTCGTTTTACCAAACCTTATTCTTAAGGATGTTCGAGATAATATAAAATAGAATATTCTACAAAAGATCTTAAGAGGCCCCTACAATTGCCATTTGGCTGTTACAGGTGTTCTTAAGTAGCGATAACGTTTTAACCCCCATTAAATCAATTTGTTAGTCTATTAACCCTATTTCCAAGTTATATATTAGAAAAGGTGTGTGAAAATTACCCTTTTTTCGAGTATATCCATCTATTTCAATTTATTATCTCATTGAACTTTGTGGATAGCATTGTTTGAAGCCGGTCCTTAAGTGTGCTTTGGTTCTCTACACAACATTTCAATTTGATCTTAAAATGGAAGAGTAGAGAACATTCAGTTTAATGGCACTTACTTTTTCATCCATACAATAAAATTAACTTAAAAATTCAGATAATGGTATTTTACTAGATTTATTTTAGTCATCAACTAGAAAGGTTAGATTATATTATTTATCTACACCCATGCTATAAATCATCTTTAAAAGTTTCTGAAACAGCTAACTTATTACCAACATTAAAACATCCAGTGTCATGGTAACCATAATATCATCTAAACGAGTGTTAAAATGTTGTACTTAATTTCATAATGCAACTCCTTTTTCAAAAAAAGAACATTGTCAGGTACGGGCCTTTCACTACCACAGTGCCGTATTTAAAAAAAGAACTGTTATTCGAATTCACGTCGTATCCCGCCATTTTCGTTCGATATTAAAATATCGATATTAATAATTGCACACCACCTTATGGTTTCAGAACGTTTTATAGAGGATTCAAATCATGTTTGTATGTAACAGTACATAATTAGGTAATAAAACACTCATGTGATTTTATTATTTAAACCCACATTCGTGTTTCAATACCCCTTTATTATACAACAGTAGCATAAATACCTATTATGTTACTCTGGGTAACCTGAATTTTTAGACTAAATGTATTGGTAACATTTACAAGCTATTGCCTAATATTTAGTAAACAATATATTTACTTGATTTTGGGAGTGTCACACTTGACGATGTCGTATCAGGACGATATTAACTCTTTAAAAAAAGACCTCGTCATCGTAAATCTTGTTTTCCATCCATCAAATCAAATCAAATCAAAATAGTTAAATTCTTAAGAAACTTTATATCAAAAAGATTTATATATATTCAAATTATGCCAATTGCTCCGTGGAAAAATTAATAACTTTGGTCCAGAACATAGTCACAAGAAACCAGAACTCCGACCTAAATGATTTTCGTAAACAAAGAGAGTTTTAGTTTCAAATAGAGTTGAACTTGTTTGGCCAGTAAAAGCTAACTAATAGAGTAGATATTTAGCTGAAATGTATTTATCTTCTATATGACATAAATCTGACGGGGCTTTGGTACAGTGGAAGCAGACCGCTTGGAATCCGATCCACAAGTGCTCATGACAGACGACAGATAGTCCAGCAGATACGGGATCCAATATTTTGAAAACTAATTGTTCGTTGACATATCTGTCTCCGAAATTATTGGCTCCATTATATTGCATTAGCTTGATTATTATATTTTTGATAGTCAACTCTATTGAGTTATATACAAAACATTTCTTATTAGCTATTCCCCGCGGCTTCCCTCATGTGAACGCAGTATTGTAATTTCGTAAGAGAGTACGAGTATCAAAGGTGAATACGCGTTTAGTAATAATTTTAGATTAATTATCATTTAATTCAATGAATTAGTAAAAGGATTAAGAATATTTGATTTGTTATTCTATAAAAGATTATCATTTATTTATTTACTCAAAGAAAGCATTCTGGACTTTTTAATGATAATTTGCAACAAAAAATATATAATACGAAGTTGTATTAAAATATCCATATCCTGTTTTATTAAAATATTATATTGTATATCATTCTCATCATTTTTATCATTATTTGGGGTCAGCTGCGACTTCAACCGGTATTACTCGAATATCAGTTTCTTCACAGAGCGACTGGCATCGGACCTCTGCAACCCTGAAGCTAAACTGAATTCAAACATTGAACTAGTTGTCAGAATATTTGAGGGCACTGATTTCCCTATAACGATTGCCATAGATGTTCATGATAACCGGAACTGACAGCTTAACGTGCTTCCCGAGGTACCAGCTCCGGACTGCTATTAAGAATTTCTTGCTCAACAGCAGTCCGACCCGGGCATTGAACCCGAGACCTCTTGATCGGAAGTCGCTTACGCTAACACTAGACTAATGAGCCAATTATACTACGTGATATACCTATCATACTAATTTTATAAATTCGAAAGTAACTCAGTCTGTCTGTTGCGCCTTAGGGGCTTTAGCGAATTAACGAATTAACGTTTATCCAAATTCAATCCAATTTAGATCAATTTCATTGTAGAGATAGATTGTACCTTGGAGGAGGAAATATGCTACTTTTCATCATAATAAACGATTCCAAAGTTAACTAAAATTTGAGATTAATGAGACACTATATTAATTGGGAAGGTATTCTAAATATAGCAATAACATCAAAGCAGAATCAATATTTGTATCCGAGTTGCTCAGTTACTTTCGGTCATTGGCATGGTCTTTATGTCGAGTGCCTATTAATATTTAATAGTACGAACATTGAACCTTTTATTACAATTTTTATGAACACAAGCGACATTGCTGCTATCTTTCCATTGGAATTTCCTACTCGTAATATAACTGTTATAAGTTCTAAATGGTAAACAAATTTTATAGATTTTGTTTTTTCAGAAAGCCATCTACTGCTTTTATTCATAATTTTGTACGATCATTGTGAAATAATAATGAGGTGCTCATAGGTGATTGGAAACAATCACCTATGAGTACCAATGATGATGAGTAAGCAATGACGGCGCGGTCTGTACCTGGATGGGCGGCCGCTGATGGCACGATACCATGAGCGTATCTGTGATTCGGAGGTCACGTTAAGTAGTCCGTCTCGGTTGTTATAGGGTAACAGTCGTAAAGCTTAATTTGGCTGCTTAAAAACATTCAAGTGCAAGATTACGTAGCCATAACGCTGTTTATGCATCAGTAACACTCCATCATGTGAATATTCAAAATATTTAAAAAATGCATACGTACACCTACACATATACATACATATTTACAGACTTCACTGTGTACTATATATAATTAAACCAAGAGTATTCATAATGACAGGTAATAATCCTTCACCAAGTTTTTAAAAACTGACAGTATTTTAGCTTTTCCGATTGTTTCTGGCAAGCTTTTCCAAAGTAATAAATAAGTAAATAATAATCCTGCAATGTGTTTTGCCCAAGAACTGAAAACGGTCTTTAAGATTAGAAGGTGTATGACGATGAAATAGAACAATGTACATAAGAGAAAGAACTCTCTTTTTGTAGAGGTTAAAATTAATTCGATTTGAATTAATGTCAAAAACAAGTCAACGAAATTTCAACATTATTAAATGGAACTATAATTATTCAAATTTCTTTTTATGATAATATTAATAGAATGTCTGACGTTCACACAAAAAATCCGCTCACATAAAATTATTCAAAAAGTAAATGAATATGAAATGATAGGCATTTACTTTTGTTTTATTACTGTCACGCTAATGGAGTTAAAATAAAACAAAATTCATTAAATACTGCGTTAACTGAAGGTATTAACAACAGTTGATACCCTTTATGATACGCACAATTGTTACATACGTAGTAGACGTTTAAAATTTAAACACTGGACCTGTTTTAACTGTGACAATACAACAAAAATATGAAAACATATTGCTCATATTTTGCTCGTATTAATATGTCTTTTCTAGAGTACAAATATTCTTTTCCTTTCTTCACTAACTTTTTATACTTCTTGATAAATTTAATAAGTATAAAAGTACGTAAATTAAAGCATTTACTATAAACAATGTTTAATATTTTGTGTACAGTCTAATATAAAGGCTAGTATTCTGGGCTTAGTCGAGTTCCATTTTTCTGAAGTTCTAGGTATATATAGCAGGCTACATGTGACAGATTCGTAGATAAATGACCCTAATTACAGTAATTCCTAAGGAACTGGCGTAGAAACAGTGATTAATTTTAAATTCAATATGACAAAAGAACCACACCGGTCAGAATTCTGTTGGAATTTAACAAAATTTACGTTTAGATCATTGGATATTTACAATTACTCCTAAATTTAATTTACAAAAATCATTCTACTACATTTAGATTAATAATAATATACATTTATCTACCGAAAATACTATCATTAATATAATATGCCCTAATACTTTCAAATATTTACTTCTTTAATTATAAAATACAGTAAAATTCGGTAAAATGTTCTTATTGATGTCATACGACAAGCACATGAATTAAATACTACAGATATTTTTGCGAAATACGAAATACAAATTACTTTTTATACATGTACAAAGTAATCACGTTATGTTATTTTCTCTTTTACTATATATTCGAATAGCAGCATATAAATATAATTAGAGGAATGTTATCTTGGATAACATTAATATACAACCTCGTTTGGTCTCTAGCTTTTTGGTTTGGTTTGATTTTAATTAAGCTTTACTAAAGCGAAATGATTTGCAATTTTTTTTATGTACATGTACAATAAAACAAGTGTACAAAGTACACTGATAAGAATAAGGCATGCGTGTAGGATAAATATTGCTATTTTTACATTTGCTGTTCTAGTTAATTATTATATGGTAGATAGAGTTTGGAATATAAATTTTTCATCGTATTAACCAAAAAGTAAAGCAAGCAATGCTTTGATGACTCTACGATATCGAATTCAAAATGTTACTCGCTCTTTATTTTTCTCTCAATCGCCTTTATTGATCCTATGAGCTGAACTGCGCTCTATTATTATTAGTTTGGGATTTCAAATTTACAAAATTAAAATTAATGAGTTCTATATTAAAACATAAGATTTATGTCTTCAGTAACTAGTTGATTTATTCAAGGAATATATGATTTGCAGTTTCACTCAAAATTTTTCTACTGTAAACGGTTACTTTAGTAACATTTATAAAATAACTTCAGAAGTCAATGAAAAGAAAAGCACTAATTTAAAACATTAAACAATATGTGTCCACACGCACGCGCTCCTTGATCAACTCCGGCTCTTTCTTCTTCTTTTGATGAAATGGCAACCAGCCGGATCACTCAAATCGGCTATTTCTGCCAATATCAAGTATTTATAGTCTTCAATTAGAAGTTTTCAAGTCTTCAAGTCGTCGTCGTGATGAAATTAATAATAAAAAATATATAAAATGTGGATGATATGAAATGGGGACAGTCTTTCGAAAAAACAAAAAACGATCTCCCCTCCGGCTCCTTGTAAGACACGCTCGTATCTTCTTTGAAGAAGATGTTACACATATGTCAACAATGTGACTGATAGATAATGACATAAATACAGTACAATGACAATATGAGCATTGTAGATCACATAACTCAGAGGAGCACCAACCATCCACAAGTTAGAACTACCAAAAAACTTATAGATGAAATCTGACTATTACATAATTTTACGAACATCTCTGATCGTCATTTGCTTAACATCAAGTATGGTAATCGCTTAACCGACATCGCAATATGACTACAATATTTCACTTTAATTTTTTACTTACACTTAAAAACATTTGAGCATTCTATATAATTTATATCGAATCTATCTAACTAACAATATAAATACGAAAGTTATGCTGCCTAAGTCCTTAACTCAAATTACTTAGAATACTTATTTTAACATACCATAGAATAGTATTCACAGTCTCACCAGTGAAACCATGGGTAAAAGCTAATTAAATATGGATGCTAAGTTTGGATATTGTTCAGTTCAACACTATATAATTTACAACATGAGTTAGATCTGCTGCTGTGAGTGCTAGCACGAAAACGTTTTATTTATTAGAATAATTTAGTTTTATAGGTATTTTACGTCCAAACTACACTAGTTATAAAAAATGTAATATGAATAGTCTCGCAACTTTACAGAAATTCTAGGGTCTAAGTGTCTCGTTCCCGGGATTGCCCTTCCAGAGTACTTGTGGTAACTGTTTACTAGTACCAGAGACAGCGAGCGGTTCCTGGTTGGTTTTTTTTAATAATAAATAAATATTTCAGACATATAACACACAACGCCATCTAGTCCCAAGCTAAGCAGAGCTTGTGTTATGGGTAATAGACAACTGATATGAATACATAAATACTTTTTTTTTTGTAAACACATACATATTATACATAGAAAACACCCAAACTCCGAAACAAATATTTGTAGATCACAAAAGACTTGGTCCGACCCAGGATTTGAACACGAAACCTCAAGAACAGCAGTCGCATTGACTACCACTGCGCCACCGAGGCAGTCTAAGGTTTAAGTCGGTTTAACTCCGACATAGCCACTATTATGTATAAATAATAAAACTGCCTCGGTGGCGTAATGTTAGCGTATGTGACTTCTGTGCTCGAGTTCGATTCCCGAGTCGGATCAAATGTTTGTATGATCTGCAAATATATGTTTCGGAGTTTGGGTGTTTTCTATGTATGACATGTATGTTTTTTAAAAAAAAAGTATTAATGTCAGTTGTTTAGTACCCATAACACAAACTCTGCTTAGCTTGGGGCTAGATAGCTTTGTGTGTTAAATGTCCGAAAAAATAAATTATTATTTATGAAATATACGAGGGGATTTCGGTACAAAAAATAAAGTGTCTAGACGTTTCGAAGCAAGAAAAACCTTTAATAGTCCAAAAGCTAAAATGTATCAGGCTAAGAGCTTCTCCGTACAGATCATAAGAAAATATAAGCCTATTAGAAAGTTCAAAGAACACATACTTACAATAATGTATGCAAGGATTCAAAGCTTTTTCCTGCTTGCTTTGAAACTACAGTCATTTTCTAACAGGGCTAAGCGCTGGTTCCATTACATTGTAGATCGTTTACACAGGTGTCTGTTAATGTTTATATAAAAACTCTTAAGGCGTTTTTAACGATGACCCCATTTTCGCAATTTACGGGCCATTAAGTTTTAGCCTCATAATAACTTGCCATGACTATATTACATAGGTATATGTGTGACGATGACAAAGACTTTTTAAGCTTTTTTATGGTCTATGTGGCAAACGAGCAGACGTATCACCTGATGGTAAGCGATTACCGCCGCTCACGGACACCCGCAACACCAGTGTCGTCACAAGTACGTTGCCGGCCTTTGGGGGGATGGGGAAGGGGTTGGGCTATGCGACTCCGGTATCCTCACTCACTTGGTAAAACACAGTGCAAGCGCTATTTCACACCGGTTTTCTGAGAGACCGTGGTATCTCTCCGGTCGAGCTGACCCATTCATGACGAAGCGTGGCTCTCCCACGGTAAAAAAATACTAAGAAACTGTAGTTTCATAAATAAAATAATCTTTAGAAAACTTTTTCAACTATTAGTTTAAAATCATCTTAAATTATATTTTAATTAAAACCTTAATAACGGTGTTCGACATATTTATGAAGCTAAAATAATTTTAACTTATACATTTACGCCACAAAAATAAATATTTCTACGTATTTAATAATACATATTTCACGTAATCAGTATAAAATAATTTGATTAAAACTGCTTTACTCGTAATTCGTGGCCTTCTTCAGCGTATAATTTCTCTTTACACACAAAATCAACACCTGTAATGTGTGACTTCGGCCCGGACGAAGCACACTACCATTAACTGCAATTCAACTCCAGCTCGTTGCTTGCCTCCATTAGCACAGTTTAATGTGGCCTTTCATTTGTTAAATAAATGTTCTGACTTAACGCGATAAACCTTGGTTTAGTCATGGCCATGTCTAATATAATTCGTTAGTTTCATTTCCTTAATTTACTTAAAGTAAATTTCTTCGGTAAATATAATCTAATAATCATAATATACCTGTTTGTTGAATAAACTTAGTATGATTGAGGCGTTAACGATTTAAAAAAAAATGTGTAGATCTTTGTCCCTTTTACTAAAAATGGAGATTTATAATACAGCTTCATCAATGTTTACAGAGTGAGTGAGGATACCGAAAGCCCATAGTCCAACCCTTCCTCCATCCCCCCAAAGGCCAGTAACGCACTTGTAACGCCTCTGGTTTTGCGGGCGTCCATGGGCGGCGGTAATCGCTTACCATCAGGCGATAAAAAAAATTTGCAAAAATATTTTATTGCGAAATTCATAACTTTTAATAACTTTCTATGATATTTCGTTCTTGTAGTATAAGCAAGAAGACTATGAACAGATTGTTTGATTGTATTCATGATATGTGTCAAGAGTTTTGATTAATTTCAAACAAAACAAAATTAAAAAACAAGAACTCTATTTATCATTTTTCAGACTAGGTATATTGTTCACATTTTTTTGTTTTATGTATTTGATATATATTTTCTAGTCGTATATATAATTATTTAAGTTAACATTAATGCAGTAAACACGGTACATTAAATAAATATACAAAAATAATAACACTAAGGTAAACCTGATATAATCAATACCAATCCACTACCAAGAGACTTTGCACTGTATCTTCTCGTTTAAAGTTGTTTGTTTTCCATTTTCCATTTGAAAATAGTGTACAGTTAATTCTTGGTTTTCCATTTGAAAATAGTGTACAGTTAATTCTTGGTTTTCCATTTGAAAATAGTGTAGTGTGAAGTTATAGTTCGTTTGGGCTACACACAGTATAGCACAGTTTACAGAATGGAGTTTTTCTTTTAAATTTAATACCTAGGACTATTCTAAGGTCGATTAGTTGTCTGTTTGACTACTAGAACTTTTAAATCATTATCTTCCTAGCCTTCAATATTCCCAATAGTATTTGGGGTTGGTTACTAATTCAACCGGTTTTTCCTGAATATTAGTTTTGACACAGATCGACTGGCATCTGACCTCCGTAACCCTTAGGGCGAACTGAATTCGAAGGTTGAACCAGTTGTCAGTATATTTGAGGGTTTTTTTTTTTACACAACGCCATCTAGTCCCAAGCTAAGCAGAGCTTCTGTTATGGGTACTAGACAACTATAAATACTTATATACTTTTTGTTTGTTTTGTAAATACATACATATTATACATAGAAAACACCCAAACTCCGAAACAAATATTTGTAATCAAACAAACATTTGCTCCGACCCGGGAATCGAACCCGAGACCTCAAGCTTAGCAGTCGCATATGCTACCACTACGCCACCGAGGCAGTTTTGACTTCCTAATAACGATTGCCATAGATGTTCATGACAACCATGACCGACGGCTTAACGTGCTCTCCGATTCACGGGCGGGAAACACTGACATCTACTAGAACTTTAAAATCTATAAAAAATATTTTCTTTTGAAATTTATGTATTTATAAAAGTATACCTTGATAATATAAATATAAATATAAATTAGACTTTATGCTTTATCCACAACGAAGTTGTAAATTTAAAAAACTATAGTATGTACGTTCCCTTGTTTTTTAGCTTAACTCGGCTTGTCCGCTGTTTAAACCTCAAATACATTTTAACATAAAATACTTCTCTCCATCCACCTAAAATGTTTCGAAATAATTTATCTCCTTTCTTTATTTGTAGGAATATAAAGTACTATTTTACCAGACTGTAGACGACATCTATTGTCTTTGAAGTGGCATCTTTAACAAATGCACTTACGTTATTAAATTTGTACCTTGAATTTAAATATCTCTTAAAACGCATTTTCAATTTGATGAATACTCATATATTCTTTAATATACCTTTTACGGCTTTCAACCATTCGGATCCCTTTAATGTGTCTCTTCGGTCGTTGGCTAAAGGACCAAATAAAACTTAAAATATAACCCTAAAACATTACCAAGTCGAATTAAGTATTTCATAAGGGCAGTCAAGCCCGTAATGGGGTTCGCCCAACCAAAAACAACAATCTGTTATATCTTATTTAAACTGGTTTAATCTATGAAAGGTTTATTTTCTGGGGTGAACGAACTTTACGTAGAATATTTCTATATGCAGTTGGGTTAAAAGATTTTTTCATAGATACAATGTCATAATATACTTTTTGGCACTTGATACCTTAGTTTACCCTTTTTCAATGTGCAATATGTATAAATTATTAAAAATTGTAGAGAAGATAAATTATTACAATTTACAATTTTTTTAATTATTTAAATTACATAACTTTAAAATCATACAAATCTTAGTTTCTTTATTTAAAAATCCCTTAGCTAATAAGAGGCACTCATAGTCCAGTTGCACTCGGTGATTAGAAACAATTACCGAGAATAAGCAACGACGGCACGGTCAGTACCTGGAAGGGTGACCGCTGGTGACATGTTACCATGAGCGTCCCCGTGGTTCTCGAGGTCACGTTAAACAGTAGGTCACAGTTGTTATCATAGGATTACAGTGAAGCTTAGTTGAAGCCCTTTGGGCGGCTTAAAAACATTCAACGGCAAGATTACGTAGCCACAACGTTGTCTTGCCAGCCCCCAACCCGCATTTGGCCAGCGTGGGGACGTAAGGCTTTAACCCTTTACTTAGTCCCAGCAGTGGGACGTTATGGGTTGTTGCTGATGATGATGATGATTATATTGATTAAGTTCACTTCATCTTCATCCTGATTCACTTGGTAGAGATCCAAGTTTGAACATGAACTACAACTTTTGCAACATTGATGCTAAAGGAACGTGTTTTGATATTTTCATTTTTACTTTTTATGGGCTACTAGCTGAACCCTGTGGTGCTAACGTCGCGAGTTGAAGCTAAAGGGTGTTTTTTTAAGCCCCATAGAACTTGAAATGTAAAAAATAACACAAAAAATTTAATTGTAATCAAAATTTTTTTTTACTCGAAAGATCAATACGTGACATTAACATTTGAAAATGATTTCAGGCATATGGGCACCGCGGCTGTTCTTGACGAAGTGCATTCTGGACGTCCAATTTTGGGCCACTTTTTCGAGCACTGCTGGCCGTATGTCACGAATAACACGAACAATGCTGGCCTCCAAGGCGTCAATTGTTGCTGGTTTATCAGCATAAACCAGTGACTTCACGTAGCCCCACAGGAAATAATCGAGAGGTGTCAAATCGCACGACCTTGGAGGCCAATTGACAGGTCCATTTCTCGAAATCAACTTATCGCCAAATTTTGATTTCAATAAGTCGATGGTTGCGTTCGCCGTATGGCACGTAGCGCCATCCTGTTGAAACCACATCTCCTCCGGATCAATGTCATCCATATCTTCAAACAAAAAATCATTGATCATGGTGCGGTAACGATCTCCATTGACCGTAACGCGAGCTCCGGCCTCATTTTTGAAGAAATAAGGTCCGATGATGCCACCAGCGTGAAAACCGCACCATACGGTGTATTTTTCTGGATGTAATGGAGTCTGTAGGGTCTGTTGTGGATTGGTCTCACTCCATATGCGGCAATTTTGCTTATTAACAAACCCGTTAAGCCAAAAATGCGCCTCATCGCTGAACACAATTTTGCGATAAAACAACGGGTCAGTTGCCAACTGCTCTAGAGCCCAATCGGCGAAAGAACGACGCATATAATGGTCTCGTGGCTTCAATTCCTGCACCAGCTGGATCTTATACGGGTGTAGGCCGAGATCTTTGCGCAAAATTTTCCACGTAGTGGACGGACAGAGCCCCAATTCCTGCGACCGACGACGAATCGATAAATTTGGATCTTCTTCCACACTTTCGTTTACAGCGGCGATATTGTCTTCAGTACGCACATTCCTTCGACGTGCTGGTGTTATTGCATCCTCTAGAGCAGGGTTTCCTAAACTTATTTTGCCTACTGCCCACTTTGAGAATAAATTATGTTTCAGCGCCCCCTATTTTTTCACCTACTTAAAAACCACTATAACTTAAAATTTAATTAATCAATTATTGTAAGCTATATCAGCGGAGAATAAACATTAATTCTAAACGAGATTTTTACTATAACTCGCAAGAGTTAACTTGAAACCTGAGCGCAGTAGGTAATACACAACGGCTCTCAGGTCTCAAGTTGACTCTTACACCTGCAAATGAGAATGATTATTGAAACGCAACTTTATAGTATTCAAATATAGTATCTTTTATTCAAAATAAAACAAACATAAACGATTCTTATATAAAAACTAATGTGAAGGATGGACCTGATGCTGTTTAATAAGTTTATTGATATTAGGTTCCAATTTTACTCAAGAACAGTCGCAAGTCGCCACGTTCGGTAACATGCAAACGATTTCTCTTAAGCAGTGTTGCCACAGCACTAAACCCACGTTCACACAAATATGATGATGGGAATGCTATCAGGAATCGTTGAACGATTGACCACAATCCAGGGTACAATTGCGGGATCGGTTTTTGTAGCCAAAATTCTTGGTAACCATTTTTGAACTTGATTTTTATTTCCTCGTTTGTTGTCAATTCTATAAGTTCTTCTTCCAGCTGTGTTGACATTTGAAAACGGATCCAACACCCAGTCTGGTATTTCCAAGTTCAAAATGTCCTGGTATCGTTCGGTGAAGTCAATGTGGAGGTTTTCCAAATGTTGGCAGTAGGCAAACAAATCGTCGTTACTGCAGGATACTGATAAATTCGGAAAATTGTGAAACTCACGTCTGCCCATATTCTTTTTGTGTAGAAGCAGTTTGGCTGCGAAATCAGCAACGACGTTTTTTGTTTTAATTAAATTTAGTTCATCGCCTTGCAGTTGGAGATGCATGACGTTGAACAATTTATACGGGTCTGTCATGTAAGCTATATCATTTTTAAATGTAATGAGCTTGTTGTGAAATTTTGTATCTTTAGTTTCCAAGAACTCTATTACAGAGTTAAACAGGTTGTAAAATCGAGTCAGACAATTGCCTCTTGATAGCCAACGAACTTCAGTATGAAACAACAAACGGTTAAAATCCTCGTCATTAGTAACACAAAGCTGATGAAATAATCTATCATTCAAAGAGCTGTTGCGGATTTTGTTGACTGCTTTGATGACGTATTGCAGTGATTGAAATAGTCGTTCACTTAAGTTTCTAGCAACCAAATGTTGTCTATGAATAACGCAATGTACGGCAAGGACATCTGGAATTTTATTTTTTAAGTACGCTACGAAGCCCTGTCATAGCCGGAGCGCCATTCGTAGCAACTGATATAATATTTTTCAAGGGAATCTCTTTCTCATCAGAAAACTTTTTCAATATATTGAATATGCTTTCGACTTTTGTATCGGTCTCCAAATTTCTAGCAAACAATAGTTCTTCACATATTTTCTCATCTTTAATAAACCTCACGTAAGACAGCAACAATGCTTCATTAGTTGGTAAAGTGAACTCATCGAGCTGAATTGAGAATTGGCTTGTCCTCAGGTGATCGCACAATGATCCTTCAATATCTTTAGCCATTTCATCAATTCGTCTTTGCACAGAATTATTACTCAAAGGAATTTATCGGATAATATCTGCAGGCGGCGTATGAAGCACAGTAGTTATTACTTCCTTTATTGCTGGCAAAATTAACTCTTCTCCGATGTTATGTAGTTTGCCTTTTTGAACAATTAACAAAGAGATATAGTACGAAGCTCGAAGTCCGTCGTCATCTTGCTTAGCAGCCGCCGAAAATAGTTTTGCTACACTTGGCTGAGTATTATGTTTCTTCTCTAGGTCTTGAAAATATGCTACATTCTTGTCTTTCTTACCTGGATGCATTTTATTCAAATGATCTTGCAGTCTTGAAGGCTTCATTGCTTCATTCGAAAATGTTTTTAGACATAGAAGGCACAAAGGCAACGATGGGTTTGTGGGATTTTCAATGAATCCGAATTTAATATATTCCGCACAGTATTGCCGTCTCTTCTTTTTTACTTTCGACATTGTTTTGTTTTAAGAAATACGTAAGTTAGTGTTTAACTTAAGTAGGTACTGCTTATCTATTATGCGCGAAACCGCATATGGGAATAAAATAAATATTACGTTGTTTATATAGATTTGCATAAGCAGCACGCACCGACAGGAATAAAACAAACATGCATAAACTCGTTTATCTCATTCGACGCTCAGTCGTACTCAACAAGTAAGAACAAGTATTACATGAACCAGCCGATTGATACAGGAATGCACAATTCGGGCTATTTAACAAAAACTTGTTAAAACATGATTGCCCGCGGTCTACTATCTACGAAAATTACCTATCTAGGAGTACTAATAACTATTAAAATGCGAAAATATGTCTGTTGCCTTTTTATTTGTTTGTTTGTGTCTACTTTCATTTCGAAACTGAGCGACCGATTGACATGATTTTTATTTTGTATATTCAATAAAACTGGACAGATATATGAACTACGCGGAGAGAAATATCGAACCGAGTTTGAGCAATCTCTTAACTAATATTAATTGATGTTCACAAGTTGTAGTTGAGAGTCGAGAGCTTATGCAGTCGGTGTCTAAGAGGCTTCCTAGCTAAATGAAATTACAAATCACCCCCCAAGCCTCTACACAACGCCCCCATTTTTTTCTGGGTCTCTTGACCGCCCCCCTTTAGGCTTGCAGCGCCCACAAGGGGGCGTTATCGCCCACTTTGGGAAAGGCTGCTCTAGAGAGTATGTGGTACGAAATCTATCCACAGTTCGACGAATGGCTTGTTCAGATGGACGATTATGTACGCCATACAAATGACGAAGTAGTCTATAAGTTGCGCGAATCGACGACTGATTTTCAAAGTAAATTTGGATAATTTCGTAGCGTTGTTCAAGCGTGAGTCTATTCATGATGATTTGTCAGAGTATACTGAAACAAATAAAAAAAAAAGTTTCATCAAAATTTAATTTTTTGTGTTACTTTTTACAATTTAAAGTTCTATCTAGCTTAAAAAAACACCCGTATCTTTATAAATTGTAGCCTATGTGTTATTCTGATCTATAAGCTATGTTATTGTAAAGTTTCATCAAAATCCACTCAGTAGTTTTTGCGTGAAAGAGCAACAAACATACAAACTTTCGCGTTTATAATATTAATAGGATGCTTATTTCGAAAATAATGTTTAAATATCTAATAGTAACTTCTAAATTGGAAGTTACTAATTAAAATAACACTAATCAAACAAAGTAGATATTGACGGGTGTGTTTAATTAGATCACACTAGAATATACCATTTTGTTACAAGTTAGGTTCTCTGTTCAAGCAACATCAAATCATACTCTTTATTATTTTTATAACTGAATTTCATCAGAGTTTTGATTAACATTGATTTGTACATGACTTCTACTACGCATTTAAAATCATAAAAATATTGAAATAATTTATTTCTTTCAAGCTATTTATAGTACACGAAGGGTGTACCTTAAAATATTTCAATGTATATCATGTTTATTTATGTCAGGTTCGGTCAAGTCACGTTTTGGGGAAAAATAAACTTGAATTTTCTAAAAATAATTAAAACAGTACAACAAAAATGATGGCACAATCTGTTGAAGTTGTGAACATTACATAAACTTATACTTCGGCCGCTCGAAGCAGGCCACTGGTTTTTAAAGTGCTTGTTTTAATTAAAGTGCTTTTGACAGTGAACAGGGTTGTGACGTACTAGGCTATAGTTTATGAAGTCGATCTTACTTTGATTGTCTAGATAAGTTGTGTGCACGGAGCAAAATGTTGTGGTCACTATTGTACCTACAGAAGACGTGAAAGGGTTAAACCACAATATTGTTTTAAATTATTGTCAAGCATGTGATTTTTTTTTATGGTATAGGGGCAAACGAACAGACTTATCGCCTGATAGTAATTACTGACTAATCACCTTTTACTGCCGCCCATGAACACCCGCGACACCAGAAGCGTCACAAGTGCCTTTCAAGAAGGAGTATGCTCTATTCTTGAGGATTTGAAGGTTGTATTTGTCCGAAAATACAGCGGTCGACCCGACCGAGTTCTTTCCACAGTTTTGTTGTGCGAGGCAGAAAAATCTTAGAAAACCGCACAGTTGTGGATTGCCAACCATCTAGATGATGATTCGAGTCGCTCTCCGTTGAATGCGGTCCTGAGGAAGGAGCTGGTATGGGGATGCCCCCGCCCAAAGATAAATTCCATGTGAGGACAGTATTCCATGTGAGGCCGAACCTGCGCCTTATAAAGCAAAAGACGGTGGGCCGAAGTGAAATACTGTCTGATCTATTGAGCACACCAAGCTTCTTCGAGGCCGCCGATTTGGCCTTACCCTCCAAATGGCCACGAATGGTCACGTATATATCTTGCTATTAACTTATAAGGTCACATTGCTATAAGAACGTCTTATTCCTATCTAGTTGAATTCAATCTTTTATAGAAACTAACTACCAAATTCTTACCAATCGAGTTTTCGTGCAGTTCGTAGTATAGTATGTTGAAGTTGAATAATTAAATTAAATTAATGATGGAAAACTCACAGTTCTTTCCTTACTTCAACAATGCTTTTAATAGTGTAGATTTCCACATCATACTGGGTATATTGCGCTCTATTAACATACCTCTAAACGTAATTCATTGGTTTCATAGTTACCTACTTGAACAATATAGCGTGTCAGTCTGGAAGAATCTTTATGTTCTTGGTGTAAAACGTTTGCTGGGATCCCTCAGGGTAGTGTATTATTTTTTTTATTTGTCACTGCATTTATAAATTCTATTTCTTGGTCATTATTCTAATCATTATACCACCTTTATGCAGATGATTTTCAAATTTATACAAAAGTACCGTTACATAAATTATTTTTGGAAGCCTTCTCAATTATCAGTCACGATCTGGCGCACCTGTGTGAATGGAGGAACTTTTTGCTGTGGACAGTCCCAGAATTTTGTGAAGAATATACCGGACACAGCTACCAAACATACGTAATTATTAAAAACAAATATAGCGTTTGAAAAATATCATGGCAATAAACGGTATCTTGAAATACAATGTCTCAGATAAATATATTTGAGACTTTGTTAAAAGCCAACCTACTGTAGCTAGAATAATATTGTTTGGTTTGACATTATTGCAATCACACAATTAGTATTGCTCTAAAACTTACACGGCTATAACTATCATAAAAATATCTATCGATTGATACCTAATTATACCTACATATTTTATTAAAAAAATATAGCTCAAATTAAACAAATCTTTAAAACATATTTTTTTAAAACCTGCTTTTATAAGATGCAGTATTTAGGATTTACACGGCAGAGACTTAAACCACAATAATGTTTTAAATTATTGACACGCATGTATCTTGCTATTAACTTATAAGGTCATATTGCTACAAGAACTTTTCAACTTTAACAATCTTGTTCTAAAACTAATTGAAACTTGGACAAAAGTCAAGTATTTATAACAAATTTATCATGACCTTTTTCTTGTTTAACCTACCGAAAACAATCAAAACCTAATCCATTATGTTTAATAATATTAATCAAATCAAAATAATCTAATTAAATTTATGATAATTGATAGAGTACTTTAGCGTGATTAATAAAATTAAATTAAACAGTATAGAAAGGACCGTTTCAGATTTCATAATATAGATAAGATTTTAAATTACGATTTACAGAGAAATAACTGTAGTTGATGAATAGTTTCAAATAATTAATAGCTTTCAGTTTGTTTAAGTACTAAAGCTCAGCAATCATGACAAAGAATTTATTAAAATTTTGTTTAAAATATTAACGTAATCATCATTTAAGTTAAATACGAGTAACATCAAGACCAAGACCATTAAAGGCCGGCAATGCACTTGTGACGCCTCTGGTGTTGCGGGTGCCCATGGGCGGCGGTAATGGCTTACCATGGTGGGATATACCACCACCACGATAGGTCTGCTCGTTTGTCTCTATACAATAAAAAAGACATTGCAATATTTTATTTAAAAATATGTTGCTTTTCATACAAACATTATAAATTTATCGTCAACAATCTTGCTGAATATAGTCTTCTCCGTCGTAGTTCGTTTTCTTAGTCGTATCTTACGATGCATGTGGTTGGTGACACTCTGTTTTTTATTTTTAATCTGTTACCTCAGGACTATTACTTAATAGTATAAGTTATATCGTCACTTCTGTAAACAAACAACATGGTAAAAGCCGAAGTTTTCAAAAGTCCGTTAAAACGTTATATTATTTTAACCTGACTACAGTGAAGCTAAAAGAAAGAGAGTTCTGAAAATCTATGGTATGTTTATATGTTGCACCGTAACACCGAAACTACTGAATCGATTTTTAGAATGGGTAGTAACTACAGCTACGAGTATAATAATTGCCCGGGTGACATATGCTATATAAATTTAGTAAAAAGTATTCAGGTAGGCGGATTATAGTTTATAAACCTTTACCTGTATATTACATAACATGTGATCCTATCTATCGTAACTCACATTGAAGCTTTATTTACAATGTCAGTACCCTGATTCTTATAATAGAATATGGGATATGAATAAATGATTTTCCGATCTTAGATTTAATTCTTGGAAAATTTAAAAGGTCTGTTGACTTAAACTTGTAAATTATATGTTACAAAAGGTTGTTTATAGACAAATAAACGCTCAAGCAACTGAGTGCTCTTTTGAGTGCTTTTCTTTGCAGACGGATAACTTTAAATACAATACATTCTACAACGTTGCATACATTACACACGACAAATGAAATACTTTGTAATGCAAAATATCTATAACTTTATTAAACTATCTAGAATTGAAATTAATAATGTAGAATACTTTATACATAACTAAAAATGAACAATAATGAGCTTATCGGAGTAACATAAATATAACCACTTATTTTGTAATCCTACTAATATTATAAACGCGAAAATTTGTGAGTATGTTTGTTGCTCTTACACGCAAAAGCTACTGAATGGATTTTGATGAAACTTAACAATAATATAGCTTTTACGTCAGAATAACACATAGGCTATAATTTATAAAGATACTAGCTTCGCCTTGCGGAGTTGCCCACGGTTATTGTCGTACCGCGGGTAGCACCGCGGGGTTCAGCTAGTATTTTATAAAAGTACATGGTTGCCTGTAAGATATTGCCTTCGAGCGTTAAGCGATACTTGTATATCGATCATTCTATCAAACTTTGTAATCAAGTGAACGAATATTGCGTTATTATCAACTCTAATTAAACTTATTCAGAGAAACTTGGCAACGTAACTAGTTTTCTCACTATGAGCGACAGCTTCCCATGAAATTGTAATCAGCTAACTTTCATGGACTAAAAATGTTACTTCGAGATTTTTCCTGTCTACTATTCTTGAGATACTATTATAAAACCTAGCTTCGATTTTTTTATTCAGTAGAAGCTTCCCTGTAGTAAAATAATTTATCGGAGAATGTAACGGAAGATTCTGATCATCACCGATCCTACATTATTCAATTAATGACGAATTTTTGGTACTGCGATTATTATTTTTCAAGCATTTTTCCTTATTTTATTGGTGCTTAAGCAATATCTGCACGGTTTGTATATTGTTTGAATATTGTAATAAGACTTCGTGATAGAAATAGACCCTTTCTACTTTTATAAATAAGAAAGTTTAGATAGATATTCTTGGTGAAAGTAAAAACCATGATACATCAAAATCTTAACAAACTCAAAAGTTTGTTCTTACAAACTATATTCTTTGAAGTTACTACTCAATTACTCACTATAAGTAAAGCAAGTAATTGAGCACTACAGTGTACGAGAGTATTGTTTTTCTTAGGCGTATACGACAAAGCTAATTTATGATAAAAGCTTTCTTTCTCCATGTTAACTAAGTCACCTTGTATTAGTCTTCCTTACTTGCTATTAGATTACAAATGGAATTACAACACAGTCGGTCAGTCTGCATCAAAGTTTATCTTTTGTATTTATGTCTAAGTTCTGCCTTTATAAACGTATTCTCATGTGTTTTTCAATGCTAGATAATTATATAGTTCTACAATAGAGCTTTTGTTGCATTGACGCTAAACATATGATTTTTATAACTTATAAGTGACGAGAAATTTTAATACTTTTATTCTCAATGTTTTAATTTGCCATGTTTTCACTTTTGATTTGGTAGTATAATATTTTTAGTACTCAAATTTATTTCATTCATAAATCGAATATATGTTGTGTTATTAGTACTTAATGATACAATCATGACACACTGAATTACATGAACACACGTACATGCTAATCAAAATCTACTTCTTCGCAATCATCAACATTGAGTTTCAATTATTGTATACTACAAATACTGCAACTTTTCTTTTAGCCACTTTTCTTCTCAAAAACTTATATCTAATAAAGTTAATTAAAATTCTTATTTCAAACGTTTTCAAAAGTGAAAACTGTTACATAATGAAAGTGCCTATTTTATGTAGACTTTTCGGAATAAGGGGTAAGTATATTTCCTTGCTTAGAAATAAAATGATAAAAAATACATTTAAGGACAGATACTCTAAAATGGCAGTAAGTTTAAAAATAAAGCTTCTTGGCATTATGCAAATGTTATGAAAAGCGTAGTGTAAGAGCTTTGATCTTATGAATATTCACCAGGTCGTCATTACAAAAGTTTTTTCTTACTCATTCGCCTTTTTCAGGACTATAATAAACCGAAAAGGGCTGTGTTATTGCTTGTTTGGGCACTCCCATTACGTACGAATATATTTGAATTTAGCTTTTGCCTGCGGGTCCACCCGCGTATATTTCGGTTAAGCCGATAATTCTTGATGCAGACGTAACTTTTGTATTTGTCAACCGATTGAAATAAAACAAACACTGAATATTAATTGAATTTACCATAATACATAAGTGAAAGCTGCATCTAAATCCGATAACCCAGCTCTTAAATTAGCGCGCACAAATACACAGATAAACAGACACACATTGTTGTTTTAAGCTCTATTACTTTGATATATAAAAATCCCCATCCCAATTTTTTCCTCAATATCTCTACCGAGGTTTTGAAACGAGAAGCCAACGCAATCTTGTTCCTGCATACAAACTTGAACCCTCGTATTTCCTTTTCAAATATTCACCCGTTTTGAAAAATCCGTTATTAGCGCACGCCTATATCTTTATAGCTAAATATATGTGTGCTAAATTTCAGCGCAATCCGTTTCGTAGTTTGAGCTGGGCGGTAATAGATCAGCCAGTCAGTAACGGTTACCTTTTATATACAGGGTCTGTCGTTAATAATGGATAATCCGGTAAGTGGAGGTAGTCCAGATATCAGGCTGCAATAAAATCATTGTTTATGTCAGTTTTACCAACAGTGTAAAAATGGTGTCCACTTTTAATTGTTTCAAAAATTTGTTTCTTTTGCCATTCAATCGGGTGTCATTTTGACATAATTTGGTACTTTTGTGTAATTTTTGTGGCATCGTACTCCTAGAGACTTCTTTTATTTTATTTTATTAGATTTAGAGGCGTTTTATCATAAAACATTAATAAAATTAACATTTCAACAATTTTTTCCCGGTTTTTTATTTAATTGAATGAAAATGAATGGGTCATATCAAAGTTTAGGTTGCCGCTTGAAGACATGCAATATAGTATTGCTCTCAGATCAATCTAAATAAACCATGCGTACCTGAAAATTGTGTTTTATGTATAGAGTTGCAAAACGTTAATATTGTTAAACATGTATGTCTTGTTGGTATAACATACCGTAAAATGACAAAAAACGACGCTGAAAATGACGCCGCTTTTTAGCGAAGATTTTTGTCGTAGTTGGGTTTCAGTTTTTACTTTTAAGCTATTGCATAGCTTCTATCGCGGATCTTGAGCGTAGAGACCGCATCATGAAAATTCCGTAACGAAAAAACCTAACACCCCCGATTCCGACCGGCATAGCGATGATGATGATACTTTTTAGTTTTTCCATCTATCGATAAATACCAGAACTTGTTATTTTTATTTTTGTTTTTGTTTTTCTTTTTCCTTTTCTTTTTCTTTTTCTTTTTGTTTTTGTTTATCGGTCACCACGCTCCAAGTGTAACTTGAATTAATATCAAAGAAAAAAAAAAAGAAAAAAAATACTGCATAAATAAAATAAATATATAATTATAATTGCATAAGTTGATAAAAAATGCTATGCAATAGCTTTACCGCGGCAGTCACCGAGTGCCACACGTCTTTTTTTATTTAAGATGCTTTGGTGCCGTTATAATATTAATTTATTTGCAATGTATATTATAAAAACCATAGAAAAATAACTAAACTAAAGCAAATGCTTATAATATATTTCTATATTTATAAAATGTACAAGTAACGCCCTTTCTAATGATACTAGATAAACACGACATATTTACCTCAAATTTATTTTTAACACAGTACTTTATGACCGCTAGAGGGCAGCACATTAGATTCAGTGACACGTCATATAGCCTATAACCACTGGACTAACACGAACAATCTAGACGCTTCTAACTATATCTCATTTGTCCCGTTGTAATAAGTAGTCCGGTAACAAGGTATAAATTTACTCCAATATACGTCACCCACATACCCTCAAATGTAAATGTAATGTACAACGATCAGTAGTCGAATGAGCTCATAGTAATGTTACAACGCTTTGTATACTGTATCATTCGAATTGCACTATTTAATAAAAATACCTGTGGTGTTGGAATGTATTCTACAAATCATATGTAATTAACGAGTTTCACAACAAGCAAGGTTTGAAATATTGTACACATAATCACAAATTTTAACATAAAAAACCGACTTCAAGAACTGGACCAAACGGAAAGAAACCAGCTTTCAAATAAAAAAAGAATCATCAAAATCGGTTCACACAGTCGAAAGTTATGAGGTAACAAACATAAAAAAAAACAGTTGAATTGAGAACCTCCTTCTTTTTTTAAAGTCGGTTAAAAATGTATGAGAATGGATTTTTTTATGGAAGTACCGTATATTACGTTTAATTATTCTTTAATATTAATCTTGTATTTTTGTGTGTAGTTTAATAAAATAATATCGACAAATTTGACACCGACAGATATATTTATTTCATATGCATTTAGTGAAAAGTAGTTAATTTGAAATTACAAATAGACACTTCAGTTTTATTTATTTTTAATTATATGAATATATTTATCTTTGTCATTCAAACAAACAAAAGTAATGTTATGAATGATGAAATATTTCTTATAAATGTATTAAGTATTTGCTAGTATGTATTACCGATATTCTAATTACTAATTTGTATTATTGTTAATGGATTAAATTATAAAATAATATGTGTTTTTTATTAACATTATTGAAGTATATGTTATAACAATACACAACGCTACAATAAAAACAATGTAAAGCTGAAATATTATATGTATAGCCTTTTGATTTGGTGAAAAAATAATGCTATGATTAAAAGTACGTCAGTGTTATTTAAAGAAGGAAAAAACTATACCATTAAATTAATTTAAAGTCAATTTTTCCTTGAAAATCAGCTTTTTAAAGTTTTTCTCTCAGTAATTGTCATAGTGCCAACGAAGCCGGGAATATTCATTTTTAAATCTTTCTGCATTTTAAGATATTATGACCAGCAGGGCTTTCAACAGCAGTTAAACCATATATACTTTTTAAAAATCAAGGAAGCTCATTTTGCGAAGTATTTTTTTCTAAATACCGGTGAATAAGTAGATACATATTCGCACAGGTTTTTTATGGATAATATAATATGGCATATATTACTTTCTTCTTCTTTATTTTTTTCCAAGAGCTATAATAAATATCATTATATTTTAGCCAATACACTCAAAAAGCCACTACTCAATATAACGTAGGAGAGCCACGCTTCGGCATGAATTAGCCGGCTCGTCCGGAGTGATACCACGGCCTCACAGAAAACCGGTGTGAAACAGCGCCTGCGCTGTGTTTCATCGAGTGAGTGAGGATACTGGAGGCCCATAACTCTAACCCCTTTCCCCATCACCCTCCCCATCCTCCAAAGGCCAGCAACGCACTTGGGAAGCCTCTAGTGTTGCAGGTGTCCATGGACTACGTCCATTACAAATAATATACGAAAACCTTTCTCAGTAACTCTATCTATTAATAAAACCCGCATAAAAATCCGTGCTGTAGCTTTTAAGTTTATTGCGAACAGACAGACACGGCGGAGGACTTTTTTATAATATATATATACATAGTAATATGTAAAAGTCCAGTAGCGTTTGAACAATGAAAATATCTACTTAGAGATAAAGCTATTTACAAAGCAGTACAACAAATGCAAATGTTCTCGGTTAGTCTCCACCTTTAGAAATTCCACTCAGCCAGCGGTTGACCAACCACTCTGTGAGAACTTTCCACAACTTTAGACGAATTGAATCGTCAGTAAAAGCGCTACAGTATAAGTTTGTAAGCTCCAGACACTTTTCACATTTTTCGTAGAAAACTATAACTGGTTTTCAATCTCAATTGTTCGAAGTATACGTATGTGTTTTAAGTAAATAGTTTGAGAGAACTACTTTAATTCTGATATATTTATTATGGATTGCAATTCAGTATAAAGTTTCTTTCACGATCATAGATACTCGTAGATAGATAGATGGATAGATAAACGCTTTATTGTACACCTTAATATAAAGAAATAATATAACAATAGTACAAAAACAGTGGTACAATGGGCGGCCTTATCGCAGGCTGCGATCTCTTCCAGGCAACTTTAAGATGGACCATCCTAAGTAACGTGTAGTTTGTTGTGCACATTTACAAATAGCGTATAAAATTAATACTTCTTACATACATATATCCACACTAACACACATGCATAATATATACACATTAACACACATATATAAATATGAATACATACACACATACACATACATGCTTTTAAGCTTTAGGAAAAATATATTACATATGTTATAAAAATACCAATCAAGGCCTAAATATATTTATTTCATTCAAGATAATGTGTTGTAGTATCGCTGATTTGTATAATACAGTATTTTGATACATCAATTATTGTGTAGTAAACACTTATGGTATACCAGCGATTTTGCTCGCATTTAATAAAAAGTATACTAATGCTTACTTCCAATACCTTCAAGAATATATGTACAAAGTGATCGGTTAGGTAGTTTCCGCGTGACAGCGTAACAAACAAACTTACATTCATATTTACAATAGTACTGTCTTTCAGCCGCGGCTTCGCTAGCATTTAATAAAAAGTACCCTATATTACTTCTAATACCTTCAAGAATATGTGTACTCTTATACATATACATACTCATACGTGTGTTCATGATAATAGGTTAAGTAATTTTCGCGGGAAAGTGTAGCAATCAAACTTACATTGACATTTATAGTATAGGATTATTAGAATTAGGTAAGGTGGCAAGTAAATATTAGAACTACTTGATGTTATTATCGACCACATCCATACACAGAGAGTGCAGGCAGTTATAAAATTAAACAATCTGTGCAATAAAGTTAAAAAGAAAACTGGTCAATGTGTAAACGGATTCGGCTGCGAAATGATCTCTATTATAACCTTATTTTTTAAACATTGCTAAGAGTATTGGTTTAACAGTATAATCGATAGAAATTTCGTTTATTTGCTTTTATACTCCTGAGAGGTCATATAAAGTTCAGTGTTAGTCTTAGTGTTAAGTTTCATATCTTCAATAGAAAAATCCCGAGGGTACATAACACCAAGTTAATTCACGGTAGAATACTCATTCACTAAAAGATTGGGTTTTCGTTTTGGGTGAAGTTTCTCGAAGAATCTAAGTGCACTATGTTACCCACAGGGATTTGGGTACTTTACAGTAGTTAAGTAGTACTAAGTTTAGCCATTCAACTTAAGCTGCATGTAAGATTCAAATTCAAAAACTTTATACCATGAAATTGAACAATTATAATGCATTCAATTATGAATGGAGTCATATCCACAGTTAGTTATTTCATTAAAAAACGGTAATGCCTGCCTCAGTGGCGCAGTTGTACCATATGTGACTACTGTGCTTGAGGTCTCGAGTTCGATTCCGGGTTCAGATCAAATTCGGAGTTTGGATTTCTTCTGTATATGTCTTCTTCTTCTAATATACACACTTCAGTTGGAAAGGACGGACTTGCACGTGTAGCTGACATCAAAACAGCAAACGGAATCATACAAAGGTCATACCCAAAACTGTGTCCACTTCTAGAAGACGAAGAACCTGTCCAAGACTGAACACAAGAATATACTTCTTCATTGGAGACTGTTGCTCCAAGGCGGGGGGCATGTTCACGCATCGTCATTCCGCTAGATGTCACCACCATCACGCGCCACACGGCCAATGAGGGACAGCAGCATACTTCCCAACCGCCCCGACAGCGACCGCCACTTTCATTAACATTCGCTATTCATTCGCTTCAATACACACTCGTTATTTTGTTACCTAAAATTCAATATTATAGAAAATTGCTATTCGAAGAAGATCTTTTATTCATCTCCAAACATAATTTGGTTCAATGTATGTATTAAAAAAAAGTATAGTATAAGTATTCTGTTAGTCAGTCTAGTATAGTACAAGCTTTGATAAATTTAAATTTCAAGCTTATTTGTGTCAGATGGCCAAATATTTTTTTTAAGTTTATTACATTTTATGCCTGCATTTGATTTTTAATTTTTTATGGAATAAATTCATTCATCTATTTTTAATTCCAAAATACCCTGTTGATTGACATGAGGGCAACCCAAATGAAATAATCGTTGTTATCTTATAATTTTATGTGTTTAAATTTACCTCTGATCTGAGTACATAATAAAAGATAATATCTAAAATTGATTTTTATTTTTTTTCCTATTGGTAGCTTTTGTTAGGGGTTCCGTCCGCGTGTCGATTATCGAAATAATTAATAGCCTATATTAGGACATGAAGATATTTTGATTCTTGAGGCTTATCTCAAGATTCAAAATGTCTCCATGTAAAATTTCATTGAAATCGGTCCATCGGTTTGAGTGTGAAAGCGTAACTATCATTACTTTCGAATTATACAGTTACTTTCAAATTGTCCATACTATTTAGTATGGATAAATTAATACATATTTCAGTACCACATACGCGTTCTCCAACTTTTGTTAGAACCAGATTTATTTTCATTCACATCTTTGTAGCAACATTTAATTAGAGGAAAGTTAGTAAAAACATGAAACTCACAAAATAAAGTTCTTGTTAAAAGAAAATATATTTTTGTAGTATAAACGTAAGGTTCAAAATAAACTTTGTTTGGTTACAAAAAAGGCACCTGTAGGCGTTATAGAGTTAGTTGTAAAAAAGTGCCGAAAATATACAAAAGAAGCCTTCAATGCACACACAATAACTCTCTTCAAACTATAGTGTCACAGTAGTACTATAGCTTTTGATAAGTTTGCAGCGAATAAAGCTTTTTGGGTTACTTACTGTGACACCAAAAATATGAAAATAATGACGGTTTACTTATTGCAAAGTTGACCAGAAACTCGCCATATGACTCTTTGATGTCATAAATTAAGGCAAAGATTAAAGTAATTATTAATTAATTAATGATTAATTTTAAAGCCATACACCGAGTCATCCCAAATAGTTGAGAAGTACCAGCGCCGAACGAGATGTCTGTTGGAATAAATTAAAATTCCCATTATATTGCTTTTACATTTTAAAATATATAGGCAAACAAAATATATAGATGTTATTTTGTAAACTATGCTGCTTCAAACAGGAAGTATAGCGGTTGGAATTTCCAAATATAAATTTCACAGTAGTAAAAGTTCTAAGTCGATTTGGAATAAATATGATGTTATTTTTTTTCATTTTGAATGTATATTATATAAGTGGATTTCATTTTGAATTCGAACGTTTTTTTTTTTTATTGTATAGGGGGCAAACGAGCAGACGTATCACCTGATGGTAAGCGATTACCGCCGCCCATGGACACCCGCAACACCAGAGGCGTCACAAGTGCGTTGCCGGCCTTTTAGGAAGGAGTACGCTCTTTTCTTGAAGGTTTGAAGGTCGTATTGGTCCGGGAGCACCGCAGGCGACAGCTCATTCCACAGTTTTGCTGTGCGTGGCAGAAAATTTCGAAATTTCCGACAGTTTCCATGGGAACATGGAAACTGTCGGAAATTTCGAAATTTTCTGCCATCAGTTTTGAAAGTTCCAATTATGTTTCTTCTATAACAGTAATTGAATTTAACCTTTATATTCTAAATGGACATATTAAACAACACAAAAATTAAACCTATATGACCCAAACGAACCGAGAAAATAAACGAACCTTCCATATCAGTAGCTTAGAATAGTTCAAATTTTTTGCATTACTTCCAGTCATAAAACAACTCTAATATCGTATTAAGTCTAATCATGACGGGCTATACTATCAATAAAACAAGACTATCGATAAAATAGTCAAGTCCAAATAAAAAAGTTGAATTGCCCAAATAACATCCTTTCATATTTTATATTATCGCCTAACAAAACTTAATAAAGGGTACTTCAACTCATAAAATAACAGTTTTATATCTCTTTATGAATCTTGTGGATCTAGGAAAATCGTTACAATATCACAATACACGCAAGAATTCTGTTGCGTCGGAACAGTTTCAATAACCAGTAATAAACGTTATCATTCTACCCTCCATAATACGATCGTTTACCATAACTGTCTTAAATAACGTTAATAGCATGTTTAGTACCTTAATTAAATACAACACGTGATTTTACCTGCTCGATATCGTTTCGTGACATTGAGTAAACAATTTTAGTTTGGGAAAATTTTGTTTTCACTCACAGAATTCAAAGAAGAAAATTATCTTAAGTGAATTTTGTTATTTCAGCTAAGAGCGTTCATTGGGTTAGCCGACAAATAGAATTAGTGTGTGTAGGATTAGCAAAGTAGCTACCTAACCACTCAAGACATACTCCTATACTTTTATGAATAAGCTTAAATCTTAAAAGATATTTAACACTCACAGTTAAATATTTTTGCTTGGCTTGTGAATCCACCGTATTAGCAAACTCCTAGGGTTTGAACCTGGTTAACGTGGTTTAGCAATTTGCCAACTAAACGCTTACCTTAATTTTACGTTTATATAATTTTATACTTAGTAGGAATGGAGTTCGTTTTTCTGTGTCATAGGTGTAATATTTGTTAATAATTACAAGCATATCGGGAGCTTAATTTGTAAAACCAACTTTTAAAAGACAGACTTTTAATAATTGAGCGAATCTAATGATATTTTTACAATAAATTATGTTCATTAAAGTTCTATTGCCTTAATTAAAACAAGTTAAATGTGAATTTTTATTCTCTATTTGCCCGTAGAAATTCAATAAATTGTGCATATGTAAAGGAACATACGGCCACTCATATGTTACAGTGACATTTCCAGCATGGATGATAATTTGTTCAGTCAATATAGGTATTCCTAAATAAATCCCCTGATGTATGTACTACAAAAAGATATATGCCTAGAGCTTTAGAAGAGTGCCTTTTGATGTTAGAATAAGTAACTTTTTGTTTTTTATATATTCATACAAATTTACTTTAAGTTGCAAAGGTATTCATTTTGTAGAATCCGAGATAAAGGCGAAAGTAGTAAGACCTTTATTTATTGGATACTATTCTAGTTCAAGTTTATGCGCCGCGTCGTGCAAAATGTGTTTTATTTTAATACTATTTATCACGGTAAGAAAGTAAATATATCCTTACTCGAGAACAAAGTACCTGTGTGACAAATTTCATTTAAATCACACGACAGACAGACAGACAGACACTTTGACATTTATACTATTAGTATACATCAGTACACAAATTTACTATTGAGTAATTAATTAACCTTAACATTATCTTTAGGTACACAACGCCTCATTTCTAGGCAAATGTAATATTTTCAGAAGTTCGCATTTGTGAAGTTCGGTATTTATTTAATAAAACTCATATTAATTGTTTTACTACCTTGGCCTCGGATCAATAAATGTGTTAAAATTAAAATGCTTCTTACAATATAAAACTAATTTTAGTTTCTTTTTCTTTCTACTCATCTCTGTTTACCTTTCAATCTTAAGTAAAATCCTATTTTTAGTCCCAAAGCCGTTATATCAAAATATCAATAGGTACGATTCCCAATCCAAAGGATTTAATTATTAACTGAGCAGTAGACTCAACCTTAGTACGTTAAGTACTTACCTCCAATTCAAATACAATATCAAAGCAAAGGAAACTGTTAAGAAATAAGGTTTTCGTATTAAGTTTGGCATTTCCTTAAGTAAATATTTAACAATAACAAATACTTAGAGTTTAAGCACCTTACATAATGTCTTTGTAGATTATGGTTTAATACACAATTTCTAACAAGGATCAATTCAGTTTTATTGAGCTATCTGCAGATGCTGGATACTGAATTAACGTTATTAGATTAAGTAGTAACTATTCGGGGTCGTTAACGAGTGTTTCAATTTAGTTTTTGTTACTAGATGATGATGGTAACAGTGATAGGCGGTTACTTTAATGTATATATGACTACTCTGTCTATGAGTAGTGGTCACCATACTCATTGCGAATAAAGACAATGCAACAATGCAGTATGGTGGTATAATACTACAGCGATCTATTGAAATACTTCAGCATCATTGGGTAGCACCAATATGTAATTTCATTAGAGACTAGCTAACCTACGCAACTTCGTTTACGTCTGGTATTGCCCGTAGCGTAATAATTTTACCCCGTTTTGTAACATTATTTATTGGTGCCCCGCTCCTATTCTTCTTAGCGTGATGATATATAGCCTTTAGCCTTCCTTGATAAACGATCTGTCTAACACTGAAAGAGTTTTTTAAATGGGACCAGCTATTCCTGAGATTTACGCGTTCAAACAAACAAACTTTTCAGCTTTATAATATTAGTATGGATTGCAATCCATGTAATGTATCATAATGCATACATATAACTAGGTTTTATGTTAAGTTATGATCTATTCTACTTATTCATGTAAACAAATGTTTGCAAGTATTGCGTGTCCAAAGATTGATTTCAAATCGCTGTAAACTTGTATACAATTAACATAACATGCAGAAAATAACCGGTAAATAAAATAGATTAAAACCGATTTACTGTTTAGTGCCTTTTAATATATTAAAAGTTACTAATAGTAGTAATAGGTAGTATTAAAAAATAGCAATTTACTAGTCTAGTAAATTGCTATTTTTAAGTAACTAAAGCGTCATATTTTTTATCGTCAATAATCAAAGTGAAGTTAGCGACTGAACAGAGTATAATAACAGAATGAAAAATGTTGTAAAGGAAAAAAAACAGCATAACCAACAAGAAAAATAAATCAAAGCCGATTCGAGTTACGAGGGTGAAATGGGGTAAACTTTTAGTGATGTGACATGATTTTTCACGATTTTTAGGTAAGCTAAACCTCATACTAAATAGACAAGACGAATTTGAATATGATATAATTTGTATTATGGCATTAAATATTTCATGTTTATTTCTGTCACCTCTTCATTATAACACATTCACTAAACTCGTGGTTGTCTTTTATGGTATGTAACTCAAAACACAGTACAAGTTATTGTGTTTAATGAAATAAAACATGTGCTGGAGATCTCAGGTTAGATTTTCGGATATATATATTTATATGTATAATATGTATGTATATACAAAAAAGGATATATGTATTTATGTGAGTTGTCTAGTACCTGATGCACCGGACTGCACGGTTGGCCGAGTGGTATCAGCGGTCGCCATGCCGCTTGCTACTGCGCCAAGTGTCGTGGGTTCAAATCCCACGCGGTACCTACAACACTTTGTGTGATCCACGAATTGTTGTCCCGAGTCTGGATGTTCTTTGTGTCCGTTTCATGTATGTTTATAAAGTCCCCCACGACACAGGATGTTATTCCTAATGTGGGAGTTGTCTTTTTTAAATAAATAAAAAAAAATAAAAAAGTACCTATAGAACAAGCTCTTAGGACTAGACGTTGTGTCCGATAAAAAATACATGTTAAAGAATAAATATATGAAAATTGTCCATTGAAACGTGTTTTAATAGATCAACTATAACGCACTATACTATCTGTTACATCTTCTACCGCGGGAGAGCCACGCTTCGTCATGCATGGGCAGGCTCGACCATAGTGACACCATGGCCTCGCAGAAAACCGGTGTGAAACAGCGCCTGCGCTGTGTTTCACCGAGTGAGTGAGGATACCGGAGGCCTATAACCCAACCCCTCCCTTCATCCCCGCCGCCAACGCAATTGTGACGCCTCTAGTGTTACGGGTGTCTATGGGAGGCGGTAATCGCTTACCATCAGGCGATACGCCTGCTCGTTTGGACTCTATTCCGTTAAAAAAATTAATCCTTTATTTACTTTTTTAAACTCGAAAATATCTAATCGATTTTCAAGTTTTTTAAACATTACGCTTAAACCACAAGAATTCGACAAAGTTGCGTAGGCCAGCTAGTGTACCATAACAAGACTAGTCATTGTAAGTTTATACAGTATTTTTATTTATTGACTAAATTGTGATTTACATTGTTTGAAAAAACTTGCTGTAACACTTTGTGTCTCTTTGAGATGTCATTAAAATTTTATTCTAAGACTATTTATTCTAAGAATTTTTAGTGTTCAGTTCAGAAAATTTTAACTGAGATTATGAAACTTTAAGCAGGTAGAATGAAAATACAGAAAACCTAACACATAAAAACTTAATTCAAGTATACAATTGCACATTTTATTTATTTTCAGTGTAAATTATATTACAATTTGCAGTGCGCTCATAACGCAGGTGCACACTCTTAACGAGCTCACAATTAATTATATCTTCAGAGGATAAATTAAGTCAAGGGCTGTTAAGTTAATTCGAGTGTGTGTGTGTATGTAATAATATTATTTATAAATATTTCTGCAAGTTGACTCTGGTCCTTGAAATTCTTGCAACCTCCTGTAAATCTATCCATATATATAAAAATGAATAGCTGTTCATCTGTCTCGCTAAAACTCGAGAGTTTACCGATTCAGTAGCACTTTTACCATCATGTATGAGTTTCCAGGATATCTAACAACTTCCAACAATTTCGGATCCAATACGGACCTTTTTTGAAGTCAGGTCAGGTTTACTATTTTAGCTGTTCATCTATGAACTTTTGTTCATACGTGTATTCGTAGTTTTTAATTCGTATACTACGTATTGAAACTCATGGAGTAAAGGTTACCCTTTCCACCATCGTGCTACGCGACAGCAATTTCATCCCCATCACTTAGATGGCTGACAGTTCACAACTTTGCGTTTTATGCAAAACTTTCTGCCTTGCACAACAAAACTGTGGAATGAACTATCGCCTGCAATATTCCCGGACCAATACGATCTTTACACCCTTAAAAAAGAACGTTAATAGAGCCTCCTTAAAAGGTCGGCAACTCACTTGTGACGCCTCTGATGATGCGGGTGTCCATGGGCGGCGGATCGCATACCATCAGACAAAATGTCTGCTCGTTTGCTCCTATTCAATAAAAAAAAAAACCACAAATGTTGCAAACCTACTCTAAGAAAGGCTTTA
Source organism: Spilarctia lutea (assembly GCA_916048165.1). NCBI lineage: Eukaryota > Metazoa > Arthropoda > Insecta > Lepidoptera > Erebidae > Spilarctia > Spilarctia lutea. The sequence goes on from OU696487.1 coordinate 11,594,680, forward strand.
TCAGTAGGTAAATTTATTAAAATAAATCATTAAATCATATACCTTTCATAATCACTCAATAGGGCAACAAACCTTTATTAATCACCGGTACATATGCCGAATTGCTCCGTGATGTGGTTTACACTCCCTCTCGGGTAAGTATCCGCCTACAATAGGAATATTTTCCATTGAGTTGATTCAATGAAGTGTGAACTGGATAACACGAATGCCTTCACGAGTAACAATGAACGCCTTGGTGTCTTAAGCGACGTGTACAAGCGTTGTGGACGGCTTTAGATCCACTTCAGTGTCAAATTTCGTACAAGCTTCTTACAAATTTGATGTAGAAATGCCAGAAAACTCGTAATGGATACAAATAAATAATAAACAAATTTAAATTGATCACACTAACAATCACTGATCAGATATTTCTCCTCAGAAGGTTTTTCCCTTGGGGATCCTTGGGGAAGGCCTATGTCGAGTAGCAGACGTATATTAGCTGAGATGATGTTGACGATAGTAAATCTGCTTTGATTTTTCTAAGGACTTCGAAAGAAATTTCTCTTTTTCATGTACAATTTTCGTTCAAATAAAATTAACGTGAATGTTCATAAATAACACGAAAAGTAAAACATCATTTAAGTTATATTAATACAGATAGCCGCTTGCGAAGTTCCCGAGTGAAATATATTGAAGTTTTGACAAAAGTTTTGGCAATACAAGCATGTTAATAAAGAAATACTTCGACTTCGATCAGAGGAACAGAAAAGTATTTTCCCTGTTTGTAGCCAACTTTGAACAGAAAAGATGATTGAAATTAAAGTTATCAGTGCTTACTGCTTCTAATTTTATGACTTATTTATTTTCAATGCTCAAATGGCACCTTGGGATGATTTAACTTGATTTAAAACTTTTTATTGAAGTCACTTTTAAGTGCTCGGCTTAGAAATTTATTCATGTACTTTGGGATTTTGTCTTTTAACAAAAATGGATTTACAGTAATAAATATTCCCAAACAACTATGATTACGTTAGTTAGTCAATCTAAGTTTTTCATTATTAAGTACAATATAATGTCATTGTGCAAAAAGTAATTCCACGATGTCGAGCATTTATTGAATGTTGAAGTCAAAGAAATTACATATATACTAAGCATCTTATCAGAATGAAAAAAATAAAGTAAAAAAATATTCTCACTTTAGATTCTTCTTTGTTTAGGTAATCACTAAAATACAATTGGTAATCCTACTAAGCATACAATTTGCATCTATAACTACTTCCATCTGTCCCTATTGTCAATGAGTAAACCAACAAATGAGATCTGCTATTTAAATCTTGAGCATAGAACTTGCACAAAACATCGTTGTGCACTTAGCCTAAATTGAGATGATAATAGCTACTGATGGAGCTGAATATGTCTGAATACCGAGTAACGACATCTCTTAGACTTTGATACACCAATTTAATATTTCATTTGCATATCCAATTATCTTCGAGTCCAGACGTAGTGTTGACAAATTTCATATTAAAAACATAAAAAAATAAAAAAATACAGTCGCATTAAGAACCTCCTCCTTTATTTGAAAATCAAGTTTAAACATTTGAAGTCATGAATAAATGTCAAATTTTGATTGGTTTATTTATAGGTATTTTTATATTTTTTCTATCTTTCAATTGTAATTCGAACGAAAGACACTATATCATAGTTACTCAGTCAAGTTACTCAGTAGCTCTGAGTAGCCAATCTTAGTGGGTACAATCCACGCTCAATTACTTTCCAACACCAGGATTATAAGGGTAAGCCATTAGTGAACATTGTTATTGACGAAGGGTAGAAGTTATGTGAGGGAGCTTATATGCGTGAGACTAGAAGAATTCCGTTTATTGCCAAAAATATACAATATATTGGGTGATAAAACGGTGCTTGGAGAAGATCTTATAAGAAAAACTGATAAATAAACCTCGTATATGAGCACGATATGAAATGCTTATAATACCTGTTTAATTGCCTCGTTGACGCAGTGGTAAAGTATGACTACTGCTGTGCTTGAGGTCTTGGGTTCGCTTAGAGAAAATTAATGTTAAAGTTAAGTAAATTTTTTCTACTTCACTAAAATAAAAACTTATTACTGTTACTGATAAATACAAACTTAGGACATGTTGTAGTTTAAGATATTTCCTTTCGTCATAAATATATGTTTTGCAGTATAATTACGACAGTTTGAACTAATTCGTATCTCAATATGTAGGGGACGTAACATGAGTCCATTCGCTTAGATAACACCCACAAGCAAGTATGAGTTGATAGCTTACGCCGTTGTACGAATTAAAATATTCGTATTTCACAACAATAATCACAATTGCGTAAGGGTTCACCGACACTATGTAAACGAATGAACTATACTTACATTCGTATTAATATACATTAAGGAAATTTAAATATTTATTCTGTGGGGGAACGGCTGTAATGTCCCTCCAACACAAAGGAAAGATCCACCGGCCAGGCGAGGTGATCATGCCTGGCGGGCCACTGCCCTACGGTTGATGTTGTATATATGATAATCGGCGCGAGATGGTGCTGTAGTATGTTATTGTTGTGTTATATGTGAAAGTCGCCACATCACTTCCCTCCAAGACCGGAGGTCGATATATGTTGAGTCAGCTATCTGTGCTCTGTTGCAGAGCTTGCCAGTGCCAGGAGTGAGTAGTTCCAGTGAGTCGGAACTGAATGCCGCAAGTTCCAGTGAGTTGGAACTGAATGCCGCTAGTCCCAGTGAGTCGGGGCTGAAGTCCGCTGATCCCAGTGAGTCGGGATCGCATGCAGTGCGTGGTGCTGCGGTGAGGTCCCCAGTGAGTCGGGATCGCATGCGGTGCGCGGTGCTGCGGTGAGGTCCCCAGTGACTCGGGGCGGTTGCTGCGTAGTGGCTGGCTGCTGCGTAGACGGGAGAGAGATGCTCTGCTTACATAGACCGTAGGTGCAGTGTGCTGTGCTTAGACGCTGTAGAGGCCGTAGGGGTAACCAGGCTGGAGCGGTCGCGGCCTGCGTGTGGTGCTTCCCTGTTGAGGCCGAGGTTGCTGGCTGGCTGAAGCTGCTTTTAATCACGTCGGGGTCACTACTGTGGGGGAACGGGTGTAATGTCCCTCCAACACAAAGGGAGGATCCTCCGGTCAGGCGAGGTGATCATGCCTGGCGGGCCACTGCCCTACAGATGATGTTGGGATGTTGTATTTATGATAATCGGCGCAAGATCTATTTATTGCGCGATTCAGGATTTGTAGTTACTCCGTGTAGTGCGTTACTTCGTAGTTCATTGTATCTTCGGTAGATGGCGCTGTAGTAAGTTATTGTTTCGTTATATGTGGAAGTCGGTAATCACTTTGCGGTAAAATTAACTACCTCCAATTTTAGCTTTAGAGGAGAATCAAAAAGACCAAAAGATAGCATATTTTTATGGTAAAAATAGTATAAAAATTTGAAAACCGATAATATTCAAGATGTATCACTTTTCACTGAACGTACAGAAATTTAGAAGAGCCTCTAAGCACACACACTCCAAACACATGGGGTGGTTTCACGTTAATATTTTTTTCCTGAGAAAAGTACATCATGATTGATTAATTGTTATAATAAAATCAGACTATTTACACCCTTTTTTGAACTTTTTACGTTTTTTGTCGAAGGCAAGAAGACAGAAAATTCAAAATAAACACTTTATTTTTATAATCTGTCAAAACTATAACTTTGTATGAAAAATAAATAAATAAATATTCCGGACATCTTACACACAACGCCATCTAATCCCAAGCTAAGCAGAGCTTGTGTTATGGGTACTAGGCAACTGATATGAAATATATATTTTTTTTTTTTTGTAAATACATACATATTATACATAGAAAACACCCAAACTCCTAAACAAATATTTGTTGATCATACAAACATTTGGTCCAACCCGGGAATCGAACCCGAGACCTCAAGAACAGCAGTCGCATACACTACCACTGCGCCACAGAGGCAGTCAAAAATGTACTATATACAAACTTGTGATGTAACCGTTTTATACTATTGAATTAAAAAATATTATACGAGATATAATTTTGTAATATTCGTTATAATGAAGGAGACCTCGGTATTTAGTTACGATACTATCATCTACCCTAATGTTTATCTGGGAATTTAAAGGGCTGCAAAAGGCTTGTAATTCTAAATTATAAAGTACACATTATATAAGATTCATCACAATATATAAAAAACAAGAGTAAACATTCTATAAAAGTATAACATTCTAAAGCAGGTAGTTCATTTATACCATAGCTACACAGATAACAGAAAACTAGTTTGTGTGTGAGTATGTGTGAGAATGAACGTACTGTAAGTTGTGTTTACATAGCGTGTGAGAAGACACTATCATGATAACATGTTATTAATGCAAAGTTATTGAACGAATTTCGGAAAGTGCTAAAGGGATCTAGTGATGAGAAACTAGTACTGCATATAATTATGTGGAATACGAATTATTAATTTACAAAAAACAAAATTGGAAAATATTGATACAAACTACTTTCCGAAGCTAAGTTCGGCAGTAATAGCAGTAATGGCAATGGTAGTAATATAACGAATTTACAATTTACACCTCCGCTTAAAGGTACTTCTACACAAGTGGAGAATACAATCGTCTTACTTTTATTGCGTCGTTATTATCGCAGCAGTTACTTCGTAACCAACCCATTTAATCTAACAACAGACATTCAAATAAAGCATCCGGAAAAGAAGCATCTCATTGTATTGTTTGCATTCGCAATGAGTGTGGTGGTCAACACTTTGGGAGTCTCATGCTTTCCATCAACAGAGTAAAGTTACTTTGGTAGGCTCATATTAGAGATTGCTTTAAATTTCAAATTAAAAACGAAAACTATTTATGGTCATAACAAGTTGAAATTTTTATAATAAAATGAATAAAGAATAACAAATATATCAATGGTATATTTTTGTACGATAACAAAATCTGGGCTCACAATTGAAGCGATCGAATGAAACTCCCTTTTGAAACAATATGTTGTTTTTCAATTGAATTTCTGTACGAATCAAAACAAATGATAACAAAAATGGTTTGTGGTAATTATATCAACAGGCAATTTTTTCTTTAAAAAGAAATCTGTGGCATTTATATAGCTCACCATTGATTTGAGGTTTTTAGAAAAATATAAATGTTGTTTAAAGGAGTATTTCAGGGGATTTTATAAATGTTATTCTATAAATGTATATAAACAATATTATTAGCCAGGGTGGCTCAAGTCCAGCGTGCACTATTAAAGACCTTGAATGAAGCATGTTGGTGTGCATGTGCTACGAGTATTTAAATATTTCCAGTTTTGCTTAAGTGATTAATTAATTTCTTAGTAATCTTAATTTTTTCATTGTACCACTCAAAACTAAATGGCTAAAAGCTCTAATTATAGTAAAAGTAAATATCTAGTTCTGTTCAGACATATATGGAAACATTAAAAGTCAAGGTAAGCAGCAAAACAAAAACTTCACAGTCGAAAGGTATATAAAAAGTAGACAACTTTATTTTATTAAAATAACTCCATATCAGTTATGACAAGTGCTTACAGTTCATTTTTTCCTCCATTAAAGCAATAAATAATACGGATATCATTCACATTCGCAACACTACTCTCTCGAGTAAAAACTAATATGGGTAATATGCACGGCTAACATGAATATTCAAAGTTGATTCTGCCTACCAGTGAAACACGTGTAAACATAAAAAGATGAGAGAAGATGAATTGAACCGATGGAATAATTTACAAGAAAAGCCTCGCAAAATTCTCTAGTGAGTGAACCCCTATTTCATTTGATGGAATTATAAGTCTACGTGCGGACGTGTTATTTTACAAAGTATTGAATCAGCAGGTCGTGATTGAGATGATGAGAAAATAAGACCAAATCCATACTATAATATTATGAAATGTAGTGTTTAAGTTGTTTTATTTAAGTCTTCGTGCATTATTGTTGCACAGGCGAACTTAATGCTACAACTTAATGTCTATCTGTCAGTTTGTTACGCTATGACGGCTAAACAACTACAGCGATTTCAAGGAAATTTAGCATGTAGATACTTTTATTTTTGACATTGACAGGACGTTGGTTACTTTTTACCACAATAATCATCACATAAAAAATAACACAATCAAAAGCTAGTTACGTATAAAATCATTAAACATTACTTTAACCACAAAATAAGAGGGAGAAACTAAAATATATGAAATCTGAAAGCGAACTAAATTGTCGACTTGTGAGCAGTAAAACATAATTATTTTACACCAGAAAATATAAATATACCACTTCGGGGAAGCGTTTCCTAGATTTTATTTACTAGAAGTCGACGTTTCTGAGAGAAAAATAAATTAAACTTTTTGGTGGTATAGTTTTAGCACCATTTAATTTTTAGTATTAAAATAGTAAAAGTAATAGGATCTAACTTATATAGTAGTAGTTGTAAGCCTTTTCATCTTTGCCGATGATTTAAAAAGCGCATGATTTATTTCGGACATTTGATTCACAACGCTATATAGTTCCAAACCAAGCAGACCTTTTGGTAAGGGTACTAGACAATTGACATAAATACATATAAACTTCTTTTTTGTAAATGCATAAGTATAATGTTTTCTTCATAAAGTGTTGTGCACCTTCTCACTCATTTCCGCACCACCCAACGGTAGACTGGTAGAGAATGCCTTTGGCATTAAGTCCGCCATTGTACATTTTGTGCATAAAGTTAATAAATAAAATAAATAAATAATACGAGTATATAAAAAACATCCAACTTCAGGAACAAATATTGCCGGATCATACAAACGTTTATTCCGATCCGGAAATCGAACCCTATACCTCAACCTCAGCAGCCGCATAGGCTGTGCTACCGAGGTAGTCAAATAAACTATTTACAGCGGGCAATATAGGTACTATAAACATTCCAAAATATTTCAGTTTCATTAATTTGTATTAAAAAAAAAGATTCTGATGAATTAAGATCCTCCTACTTTTATTGAAGTCAGTTAAAACACAGACATATAAACAGTTTCAGCACTAATTGTTATCTCCTGAAATTAAGACCAAAATTTAAAAAAGAAAATTACTTACCCGTCGAATATATTTTGAGGATTTCATGGAAAATAAAACGTGCAATGGAATAAAAAATCGAATGTAAAAGTATTTTTAATGTAAGTAAATAATCATCTCAGTTTCATATGGTAAATTATGTAAGGTAAATCTCATAATATGTAAGATATAAAAATTATCTTATACTTTAAACTTAAATTTATAAGAACGTAAGTATCAAACATTAATAAAAATTGCCAAAAAAATCATTAACTTTTATAATATTTTTTGGTAAATTTTATAAATATTAATCCTAGCTAGATCGCCATTTACAGCCCCCGTAACCTCCGTAATTTAACTAAATTTCATGACAATTGTTTGAGCCTCCTAAGAAATTCCGATCTGTACATAATATAAAATTAAGTGTCTGCCGCTGTCTGTCCACTTAGATCATTAAAACCACTTAATAGATTTTAACATAGTTTCGACAATTGATAGAGAGGGGAAGATTTAAACGTACAAATACATGCATATCTAATAAAAGAAAATCCGAGTTTCGAAGACCTCCATGCAAAATGAATTGGGTCGCTAGTTATATAATATACAAGATTGCTCGTTTAAAACTTTTAGATTTTAAGTTAAGTTATACAAAAATGTATAAAGAAGTGCCAATCCTTTTTAAGAAGAATTAAAGCCTCAAAAATTGTGCACGTCGATTTTTAAACCTTAAAGCGTATACAAACTAAGCTGTATTATAATGATATAAATGCACAAAATAGCAAAAGTATTTACTTTGGAGTAGCGTAATTTCTTAGATTCTCATTTTCTAAAATTGCTACAATCTGTTGACCATTAACAACACGTTTTCTTTATTGACTCACAGTCACAGTCCCAGCATAATAATAATATAATAAAATATAATCAAAGCCAGTATAGTATTATTAAATTCCATTATTACATTGCCGGACTGTTGCCCTCACGTAAAGCTAGAAGGAGGGTTTCCGGAAACGCACAACAGCCTGTAGAAATTTCAACCGTTTATGTATTTAACGTCCCAAAACGAACAAGGTTCCTCATATCACTGGCGAATATACAGTCTAAAGTCATATACTGAAGTCATACATGAAATACAACTACCTACAGCGCCGAAATAACGCTCAAATGGAGTTTTGGTGGAAGCGTAAAGCAAAATAAATAACTTCTAAATTAATACCGATCACATATCTCTTACACAGTCGATAGATTGAATGGATGGTAATGGATTTCATGAACGTATGTGTGTTTCCAATTTAAATTTTGTGCACAAACGTTCAATTTATCTTTGTACAGTGTAACGAACAGATGCGCTGTTAATTTGCGTATTTAGTTTAAATCAAATACGGGGATCGATTTTCTATAAGATCGAGTTAAATGAATAATATGATTAACTTGACAGTTAGCCACATTTGTTTTTTTTTATGGTATAGGTGGCAAACGAGCAGACGTATCGCCTGATGGTAAGCGATTGCCGCCGCCTATGGACACCCGCAACACCGGGGGCGTCACAGGTGCGTTGCCGGCCTTTGGGGGATGGGGAGAGGGATGGGGGAGGGGTTGGAATATGGGCCTCCGGTGTCCTCACTCACTCGGCGAAACACAGTGCAAGCGCTATTTCACACCGGTTTTCTGTGAGGCCGTGGTATCACTTCGGTCGAACCGGCCCATGCATGCCGAAGCGTGGCTCTCCCACGGTAAAAATTGTGCCTTTGTAAGTCTTAAGCACAATTAGAGAAAATTAAAAAAAAACATACAGTAACATTTCGCTTTAAATTTTAGCTGCTTTTTATCAATTTTCCAATACTATTCTAAACACTAAACAATTAGTAGCCTTTATTAGTCTTTAAAATTTATTTTTTCTTTTCCTATCAAAAAGTATTCAATGATCTTTGCAAAGTTCATAGCTTTTTTATGGAATAGAGGGCAAACGAGCAGGCGTATCGCCTGTTGGTAAGCGACCACCGCCGCCCATGAACACCCGCAACACCAGAGGCGTCACAAGTCAGAAGCTTTTTAAATTTTTGTCTTGAATGTAAATATTAGAATGTAGATTTAATTAATTTGGTACTTTATTGTTTTAATCATAAAACTTGCGTTAAGTAGACTTCAGAAGATCCTAACACGCATTAATTACATATATGTTGATAATTGTCACTGAATATACATTAATAATATAGAGATATAAAATATAGCGTGAGATGAGATTTTAAATGAAGTGTCAGAAGGTTAACCATTAAATTGTGTTCGCTGACTCTATTTCTTATTTTACTCTAACTAATTCTTAAGTTTTTATACGCAATCAAAAGACACGGCCATTAATGTTTCAGATTGTAACAAATTAGTACACTCTCGCTTGATTCGGACCCGCTCAAAACTTACAACAAGAACTTTTCTTGGTAGTAGAGCCACGCTGATGTCAGCACGAACGGTCCAGCTCGATCAGGGCGGTACTACCGAGAGAGCGCAAAGAAAATCAACGTAAAATGATAGCGCTTGTGATGTCGTGTTTCGTTTGTGAGTGCGAGACGGGAGGTCCAATGATGCATGGTATGGGTCATCATGCTGCATAGATGCATTATCTACATAAAAAGAAGCAAGTTTGTACTGCTCAAGTATAATTTTTTTTTTTACGATACTATTTTACGTATTATGTATTTTTAAAATCTAAATGATATATTTTCAGAAGTAACAGGTAAAACCTTTTGAAGATTTATTGCCTGGATTGACAAACTATTAATTTTCAAGTTTATTTGTTTATAGTACTCCGAGACAGACTTATACTACTCGTATCATTTACTTATTTAATTCTACTTATATATGTATATATTTTTTAATGAATATGTGGTAAACGAGCAGGCGTAACCTGATGGTAAGCGATTACCGCCGCCCATGTATACCCGCAACAATAGAGGCGTCACAAGTGCGTTGCCGGCCTTTGGGGGATGGGGAGGGGGATGGGGTATCCTCACTCACTCGGTGAAGCACAGCACATTATATTGATCACTGTAGAAAAAATATTGATCTCGATTGTAGTCCTATTCCTGTAATATGGTGTATCTTTTTATTTAATTTTAAGTTTAACTATAAATGGGAATATCAAAAAAGAAAATATATATAGACAGTTATAGATTTGTAGCAATATTGTTGTTTCAAATGAAGGCCACGATCGGGACGCCCAATGATGCAGAAGCATCTCAATAGGCCGCCATACTGTTGGTTACCATTTTGCATTTATGCATTGTCTGCATTCGCAATAAGTATGCTGATCACTACTACTGGATTGTGCTTTCCGTTAGACAGAGTGCGGTCACTTTTGGCAGGTTTAGAGATAAAAAAGAACTTAATGTGAAACAAAAGATACAAAACAAAAAGTCTTTAGTTAATTTAATAATAACGAGCAGTGCCATTGAATTCCCACCTACATTTATTTTTCAATAAACGCCAAATTTTTCCATGTAATCCCTAAAGTACCCTTTTGACGATAATAGACTGGCTCGCTTTACGTAACTGGAACTAGTAAATATAAATAAAACAGCATCATATTTCAAAGAGAATACTTCGGAAAGGCTTGAGAATCAGAGGACTTAAAATAAACAGTCTGTTAACAGATTTCGCCAACACTAAATGGGACTTTGAGTTCAAGTCATTTTTCGAAGTACTACAACTGTGGTTGACATTTCTTTCTGGGCAATTTAATATATTGATATGTATTATATCAATATTCTCATTTCAAATACAAATAATATAATAACAAAACTTAACAATTGATATATTATAATCTTAAATTAAACAATTTTGATGCTGCTTTCTTTTTAAAATTTTTGTTTCGTTACTTTGTTTGTAAATTGAAACGTTAAAATGGATTTTATGATATTTTCAATATTTTTGGTAAAAGAAAAATGCAATGCTCAATATTGAATGGAAGGTGATGAAAAAATAATAAGTAGGTACTAGGCCAGATAAATAAATATGTTTTCATTCCATATGTCAGAAGTAATTTATTTAGACAGCCTATTTTACCTTCTGAACCTCTCTAAAGAACGCTTTTAATTATTAACGTTCAGGGGAAGATACTGCAAACTCATCCTCAACAAGCAAATTCTTTGATTGATGGACTACAACAAGATATATGTCAGTAAACCGACAAGGCATTGCCAAAACAGATTAATTTTATAACTTTATCTGATAAGTGTATTCAATAAACATGAACCATGAATTGCCGACTTAATTAACTCACTATAGTCATTAAAAAGATGTAGTATGTGACGTTTCACCTGTCATAGAGTCTCGTTATAAATCTAGATCGTGTTGCATACGTTTGCAGTTAAGAATAAACCACTTGTAGAGAGACCTGTCATGATAGTCAAGAAACAACATGGACCGACCGAGAGTTATTCCAATTTTAGCAAAGTTTTGAGATAGGTATATGTAGCTGTATTGTGATACTGAACGATGTTAAACGCATGATGATATTTTAAACTGATATGTATTTTACACACCATATATCAAGTAAATATAACCCGACACAGTTTATTCGTACATTACTTACGAAGGCAGGCATTGCATAAAATATCTTGTTTTTTTTTACTAGAAAAATGTACTGAAACATATTAAAACTATTAATTATATTCTGATATAACAATCTTAGAAAAATATAGGACTATTATAAGCTAAAACAATTTCTTCGTAAAAATAACCTCTAATGTTTACTTAGTATAATAAAGTTTACCTTTTCATGAAAATCTGTTTAAAGGCTAAGCTAAAGTAAAACAAGAATGTCAATAGATTTACTTTAACGATTTCTTAAAGAAGCTTTCCGTAAAACAGTCGACCTTTAAATTAAGCTCATTAGTTTTGTTTACGAAAATCTCAATCTCAACATACAATGAACTTATACAACGAAAAAAAAGACGATACAAAGTTCACCGAAAACAATATCAACTAACTAAAAGGAACTCGAAGGAAGTTAGAATACATTTGGAGTTCAAACAATAAGTACTAACATAACTTTCAATACTATATAACTATTTGAAGAGCCATGAATTTTCCTTCTTCTATTTATCTATTACTGTAAGCGTGAAAGAGAGGTCAAACGTAAGCTGATACATCAAAAAGAGACGAACTTATATGTTGCGGGAGGCAGGGGCGCTTTTCCTGTAGATTTGGCTTAAGTACGTGTGTTCTATGTAACTTGGGACATAAGGGTCGGCCTGTAACTACTTCTGTCTACAACTTAAGTCTAACTATTGCCTTGTAAATAAGATAACTGTTTTGACAATCAAGTCATGCATATGCTTATAATAATGTGATTAGGTCTGAACCGTATATTTCGTGTTGGAAATGGGTTAAACTAAAGCGAAATTAACTCTTAGACTCTATTTAGTGTAAACTTGGTACAAAAGTTAATAAAATAAAATTTAATTTTAAGAGTATATCTCCAAATACATCACACCTATTTTTAATTTATTTATAAGGTGCACTAACATTTGTTTATACTGAAACGAATACAAAGTGCATTTACAAACATCAAAATAATGTGTAACATACACTTATAGGTAAACACATCATGCTGATTTCGTGTTGACTTGACTACCTTATATTTATTTATTCATATACATAAAAGTATATGAAAGAACTAGTAAAAAAATAATAAAAAGAAGAAACATAAACTCAAGAGGTGGATAATTTAAAATGCGATCTACATTTGACAATAGATTCGCAGAATGTACATGTATGTGTGTACCTGTATATGTGTGTGTATATATATATCCCCGCATGTACTATGTTTGTATTTATGTGTATATGAATTGTATATATTATTTAAGATTCTGATAGGTTATTTATTGTCATGCTCTTCAATTTACGTATGGAGTCGACGTTTACGTTTACGAGCTATTACTTATTTAATTTACATAATCTAAGTACGGTGTGTTGGCTCCTAACATTGTTCTTTTTAGAGGCGAACAAAGTGGAGTGATAGCTGTACCTGGCATTCTGGCAGAGTTATCTCCAGTTTCAAATCTTCGAAAGACCTTAGACATTTTTCGTGTGTGTCTTTAAGGGATTTAAATCGAATAAAAAGGACCAAATATTCAACTAAAGTGGCTTCCGATTCACTCTTGCCAGAATCTCATATCATTTTTGGTCTGATTTGGCATGTATATACTTTATTTCAAGACCGACAAACATAAGGGCGGAGCCGTGCGCAAAAACTAATATAGAATAAATAGAATAAAGAACTTCTCCATGAAAACAGTGTACAACAAAACGGACCCATGTACGTTGTTTTGAATCTCACCAAAAGCTAAATTATAAGTTATATTTTTTTACAAATTCCAACTTTCAGACTTTTTTTTTTTTTTATTGAATAGTGGGCAAACGAGCAGACGTATCACCTGATGGTAAGCGATTACCGCCGCCCATGGACACCCGCAACACCAAAGGCGTCACAAGTGCGTTGCCGACCTTTGGGGGATGGGAAAGGGGATGGGGGAGAGGTTGGGGTATGGGCCTCCGGTACCCTCACTCACTCGGTGAAACACAGCGCAAACGCTATTTTGCACCGGTTTTCTGTGAGGCCGTGGTATCACTCCGGTCGAGCCGACCCATTCATGCCGAAGCATCTCAGCTCTCCCACGATTTAATGTTTAACGATATTATAATTATTACTTAGGTACTAGCAAACCACCCCGGCATCGCACGGGTTCTTTACGGTAAATATAATATAGCCTATGTTACTCTGAGAAGATGTGCGATTTAATTTTTACCTAAGTACATCTTCAATAAATATCTTTATATTTTAGACAATACACTTAAAAAATTTACAGTCAGACGTGGCGGAGGACTTTGTTTTATAATATGTAGTGATGATGACCGTCATTAATAATAGCTATACTTTCCGCAGTGGTAGTGAATGCGACTGCTGTGCTTGAGGTCTCGGGTTCAAGTCCTGGGTCGGACCAAATGTTTGTGTAATCTACAAATATTTGTTTCGGAGTTTGGGTCTATGTATAATATGTATGTATTTACAAAAAAAAAGTATATATGTATTCATATCAGTTGTCTAGTACCCATAACACAAGCTCTGCTTAGCTTGGGACTAGATGGCGTTGTGAGTTAGACATCCGAAAAAAAAAAAAAAATATTTGTTTAAACTGCTAAACGTTTCAATTGAAAAAAAAAACTTCTTAAATTAGTAATTATGTTTTTATGAAAAAGAACACCTAAACACCTACTATTTTTACTGTTATCTATCTTCATTTTAAGTATCTCAATCTGTCCGATATACTCGTAGACTGTTCTCAGTCACAATGTTTTCCAAATTTAAATTACTACAATGTTAATATAAGCGGGTCGTTACATTTTGCCCCACAAATGCGATGATCCCGTTATAATACCATTCCTGTCCAATTTATTATATCTTAGCATATTTACATAAGTTGTTGAACCGTTAAAATTTCAATAAACCTGTATAATTATACCTTCAATTAGTTAAATTTAATAATGTCAACTGATATGTACCAATTAAATGTATAAACAATAATTATGCATGTAGCCAATGAAACAATCAGGGACAGTGTAATTCTGCCGTGTAATTCGTTAACAAGCATTGGAACCGACGGATTTCAATAAATAATGATTCAATTTAATGCCTAATCTTGGTCCTTGTATGTATTTATATCGTTTGCTTGTACCTGGTACCACCAACTAATTCAACGTTAAATAATTTTAGTTTGCAAGGATTTAATTTTGAGTTGAACAATAAAATCTCAATGAATTAAAATTTAATACAAAGCAATTGCATTCTTTGAATGTATCCGATTTAACTATTATTACAAAATACAACAATATCATAATTCTGTGTATCTAAATGTAAATGTAATCAGGAGACTATTCAGAAAATAGTTATCTAAAGGATAAATGAAAGGTTAATTATAAAAACCAAAACCAGAAAGATTATGAAAAGAAATGGGACATAGACAATTTTCTTGACCTCAAGGTATTCTAAGTACCTATCCATTTAAATATACTTATAATAATCGTCGCTAACCCGCATTGATTTTAGTACCCGTGATTGCCATTTATATCGTACGAGATAGGTTGCTTTTCTGTTATTTATCCCATTTATAAACCCTTTATATAGCTCACTAGCTGACCCACGCAACCTCGTTTGCGTCTTATATAGCCCGTAGCATGAAAATTTTCGCAAAATAAGTAACTTTTCCGATTGATTTTTGCACCCTGTGTCCAAAAAACCCAAATATCTTACGAAACCCTATTTTTTTCCAAAATAAAATATAGCCTATGTTACTCGTGGATAATGTAGCTTTCGAATGGTGAAAGAATTTTTAAAATCGGTCCAGTAGTTTTTGAGCCTATTCATTACAAACAAACAAACAAACAAACATACAAACAAAGTTTTCCTCTTTATAATATTAGTATAGATAAATGGGCACACGCAAAAATAATAACGTAATTAAGTATTATCATGACCATTCTTTACTTTGTTCAAAAGCTAGACTAAATATCATAAATAATTCCATAATTCTGTTAAAATATCAGTATAAATTAAACTTTTAAAACCAGATGTAATTAAAGTCAATTTTAAAACTCGGTCAATTTTCCGAACGTCACGTCACCAATAAATATTTAAACACCTGTGGCGTTAAAATCATGAAAAGCTGAAGCGCAGTTACTGTGAATGTTATTTAAATTAAAAATAAAATAAATACGAATATCGCTCATAGCCCAGTTGCACTCGGTGATTGGAATCGGCGGTCAGTGCCTATCATATCCACGCGAAGATGCCCGTGGCTTGATACCATGAGCGTTAAGCAGTCGGTCCCTGTGGTTATCATAGGACAACAGTCGTGAAGCTTAGTGTGAGGCCTTTGGGCGGCTTAAAATATCCAATGGCATGCTTACGTAGGCATAATGTTGTCTTGCCAGTTCCCCAACCCGCACTCGGCCAGCGTGGTGACGTATGGGGATTTTGATATCTCTCTATATCTATGTATGTATACATCTATATACTCGTATGTATCTAAAACCTGCTGCCATTGATAGATTTGAAGCTCCTGATTAGCCACAAAAATAGTTTATTAACCCTTCCGTGTGGTAGTATTAAAATTCATATATTTAACTTTAACTGCCTCGGTGGCGTAGTGGTAGCGTATGCGACTGCTGTGCTTGAGGTCTCGGGTTCGGTTCCCGGGTCGGACCAAATGTTTGTATGATCTTCTTCAGCAAATCGCACTGGTGACTAGCTAGCGACACATAAATCATTGAATTTAACAAGTAATAAGCTTGTATATGTTTAGAAGTCCATTTTATGCAGGATAGAAATAAATGTAATATTAACCTATTATATTTGGATTAAAAACAGTTTGATAATTTCCTCTGTACATAAGCGACAAATTAAATTCATACCAAAAGTCGTCTCAGTATTACAATGCTTACCAACGGTTTATTACTACAATTAAAGTTAAAAATTCAAAGTCTACATGGCAATATTTTTGGTGTTAGACGTTCGAGAAGGATTTTGGTGGTAAATATTTATCATAGTATTATCTAGACTTTCTAAACCAATTTTATAGCTTTCCCAATATAAAACTTGTGAGAATACCATTTAATTGTTTCCAATGTCTATTACAGTATATCAAAGTAAGATACGCCGAAAATTCGCGACAGAGGAATTTCGGCCATTTCCTATTTAATAGAATTCATGTTGGCAGCACTCGCGTTGGAATTTCCGAAGGCACAAATTCACCATTCCTATCTCGTTCTACATTTAGATTTGTGACTTGGTTTCTTTATTCGATATTCACTTACGTTGCTGACCACTAAAGTTAACATTTAGATTTTATTTATGCAATTATGAAACTCATGAACCGTCATACAAATAATAATGTTAGAAAACTCTCTCGGCAATTTCTACAATTGAAATTAAAATTTATAATATTAAGAACACTAACATTGTACATTTTCCTAAAAAATTTTTTATCCATAACTTACATTTTTTGTTCGAATAAAAGATATCGCAGGATTGTCAAGTCATAAGTAAATGTACATTGGAAACATCGTTTCTTTTGAACAGAATAAACTTCTTAATTTTTGACTCTCAATACTAAGTCTAATCTGAAAGAGTTCTTTTCAGATCATACAGTTCCAATAGTTACTCATTATATAAAAATAAATATACCGACCTGTCCTCAAAAACATGGTTACTAAAATAACTCCCATTTTTATAACATAAAATACAAAACATACATTTTTTATTGACAATCAAACTGGCAGAACAACACATACAATCCACAAAACACAACGAGGCCAATTTAAAGAAAACCATTACATTTATTTAGTTCTACCGTTAAGCAATCTCGTCACGTACGGGGATACAATTCATTTTTATGATGTTGAAGCGGTATCAGCTCAGGGCAAACTTATATGCGGCACCGTGAAGTACGATTGCGTTCGCCGTTTGGTGTGCATGAGATAAACACTAGCAATTCTCAAACACTGGCTGTGACGGAAAATGTTGACTTACGCATTTATGCCAAGTTTATAGCTATCAAATTAGATTGGACTTCAATAATGGCTATTAATAAATCAATTTTATGGAACGCCTTTGAACTTTAAAACGTTAGTAAATTTTGTACGTCATCATAATTTGTTTTTAATGTAATATAAATCCAAAGCAATCAAATCAGAAAATTGATAATTCTGCCAATTTAAACAAATCGTTAGTCAATACAGCGGTAGGATTGTCTACATGGGGTTTCTGTATTCACGGTCACTTTACGTTTTTAAAGGTATATTGAGAAGGTATCTAGGAAAAATATATTTGTAAAATCGCTCGAAAACGCACAAGAAACAACTGATGAATCATCACTTCTAAAGGAAAATATTATGTAATAATAATTAAAGACGTCCGCCTACATTACCAAATCAAAATCTCAATATAATCTTATCCCATTTCAAGAATTGAACCAGAGAATCAATGTTGTTATTCAAAAAAAGTAAAATTGCATGTATTCAAAAAGCATGTCTGTGACAACACCAACAAACATTGCTATTCACAATAGTCCTTCGAGTAAAATGTCTGACTTCAATTAACGATGACACAATTTATATTCATCCTGTGGATTATCCAGCTTTGTCTCTGTTTTATTTGCATATTTATCACTCTAACTTTATTTTGTTCTTAGTCCTCGGAATACACAATTACTCTTAGTGTTGAATTAATTCTGCCTGTCTTTTTAGTTCCAATTACTGCAGCGTTTATGAAGTGGCTTTAATGAAACTTCTCATATTTTATCTTGCTATCAAATTAACTTACTTGAAGTTTAAAATAGCAAAGCTTATTAAATAACAGGGTTAGGATTACAGGATAGGATTTAGCACTTTTATTAAAGTAAGATGCGTTATTTCTGTTAAGAAGTTACGATACTATCTACATCATTGTTTTTATACATGCAGCCTTATGATTTATTGGCGAGGATTTCACAGTTCAAAAACATGAAAGATGTGATGGTAAAGTTATCCATAACATGAGCCGTTAGAACTGAACATCCTAATACGAGTAGGAAAAATTATAAGTGTGCAATTAAATGTATTATTGTGGGCTACCAACTGAACCGGTAAACGTTGTTCGGATATAAAAATATTATTAAAAGACTCCATATTCAAAGTATATTGTATTAATTTCTATCAAATTTCAGCTACATTGAAAATAAACCTGCTGTGTTTTCATTTTATGAATTATGGATAGTAAAACATGTACTAACACATACTGTTAATACCTATAAACACAAACAGCGTTTTCACATTTCATTAATAACGTAATAAAACAGAAACTAAGCTAAGCTTTAACTATCATAAGCCATGAAACATTTATGATTTTGTTCAATATTTTTAATATATAGCTCGTATTTGGTTATTTCCGAAATAGAATTAGCACAAAATTTAATTAGTCCATAAAAAAAATTCACAGTTCATAGAGCGACTTCTTAGGCACTATAATAATCATGGCAGAAACATTTTTAAATTATTCAACAGCTACTTATATTATACTGCATCGTACAACTAGCCCAGTTCTGTTTCTCTGAAACTGTATTTTAATGTAAGCAGTACAATTTACGTCACCCACCCGTCTTTACTTGTGTGTCCGCATTGCGGGTTATAGCATTCGTGTCAACACGATTCAATAATTCATCACACGAAATACTGTATAGGTAGTGAACATGACCAAATATAATTTAGATCAATAGTCTGCTCGGCTTCATCAAGTATCAAGAGCTTTGGGTATGACACAAATTAGCGGAGCATGTACATGACAATTTACTGGCAAGTTGCCGTTACTGATTTAAAATTTAATAAAAAGTTGAAATCTGTTGGTAAGACTAGAAAATTTCAATGTGAGAAAGACGAACTTTACTGTAATCAAATATTAATAATTGATTAATAAACTTACAAGTATATTTTAATTGGAGAGGCCTATGTCCAGCAGTGGACTGCGATAGGCTGATGATGATGATGATATTTCAAATTGTTATTTGTTTCCATATTTGACTAGCAACAGCCCACGACTTCACCCTCGTGTATTTCTGTTATTTTTTTTGTATAGGGGGCAAACGAGCAGACGTTTCGCCTGATGGTAAGCGATTACCGCCGCCGCTCACCAGAGGCGTCACAAGTGCGTTGCCGGCCTTTTAAGAAGGAGTATGCTCTTTTGTTGAAGATCGTATTGGTCTGGGAATAACGCAGGTGACAAAGAATAGCCTTCCTCGAGTATCTAGTATCCTCAAGTATCTCCATGTCAAATTTCATTGATATCGGTGCAGCGGCTTAGCCGTGAAAACGTAGCAGACAGATTCAATTTCAAATTCACACAAACGTACATTAGTATGGATGATGTTACCTACAATGGTATGATATGTTGCCAATATATTGCCGTGACAGTGCCAATGACAATATATTGCTGATTCATTAAATAAATGCTTTTAAAGTATACTGTAACATGTTCGTACGACATATTTTATTTTAAAGATGAACAAGTTTAATAGAGATATGTATTTATGTAAAAAGTTAATTAGCTCCATTATTGCATGAATATCAAAGTGGCTCTATTTAAAGTTACAATAACTAAATTTTGAAATATACTTTATAAAATTTCAAACATCACATAAATTCGGTGGTATACATTTTCAGTATTAAACAAAGACAAAGTTTTCGAAGAAAATGCACAACGTAAATCCCATATTTTACCTGCACAGAACTATGAAGTGAGGAAAATAGTGGCATGTTGATATATTACTGTTTTAGTCGAGGAGCCAGGACTGCCTTTTGCAGTATTTACATTCAGTTCAAACACGATGTGGAGTGCACACTCTCATGATGATACAGCCGATGCACAACCGAGCAAATGGGTTTTGAACTTGTGACTACCGACTATTTTTAGTCGGTAGTTTTAATATTTGGATATGTATTTGGAAGATTCGTACTGCAATTTTAAACGAAATATGTTTAAATGCATAATTAAATTTTAAAAAAAAAATTAAAAACGCATTAAAATAAGTCTAGTTTAGTATTCTTAAATAAATTAATAGATAAATTGAGCTAGTTACTACCAGAGGTTTTATTTGCACAACTGCTTGCACACTTCAGTTCAATCAGCCTTTCTAATTTTTTTATTTATTTAATTGACTCACACAAAAATTGTATACACTGTTAAAAAGTTAAATAAATGAAAAAAATATAATTAAAACCCACCATTATATTAAATTATAAAATTTATATTGATATACATAAAATCTTGTCGCGAGATTTCAAACAATATCGTACTTATCTACTAAGTAATATTCAATTCCAAAAAAATAATTAAATGCGTTCTTATCATTTGCTTAGAATTAAAATTAGTTTGTGCTTTTGAAAAAAACAATGTTTGTATTCTCGCGACAAGTTTTTATTTGCAACATAAAACAACAGCATTGTTATTTGCTTATGCTAAAGAAAATATACCTAAATATATATATATATAGGGAAGCAAATTTAATTTATCTACAAAAACAAGTTAAAATAAGTTTCGAATGCAATCAAACCCACCATTTTATTAAATAAGTTAAACTCCTTCCTAAAAGGCCGGCAACGCACTTGTGACGCCTCTAGTGTTGCGGGTGTCAATGGGCGGCGGTAATCGCTTACCATCAGCGATACGCCTGCTTGTCTGCCCCCTGTATACTAAAAAAAAGCTTTATTTTCTTATCTTATCTGTGTTCATAGCAATGGCATAAAGTAAGACATATTCAACAACGTCGAAATTCGACCATTCCAATTCTTTGAAATTTTCAGTTAGACCTCTTTAGGTTTCTTTTGTCTATAAAATATTTTATCATGGCTTCTTTTGACATTCAGTATGTCAGTATACAGGACAGTCATACACAAAAAGTAATCATATTTTTTTTTTTGGTTAACTTTGAGATACTCGTACAGTGGACCAAATTGATTCATGACCCCCCTTAGAGTCATTTTCCTACAATTATTCTATACCATTAGGTTGAAATTAGCTTGAACATACATTTCATAAGTGACGAACCATTATCATTCTACTAGACACTGACAAAGCCATGACATAGACATAGACGTATACTATGATAAGTATTGCACGAAAAAGTTTGTTAGCCAGTGAACGTCCTTATCTATAGGTATATTAGGAAAGATTTAATTGTATATTTGTTTGAGACATAGGATTAACTTTATTTCGAACTAGCTGACCCCCGCAACCTCGCTTGCGTCTTCTATTGCCCGTAGCGTAAAAAATTTCCCCCGTTTTTTAAACATTCTTCATTGGTGCTCCGCTCCTATTATATAAACGAAAAACGCAAATATCTTACGGAACCCTATTTAATCGGTCGGTAAAAATAAAATCGGTCTAGTACTTTTTGAGTTTATTCGTTACATACAAAAATACAAATCTTTCCTCTTTATAATATTAGTGTAGATAGTGTAGATAATGGGTAGACTTGAGGTAGGAGGGTAGAGGTACCGTAAAGGTAGCATAGGGTACTGTAGAACAAAAATAGATAAGCATTTATTTAACAGAACAAAGTCTGTCGAGACAGCTAGTCATACATATTAGTAAAATAAAACAGTAAAATTAGAGACCTTTGTTTATTTCATATTATTAAATTAAAAATAATGGCATTCACTTCGTAAAGCGAATAAAAAAGAAAACTTCTCAATACTTATTTTTTGGGTTATAATGGTTCCAATTGTTTGGGTCTGTAGGATTACTGGTTAAACCTAAAACCGAGTGTAAGCGCCATGGTTTTCAATAACGTCTAATAATCGATTACGCATAGACCCGATTAGACGACTGCAAATGTCACTTCCCCTCATGAAATCCCAGATTTCGTTACAATGCAGCTCGATTGCTTCTTTAGTTCTCTCGTTCCTGTTATCCCACATTTGAACCATCAAACCGCATAAATTTAATAATAATAATAATAATAAAAATCTTTATTGATACAAAAACCTTTGGTTTGATTAAAATTATTACATATGTCTTGGTTAACTTAAGGTAATGCGAGTAATATAAACCCTGACTCCTAAACTAGGTAATCCTGTGACTCAGGAGTCAGTGTCCTGCTGTCATTGTGATACAAAAAACATTTTCATGTTGTGCCTTATCATTAGTAATGGCAGTCGTTGACATAACAGATTACTAAGTAACTAGGTTTACATCAATAAAGAAGAACACTAAGGAATTTAGATTCCGATTTAAAGAATATGGGATTGGACTGAATATAAGTGAGTGGTTATGTACGTCGGATTTATGATATGTATGTGAGTGTGTATATATGGTGGTATGTATGTGTGGAGGAGTGCATGTGAGTGTGTATATGAATGTAATGGGTGTGTATGTATATAAGTATTTGGGGTACATTTGGGTGTATATGCGGAAGTATCTGTAGCAGTGTATTATCGCTTGGATGATGGTGTTTTAAGGTGTTTGATATTGTGTTATGCTACTGCTGGTAGTATAGTAGGTCCTCTGTTTGGGCGTAGTCCTGATCCTGTAGCCAACTCTGTACTATATTTTTAGCATCATAGTGATTTAACCCAGCTATCTGAATAGCTTTACATATTTTTCTGTAAATTACTGAACCTAGAACGTAAAACTGGCGACTGGCAAATGCAGTTCTATGACGTACTGCCGGACATATGTTTTTTGCTTTACGCTTTATGGGGTCTGATGGGGGTAATTCCTTGTGTTTTTTCAGAGTTGCACGAAGGATAAAGAGCTGTCTCACAGTAAGCAATTTGCAGTCCTTATACAGTCTAGTAGTTGGGAATCTGTATGGTCTTTCAAGCATCACTTTTAGAACTGTCCTCTGTGCCCGCTCCAGTACAATAAACTTGGTTTTAGCAGCTCCTCCCCATACAAGTATGCAGTAGCCGATAACGGACTGACACAGTGTAAGATAAACCATTTTTAATACGTCAGTGTCTGCGCAACGTCTCAGAGATTTAAAAATATATATTTGTCGGTAAAGGGTGTTTGTCAGGGCCGTTGCCTTCTCCAGAAGACATATTGTGTGGGCTATGTGGTGTCACTCGAGCAGAAAACAAAGTAGTTTTATTTAAACGACGTTTATTAACAAGTAGGTAACTTAAAGTATACACAACGAGCCGTAAGGTAGTTTCTAGACTTGTTGTCCGCGCGGTGGTAGATCGGTAAGTGTGTCTCATCCGACCCGCACGAACACTTATCTAGACTCTGCCGAAGCGATGACGTTTCACCGCTTGCGTCTCGTTGTCAAATCAGCTCCCGTATAATTGAATATTCCGACACGGCCATCCTACGGGACACGCGTCTCTGTGTGTTACTCTGAAACAACATTCAACAAGCAGGATCACATAGCTCAGTCTCTAGTGCCATCGCACCAGTAATCAACTGAGAGAAGTTCAAAACAAAACTCTTAACATCAAACCATAGATTTTATTATCAAATTTAAGATAATAATAATAATAACAACATCAACAATCGATACACTCAAAACACAACTGACTTGATTATCACGCTGTCTCACTAGAGACATCAATCATACCAGATAAATCAAAATACTTAAGCTCTGCATGTGATTATCTTGCTATACACATAGCCCAGTAACCTCCAGTTACTCATCCTTGTGCGAACCCCTTCATGGGAACGCCGAGTCTCCCCAGGACTCAATGGTTTCCTCTGAAACCCGACCTCTGCCAGAGTTGACTGCCTACCGCGTACTCACGGACTACACCAAGTAGATACCGATTTCTACTGAGCTACGGCTACACGACAACCTCTGGTACGGTCCAATCATCATGCAAACTTAAGTACTCTCCTCGATTTCACTACCACTTTGTTCTACATCGATCTCGTCAGTTATGTCCTGGCTATCCGGCATTTTTCGCAACTTATCATGTGCGTATTTATAGGTACGGTTACTGTTAAGGGCCTTTAATTTATAACGATCACCATCAAGAACTTCAATGACTTCAAAAGGTCCTTTAAATTTTGGGTCTAACTTTGTCTGGTTTCGCTCCTCATTCATAATTAAAACAAAATCTCCTACTGAGAATTTATTAAGTTTCGCCTTTGTCTGGTCGAATCTACGTTTTTCATAAACTGCTGCATTCTCGATATTACGCAATGCACCCTCTTAAGATATTTAAGTCAATTTCGGGTTCTACATCGTCCATTGTCATCAAAGATAGAGGCCGCGCAACCTTTCCAATCAATAGTTCTAACGGACTAGCTTTCGTCGTTCGGTTAACCGTGCAGTTAATTGCGAGCTGAACTTCGCCTAAAGAATCTTGCCATGTACGATCTTTTGTTTCTACCGTAGTTAACATTGATTTTAGCACTGACATAACACGTTCGACCTGTCCATTTGCACGTGAAGAACCAGTCGCGACTAAATGCAAATTAATGTTGTTAGAATCACAAAACTCTTTAAAATCTTTACTCGCGAAACAACGTCCTTGGTCCGCTATTATTCGAGTCGGAGTACCAAATAGCGCTACACCATCCTTAACAGCTTTGATGCTACTTTTAGAATCGATATTGGTAGTGTGAAGTAATAAGACGTACTTGGTGAACGCATCGACAAGTACGAAAACGTATTCTTTATGATCGCTTTTTCCGCTTAGTTTTCCCGTCGCGTCTACGTGTATAGTATGCCAAGGTGAGCATACTTTAGGTATCGGATGTAATTGTGCTTGTATTTTACCCAAGTGAGATTTTACTACCTTACACGTAACACAATTGTCAATGAATTTTTTAACATACCGGGACATTCCCTCGAACCAATAAAAGTCGTAAAGCTTCTCTAAAGTTTTGTCGTAACCGAGATGAATGAGAGATTCGTGTACATTACTTACTACTGACCATCTGATCGCTTTAGGCAGTATGGGTAAACACTTAGTACGACCGTTGCGCTGGATTTTACGATTAAGAATACCTTTACGAATCTCGTACGTCTTAGCTATATCGTCATTTAACTGTCCGCTATTCAAATCAGAAATAAGCTTAGAAATATCAGCATCGCGTTTTTGTACTGCAAGTAGCCAATTACCAGTGAGTTCAGTCAAGTTAACCATTTTCTTTGGTGTTACGTTCGGCATTATCTTTACAGTAACTTTAATCAAGAGACGGGGGATGATTTCGTGACAAGAAATCTGCGTGTGCCATATCCTTTCCTTTATTATAAACGATTTCAAAATCAAAGCACTGTAAATAGACCCACCACTTGTGAACCCGCGGTGACAATTCAATCTTTTTACGAGACGATTTCAATGAATTGCGGTCGTTACAACCGTGAACTTTCTACCGTGTAAATACTGTCGAAATTGTTTGATTGCATTAACAACTGCTAACGTCCAAGTTCGTAACTGATATTTGAGCCGATATAAGTGGCAACGGATATCGATTAGGTACCGTGTTACTAATAAGTTCACTATGCACATTACTTCTGTACCTTCGCGTTTTTTAACCAATAGCCCTGGACCCATAAACGGAGAGTCACTCTGTCGAATAATATTTGCACGCAATAACTCGTTTATACGCTCACGCATTATTTTTCTTTCTTCAACGCTTAGCCGATAGGGTCGTCTTTGTACGGTTAAATTACGATTGATTAAACGAATAACAAGTTCACTTGTCGTTACGCGTGTTCGCGGCATCCCAGTAATAAAATAGGTCGAATAACTTGTTAAAACAGAAACAATCATTGATTTATACTCCGCAGAAGTGTCGGTATCAATAATTTTTAAATTGTTTACTGAGGGTAGATCTAAATTACAATTATTAACTACCTTGTGAATTTTAGAAATACTAAAATGTGTCGTGGTCATATTAACACAAAATCCTTGTGATAATATTTCACGGCCTATCATAATATCACTTCGCAAATAGACATCAGGCAAAACATGTAATAAAATCTCAATTAAATTATTATCAATTTCAACAACACACAAAATCTGGATAGTGCTATGTACACTCGATTGACTAATTCCCTTCAAAGTTACTACTTTTTGTTCGCGTCTACCACTAAATTTACATGATACACTTTCTTTAACGAGCGAACATTCAGCGCCAGAGTCATAATGAAACTCAAATAACTGACCTTGATGTTTCATAGTTCCTGCCGGTGGATCAACGATGCACACGTCCACTCGTCGGTCACTGTGCCCGGTGTGTGACGCCTCGGTGCTGGTGCCTCCCTTAGGACATCGGGTGGAGATATGTCCTTGTTTTCCACATTTGTAGCAGGTGATGGAGCTAGTACTGCTAACCGGTTGCTGAGGGTTAGGTCTTGAGGCTTGAACGTGGTGCGTTTTCGTTGACTTTCCTATTGCCTGCTGCCTATGTAAACAATCGACTAGCCTGTGCCCAATTTTCCCACAA
Source organism: Spilarctia lutea (assembly GCA_916048165.1). Lineage (NCBI taxonomy): Eukaryota > Metazoa > Arthropoda > Insecta > Lepidoptera > Erebidae > Spilarctia > Spilarctia lutea. The sequence goes on from OU696487.1 coordinate 11,621,741, forward strand.
TGGTAACACTTGATTGACGATGTTTGAGAAATCTTCACACGTTTAGATTCAAAAATGTTCTGATCCGGTACTGCACTTGACTTACGCTTCAGATAGGTAAAAGCTTGCAGTTCTTGCTGTAACCGTTGACGATTATTAAGTTCCGATGTAAACGCCATTCTTTGTAATCTTGAATCGAACTGAGAAACGTGTGCCACTGTTGTTGCGACGACAATCTGCTCAATCGTTAGATTTTTCCAGCGATTAAATAACAGTGACATGATACGATTACCGTACGCTGCTAATCTTTCACCTTTAGGTTTGTCGGTACTTAATTTTATGAGAGTACCCGCAGGTGTTTCGGTACATACAAATCTTGCAGTAAAAAGCTCTTTAAACTCCGCCCATGTCATACCAGGGTACGTAACTGAAGACAACCATACTGATGCTGCTCCTTTAAGGGCCTTACTGATTGTAACAATGAGCTGACCTCCTTCCATCGGGTTATCAGCGAAACACAAATCTGATGTTGCACACCATGACCGTGCGTCTGCGTCGCTTTTGTCTGGATCAAATTCGGGTAGATTAACATGCCAAAAAGAACGTTGAGGCTTACCTAGTGCTTCGATTAAAGCCTTCATATTTGAATTTTGCGTTTCAAATAATACCCTCCAGTAGTCTGAGTACCCGCTATTTTGTTCACAGCGTGACGTAACCTCACTGCGGTTTTCGTTTATCTGCTCGGATCCCACATCTGATGTCGGTAAAGGGTGTTTGTCAGGGCCGTTGCCTTCTCCAGAAGACATATTGTGTGGGCTATGTGGTGTCACTCGAGCAGAAAACAAAGTAGTTTTATTTAAACGACGTTTATTAACAAGTAGGTAACTTAAAGTATACACAACGAGCCGTAAGGTAGTTTCTAGACTTGTTGTCCGCGCGGTGGTAGATCGGTAAGTGTGTCTCATCCGACCCGCACGAACACTTATCTAGACTCTGCCGAAGCGATGACGTTTCACCGCTTGCGTCTCGTTGTCAAATCAGCTCCCGTATAATTGAATATTCCGACATATTAATCTTCTAACTTTTGAAGCAGTGTTATCTATTTGCTTATACCATTTCAGTCCGTCATCAATCACTACACCCAGGTACTTCGTGTGATCAACACGGGTAAGCGTCTTACATGAGCAAGAACTTGGATCGAAGCACGTATGGGGCGTGATTACAAATTCTGGTGGGGCTTTATTCCTATAATTGATAAAGAAGGGGATAAAGTTAGTTTTTGCGACGTTAAGGGTGAGTAGGTTAAGTTGAAGCCAGTTCGTTATGGTTCTTAAGGACTCATCTGCAATATTCCCTACCTCGCTCCAAGAATCACCATATACCACTATCGCGGTGTCGTCAGCATAGGTAAAAATTTGTGACTTTTGTAAAGGTAGCGTACATAGATCATTTATGTAGATTTGGAAAAGTGTAGGTCCTAGCACACTGCCTTGCGGGACACCGTATGTAACAGATTCTTCGTCACTTAGGCACGAGTTGATTTTTACGGCCATTTTTCGGCTTTGGAGGTAATCCTTGAAGAGTTCAAGAGCATTTCCACGAATACCAATGGCCTCTAACTTGTAGAGAAGGATAGGCACAGAGACTGTGTCAAACGCCTTCTGTAGATCCAAGAAAATACTGGCACATTTTTGTTGCTCGTCTAATTTTTTTGATACATACTGCGTTAGATCAGTAACTGCGTTTTCGGTAGAGATACCTTTTTTAAATCCATATTGGTTGGGTGCTATAATGTTGTATTTGTTAAGGTAATTTACTAGTCTACCATTAATTAGCTTCTCCATTACCTTAGAGAGAGCCGAGAGTACCGATATGGGTCTATAATTGCTAACACAGTCTCTGGCCCCGCTCTTGTGTATAGGATGAACTATGGCCTTCCTAAAAGGCTCTGGGAAAACTCCTTTCCTAATAGAAACATTAATGATGTGCGTTATCACAGGAGCGAGAGTGTTGTGACAAACTCTCAACAGGGCAGACGGTATTCCATCCCAACCAGTTGCACTACCTTGCTTAAGGTTCATGATGGTGGATTCCACCTCTGATTCATCCACCTCAAGAATAACAAAGGAATTTTTGAAGATGTTTTGTTTGATGTGCTGTTGCGAATTTGCAGGAATTTTTAAAGATATCTCAGCTCCGATTGTAGCAAAGTAGTGGCATACATTGTTAATTGCCGCCTTTGGATCAGACTTAGTGTACAACAATTCTGTAGGTGCTAGACATATCTTTTTTGTATTTGTGATGTCTTTTATTTTATTCCAAAGTGCTTTAGGATTATGTTTTGTTTTATTTAGCTCATGTTTATCATGTAATGTTTTAAGTTTTCTTAGAAGGTCATTGCAAAAATTACGGTATCTTTTATAAGTTGTTTGTAGGATCATATTTGTAGGCGATTCTCGTGAATTTTTGTGGAGTTTGTCGCGGTGACGAATACACCTCAATAAACCGGGAGTGATCCACGGTTTTAGGTTTCTATTTATTTTAGGAGCTTGAATTACTTTAGTGTGTACTTTAATAATATTTTGAAGTGTGCTTATCAGGGCGGTGGAAGCAACGTTAGGGTCGTCTGTACTTAAAACCTGGGAAAAGTCTTGGTGTTCTATATCTGTTTTGATACTAAGATAGTCTATTATAGGAACTTTGTATGAAGGTACAGTTTGTTTACCCAGTTTGGTGTCATCGATTTTTACAAGTAGCGGAAGGTGATCAGTAATATGAGAGTCTAAGATAAGTACAGTTGCAGTTTTATTAGTTCTTAAGATAACGTGATCAATACAGGATTTTATTCTAGTTGGAAGAGAATGAGCTGGTAATAGGCCATGAGTTGCGTTGAGGTTTAAATAATTTGCTGAACATGCATCTATATTGGAAGGTACGATATCTATGTTGACGTCACCAATGAGGCATACGTTTTTGTATTTGTTAAGGGAGGTATATACGTTGTCCAGACTATGTAGGAAGAGCTCTAACTCATGCTTTGTGCTATATGAAGGAGATCGGTAGATTGCAATTATTGCTAATTCATTATTAATTTGGCAGGTAAGACAGTTTCCATTTATAAAATCAGGTTCATCAACTTTGCATCGAATATGACTTTTAATAAATAGAACTACACCATCATTTTGGTTTCTTGTTTGCTTTGTGTGGTGAGAACTGTAACCCTCTAATACGGGTAAGTCGCTAGTTTTTTTTAGCCAACATTCACTTAATATAATCACATCGCAATTCACTTTAATTAATGAGAGCAATGCTAATAATTCATTAAAATTCTTTTTTATGCTACGAATATTTATATGAAGAATAGTAGTAGATCCCTTTAGAGTAACAAAAAACCTATTGCAATCTTCCGGGATACATGAATAGGCCTTCGCGACCTCAATGTCGTCTAGGTCAGTATTAATATTTTTAATTAACTCGGCCATTTGTGAAATGAGTCATATTCAATGTCAGTACAGTAAAAATAAAGACAAGATCGAACGAATTGCTGACTTTTAAAACAGAGTTGATTGCAATTAAAACATTAAAGATATGTGGTATGGTGTGAGTAAGTGTAATGTTGTTTGTATGATAAGAAATATGTGTGTGTGTGGTTTGGAGATGTGTTAGTGTGTGTTGCATAATTCCTTGAGTATTAATACATTTTGTCACATAAAATATTAAATAGAAAGAAATATCATGCAGTATGAATAGAAAAACATAATACAAACAAGTTACGAATCGACGATATAAGTAAACTATTGTTATTAATATAAATGACAGTCATTTGTTTTTTTGCAGCTCCTGTAGGGTAGCTTCAGACTTGATAAGTATTTGTTTATGTCCCAGTTGCTTGCGCAGGAAGATGTTGCCGTTTGTAGACCAGCAAAACTTATACTCATATTGCTTTGCGAACTGCCTTGCCAAATAAAAAAGTTTCTTTGCAGATAGATTCAAGTGCTCATCCACGAAAATGGGTTGTTTTTGTCCTGGAAGCCCCAAAAGCTGCGAGTTAAGCTTACCATCCTTATTTGCATTTTTATTATTAAAACCCCGAACACAAGAGATCAGTTCGGTCTTGACTTGTACACTCGTAAACTCAGCTACAATCGCCTTGTTGGGCGAGTTGCCTGGGACACGGTAAACATCTCTGATACTTGTTGAGGGTATTGGGAAATTAACAATATTGCCAATATTTATAATAATTTTTGTAAGATCTGTAGTCGACTCATTGGGCTGTAGTGGTATATTTCGGTCTTCAACAGTGGAAGATCGTGATTTATACTGGAGATCTCGCACGACTTTTTCCAGGGACTCCGTATATTTCTTGTATTCCCTACACTCATCCTGCAGCAGTTTCACTTGTTTCTTCATATCGTCGTACATTTCACTGACAGTAGTAGTGAATTTTTCAATCTCGCTATTAGTCTTTTGAATCTGTAGATTCTGTACCTTCAACTCAGCCACGTCGGAGACCAGTTTTGTGACAAGTGCTGTCTGTTCTGCCATCACCCTCGCCACCGCGTCATCGTGATCACGCTTCCATGACATCAGCATTTCTTTAATTTCAAGTTTAAATTCCTCCAATTGATCAATCGACGAGTCATCCAGCCTCGGACGCTTATGGCGAGCGGTTATATTGATGAATTCCGGGTCACTCATAGCCTGAGTTATGTCCGGGACTGACTTCGACTGATCCATCATCGCCACAGGAATTGGACTATATGTGGTTTTATTAGGCGGGCTACGCTGCACGGACATCAGGATATCAAAAACAAGTTTTAAAGGTGTTTAAATGTCTAACTAGTCCGAATAGGTAATTATCGTAGCAGACAGTCGTCTCGTAACACGTTGACACAGTAGGGACGGACTTTCTTTGTCTTCCATAGCGCAGTGCGTAGCGAGTGTGCAGTGCTCAATCGAATAACGTTCCAGCGCGTGTAGCACTATGACGTCACTAAGCGCCGTAGCCGATAACACTTAGCAAGTCGTTCGACCATTTGGTATTAGCCTTAAATGTCAATCTGACTCGGCGGCCGCAGGCCAGCGCACCACAACGCCGCGTCCGACGGATCAAATCCCGCCGACAACAAAAATAAACAACCAGAGAGACAAACTCACAAAGATAATACGGTCCCTTTCTAGACACGCCCCGTAGGCGTTAATAGTCCATATGAGCACTGAAGGAAGAAAAGAGAATCAAAAATTGCACTTATTCACCAATCACGCACTAGCAAGGAGACGACCCGAACACACGTCTGCACCGAGCGACAACAACAACAATAAGCTATTATCAACGACAACAACAACAATATAAATTTTCTATTGGGTTAAGATCTGGTGACCTAGACGGCCATGGAATGAGAGTAAATTCAACTTCATGCTCCGTAAACCAATTTGAGACAATTCTGGCAGTATGCACTCGACAGTTATCATGAACATAGGAGAATACTGGCACATCTTCACGGGGGTAAACTGTTCGCAAAGTCGGTAACACTGATTCTTCCAATAAATCGACATAGTTGAAAGCGTTATGACGAGGAGAAATAGGAACAAGTTCGCCTATGTTTCCAGCATCCATCCATGCCCACATGTTAGCTAAAATACGGCCAGATGATTGGTTAGGCACTACGTGGTCTTCTGTGTATCGCGTGTTATCGTAACGCCACAAAGTTAAGCGACCATGTTGAGAAGAGCGAAATGATTTTTCGTCTGTAAAGATGGTGTTTGTCCAGTCGAAATCTAAATAATTACGTGCAAAATTCAATATCACAGTTCTGTGTGCATCCGTTAAATGAACTTTCTTAGCATGATGTCTGTAATGCAGCCCAGTGCGGTGCAAATTATTTCTAATTGTTTCTAGACAAACGCCGTAACGTGCTGCAAAATAGCGGGTACGAGTAAAAGGATGTTCTTCGTAATGGTGTTGCATTTCCGTTCTCTGTTGGTTTGTGATTCGACGAACCCCATGATTATGTCGTCGTCGGTCTTCAAGGATACCCTCTTCAGCGTGCCGTCTGATCCAGGTTCTGACCGTGTTACGACTTATATTTAACTGACGTGATATTTCTCTAACGCCGCAACCTTGCTCACTGAGCACTACAATCCGAGCTCTTTGTTCTACCAAATTGGCCATTATACGATTCGTTTATAGATATAAATATATTCTTAGATTTTTATTTTAATATTTTCAGATTGACTACTACTTGACATCTTACACATAATGTCATTTCATTTTACAAATTATAATACTTTTTCTTCGCAATGAAAAGAGTTTGGATTATAAACGATTATATTATTTGAAATTCAAATAAGACTGCTGTATCAAAAATATATCTTGTTCAGTAGTGACAAAGGTTTAAATTGCATTGACATTTAACCCGTAATGACGCATTTATGTTTATATCTAAAACGTACTATGTGCAAATAGCGAATAAAACCTAACTACATTTATGATTACAAAGGAATAATTGTCAAAGTGGGTCACCTTTCAATTTGGTCGATAGTACATACGCATGATAGTGTGTGGAATGTTGTTTTAATTAATTTAATGTATTTTTATGCATGAATTTAAAAAAAATATTAGTATTCTGTACTCCTTCTCTATGTACCCATACCTATATTATAAAAGCGAAAGTAATTATGTCTGTTTGTCTATCTGTCCTGCTTTCACGGCCAAACCACTGCACCGATTTCAATTTGGCAAGGAGATACTTTGATTCTTGAGGAAGGACATAGGCTACTCTTTGCTGCGATCACCGACAAACACGCGGGCGGAGCTACGCGCAAAATCTAATATACTATAAGTGTGCGAAATTTCTAACCCCTCCGTCCGCGCGATTTTCGTAAAAGGTGATACATAGTTTTTGCTTCACGAAGTAATATTGATTTGTAAATGATACTTCACTTAGCATTGTAAACTATTTTATTCACATACTAGTTTACAATTTATTTTATTTACTGTTTTTACTTATTTGTACTTGTAGACTGATAAATGATATATTATGTCACAAAAATTTATACATTTTATGTACAGATTGTATACCATATAGTTTGTATGAAAGGTACAGCATACACGTAGGTATATAAAAAAAGACCATACCTATCTTATTCCATTTATGTAGCTAACCAAGAATTAAACCAACCGTAGTGACTTTTAAAATGACAAGCACTGGTGAATGGCACTTACAATCTCGATTCTCAATAATTTCATTAGATAAATTAACACAGTACACGATTATTTCTAATTGTCTCACCCCGCATGTCGATATTCCCAATCATATGAACCTAGAAAACAAAAACGTACTGGTACGTTCATAATGACTAATAGCTTTCCATTCGTTCGAGATAAAAATTGGAACAAATAAATACAACTGAGTCAACGGAAATAAAAGTGTACGTGAACCTTTCACTCGCCACATATTTTTACGTGAAACAAACAAAAGCAAGAACATTATCCCCTCTGATTCATGTCAAAGATAAAATCTATTTGTCTGAGTATTTCACTTTGATCATTGTTTATACGAAACGCGATTCCTGAACCAAAAACTTCCGATTCTAACTTCGTAATAACCGCAGATTAAATCAGACCTTGTCTCTTATTTTTGTTTGCCAAATATAATGACACTTAGGTACAATATTTATTATACAATCATCAATGCTCTGTACTAGAAATTAAAGACCGAGAAGTGTAGCACGAGTAATCGGACCTGATGACTCGAGCGTCTGAACTCCTAATGTATATATTTATATCTTTGTATATAAGGTTGGACTGGATAGGCTATACATATTTTACATGCCAGTTTCAGGCCATTACTCAAGGGAATTTGGCTTGTATTTGCGCCGCCGGCGACGGACGACGTGATATTGTAGACAAGTACAAAGTTCAAACAGTGCTTATCAATGAATCTATAATAAGTCTTTTAGAATTTCAGTATAACAGGTAAAACGTACGCTTTTAGTTTGAGTACATATTTTTCTAAATTAGTGCATTTATAAAATTTAATAAACACTAAAACGTATTCATTATGTTAATAAATCTTCAGTCTTTTTTTTATGACATAGGTGGCATACGAACTGACAGGTCTCCTTTTTAAACGAAGCCACAAAATCACTCACAGCCACACACTCTACAGTTATGAACTCTTTGTCAGTCTCAAAGTAATACTGACTCCATTAACTAAACGACCCAATTCAATCTTGGGCTACCTGTAGCCATTTGTCGATTCGAAGATCCCCAGGGTCCGCCTCCACTGTATTTCTCCAGCGGCACCTAAATGGGTTAAAAGAGTCTCGAAGTAATGATAAGCTAATATTAATGTCGGAAAAATTTAATAATTAGTTTTTACTGCGTGACCTCCTTAACCTTAAGCCTTTATTTTAACCTAAATTCATTAACATCTTGTATAAGCCAGTTGAAGACTTTTTACAAAAGCTATCTTCGTACTATAGAATTTTATACCAAGACATCTTCTTACATAATGAAGGCGTCCCTATGTTTCAATCCTGATATACAACAAAAACAGATAATGTATTACTAATATAATTCACTTTTACGTGAACTAACGCACACACGTTGAGTTTTTAATACACATCTTTAAATTACTTGACGTTTCGTTCAGTTTTACGGTTCGTGGTCATAGGCAGACTTGGTCAGGGATAGTTCATTGCTGAACCGGTCAGTCTTAGTCAAGTATGCACTTAATACCTGATTACATATCACTATATCATTCCCATAAAAGTATTTTCTATGTCATAGAACGCTCAAAGTTAGTTTACATGTATAAATTAATTGAATGTGTAACACAATAAACAACATCACAGTTAAAAATCAGGTAGGTAACGTCATTACGTCAACATCGGCCCTAACTGAAAGACAACTTCCCGCTATGCTAATCAGAGGTAACAGAAACAACTAAAGTTAAAGTAATAAAGCCCCTTTAAAATTAATTAAGATGAAGGGCCAGTTTCACATCTTCAAAGTTAACTTGTCAAAGAGCCGCTTTATTAAATGAAGTTAAGTACAATTAGTTTGTTTCAATTTAAATCCTGATGTCTTAGGTGCGCTTGTATAAGCTTCCAAGCGTTAATATATTAATAAAATTATCACTTACTGATACTTATATTCAAATTTATTTGTATCATTCTATGGCTATATCAGTCTATTATTAAACTACTGTTAATAGGCTACATACGTGTGTGGTTTGAAAAGTTGTCGAACTAACGATGACACAAAACATTGTATTCATATTTTTTCCTATATAGTCCTTTAACTCTACATACTTCTTCCAGCAATGAAAAATGGAAAAATGGCCAAATACATTCACTAGTTTTTATAAACGAGTGCTGCTATCTGAGGTCAGAACCAAACCACGTAGTATGTGTCACATCTCATACTAGTATGAGTAGAGCTCGTTGCAATCGCTTTATTTCTGCTTTTGCGAGCAGACCGTGTACTTCAAGCGTATACCTTCAAGCATGCCCGCCAACTGTGACCGATCTCAATGCAGATAAATTCCAGCTTTTGATCTCGAATGTCTTGGCTGGAAAATTAAAGGATAGAGAGATTCGGTTGATTTAATTTGTAAAAAATACTATGAATTTAGCTTTTTTCATTACAAACTTATTCGTTTTAGTTCTATTTTATCAAATAATTAACAACAGCTTTTACTAGCGGCTCCGAACGTGTACGTTGGTTACCACGGTAAAATGTAACGCATATATTAAGCGCTGATAATGTACCTTTCCATTGATTAACCAAGATTTAATATCGGTTTAGATATTTATATTAGCAAATATAACAAAGAAAGAAACTCACATTCGTATTTATATATAATATTCTATGGGATGGAAATTTAATTTGTAGTTCATAACTTTTATTTTATTTGTTTGGGTTTAACAAATATTGACATCAATTCCAATATAAAAATCTGAAATGAATGCGTCAATAATATATAGACGGCTTCATTTGATTACAGGGATTGCATACCCAAAACCTAGTGCAATCACTAGCAAATTTATATACATACAATTTTATAACATAGGTACGTTTATATGATTTTAAGTAAAACTTCTCATAAAATGCAATTTAAAATTTGTCTATAGTTTTTTTTTTTGAATAGGGGAGAAAGGAGCAGATGTATCGCCTGATGGCAAGCGATTACGCATTTGGTGGATGGGTCTCTTGTATCCTCATTCGCAAGCGCTATTTTCGAAGGTTATCTTATGAATAACTTAACTCAAAATAACCTTTAACTGTCACAGAAGTCCTGAAAATGATCGTACGCTTAAGTAACTAACTTATGTTACAACGTGCTTTGTTCTAACTTATGCTGCAAAATAAAACCATGCATCCTTCAGTAATAACTGTTCTTCAAATTTTAGATATTCATGTATTGTATATTAAAAATGAATACCATATCTTACTCTTCATGTTCACCAACCAAAACCAATCTTATCAAAAGTAAAACATGTTTCGGTCATTGTCCCATTCGCTTGAAATATATCACCTTAATATATACAATCTGTGTAAATGGAGATACATTCTGCAAGTGTATTCCAATTTGTTTCATGTTCATTGTCAAGCAATACTTCGAAAGGTAGTAAGGGTGGGTGAGGGGTGTTCACGACATGAAACGCGCCCAACCAGGCATGAAATTAAACAGCTTGCACTAAGTTGTTAATCGTCTGGACTCCTGCCAAGGCCCAATTTGAAGAAATTGCTGACGAGACCGTGAACTTTTAACGAAATCTACTAATTGAACGGCGTGTATTTGCGCAGGTAAAAGTTTCCCATTACAATTCAAAGTTATTCATCAACAAAAATCTGTGTTCTATTTATTTTAATTCATCATCTTCCTAGCCTTTATTATTCCCAATATTATTTGGGGTCGGCTACCAGTTCAACCGGTTTTACCTGAATATCAGTTTTTACACAGAGCGACTGGCATCTGACCTCCGCAACCCTGAGGGCGAACTGAATTCGAAGGTTGAACTAGTTGTCAGTATATTTGAGGGCACTGACTTCCCAATAACGATTGCCATAGATGTTCATGACAACCGGGACCGACGGCTTAACGTGCTCTCCGAAGCACGGGCAGGAAACACCGCCATCTTCCATACTCCGGGCTGCTATTAGGAATTTCTTGTAGGAAAAACCCAACAGCAGTCCGACCCGGGAATTGAACCCGAGACCTCTTGATCTGCAGTCGCTTACGCTAACCACTAGACCAACGATTTATTTTAATTATGTTTAAGAATAATAACTATTATGTAAATGTTTTTTTATGTTCATTGTTTCTATGTCTGTGAAGTCCCTTGTAGCACACGAATATTCCTAATTCGTGCGTGTGTACTTTAAAGACAGAAATAAAACAATTATTGTAAATTAAAACTAGATCCTGGTGAAGTGTAAATAGAGTTATAGTTTTGTCTCTCCACTCTTTACCTTTCTATATCAAGCTCGAAAGCTATAGATATGAAAGTCAGGTGTAAGAAAACCTGAGCACACTTAAAGGTGTTATATATTTATAAAAAATATTGTTATAAACTTAGTTATAGGTTTAGAGCGTCAATGATACGCGGAAGATAGCAACCGACTAATTTATTTATAGCCAACCTCAACTACACACTATAAAATATAATAACGCAAGATACTTGTGGTATAAGGTTGATTACAAAACATTAAGATCATAATCAACAGTTTCAGCAATAGCCAACACCTAAAATGAATTTCAGCTATAGCCTGCTTAGTCAACAGATTAAACACTATTAAGTTCGCATGAGGTGAGCTTCAAAGGGAAACACCGCTATGCAAAAGTACGGTTTTACCACAAAGCGATTGAACAAAGTATGATTGAATATCGATTTCGAAACAGTGTAAAAAACATTTTTATTACTAGTGCGCACATAAACTATGATATTGAACAATAAATCGAAACTTGAATCGTAATACCTATTACTAAGTAACACAATTACCTAATGACGTGGAAAAATCTAACGATTCGAACAGGAGATAACTATATAAAACCCATCTTAGATACGTTTATCGCTTAGTAAGGATTGCTTTTCAAGCTTAGATGTATTTTTTATGTCGAACCTTGTTAGTACTCCTTTGTGGTAAGAATACGTATCTTTTAAGTAACCCTTAGGACAAAACAGAATAGAGAGCATAAAATCTCCATTAAACAACAACGGAATATTTTCAAGGAATTCATCTAATGATTGTCCATATTAATATTATAAATTCGAAAATAACTCTCTCTATTTTTATGTTTTTATGACTAACTCACTGATCCTGTTAGGATTAATTAACAATGGAAATCTTTTGATTCATGAGAAAGGACATAGGCTACTGTTTATCGCGATAACTTACATATGTAGCGACTTCCATATATAACACAACAATAGCCTACTGCAGCACCATCTGCCGAAGATATATTGAACTACGAAGTAATGCACTACACGGAGTAACTACCAATCCTGAATCGCGCAATTGAAGTTCTCGCGCCGATTATCATATATACAACATCCCAACTTCAACTGTTGGGTAGTAGCCCGCCAGGCATGATCACCTCGCCTGATCGGAGGATCCTCCCTTTGTGTTGGGTGGAACAAAGCACACGTTCCCCCACACATACATACATGCAACATATATAAATGAAATAATACAACTCCAAACGCGTGAGGTGAAAGTTAATAAATAATAAAAATAGTACTACCTAAATAAAGAGTTTATAACTAAATTACACATTTATGGTAATATCTTTATCAGTGTGTATAAATGATTACCAAATAAAAACAGTAAAATAGCTGAATTTAGTTTAGAATATAGAAAAAATCATTCAGCTGGACTTCTAAACTTACGAGTATTACGCGTCCCGACCTCTTACAGATTCCCTCGTCTCGTGAAAGATACGTATCTCCCTACACTGTAATACGCTTTTAAGGGTATTGAACCTTTATTTTTTAAGCAGATTATTTTTTAAGAAGTTTACGCTATTATATTATTATACTACTTAAGTGAGGGCTGTTGCTTGTTGTCAGTTCACACATGAACAGTTACATTTCAAAATGTCTCGTCCTACTTATGTTGTAGTTGTATAGTCTTCTTATCTTCTATTAAAAAAGTATAAAATGTAAAAGTTCCAAAAGTATTCTATCATTGTTGTCATTAAAATATCTACATATTTCTATAAATATAGTATATGCGCTACACGTATTTTTAGTTCTCGAAAACTAAAACTACTGTGGGGTGTGTAGAACGGGTGTCTTGTCCCTCCGACATGAAGGGAGTATCCTTCGATCAGGCGATGTATATATGCTAATCGGCGCGAGAACTTCTATATCGCGATGCAGGATTGATAGTTTTCTTCGTATAGTACGTTACTCCGTCGTTTGGTGTATATCCGGTAGATGTCACGGCAGTGTGTTTTCTTGTTGCGCAGTATGTAAAAGTCGCCACACTACTACTTTTATTTATATTTTTTTTATTATATAGGCGACAAACGAGCAGACGTATCGCCTGATGGTAAGCGATTACCGCCGCCCATGGAGGGAACTAATACTACTAAACTAAACTATTAACAATATTTCACAGCTTCAATATTTTTTTCCATTTTAACATTGATATATTGTCATATTTTAGTTGTGCCATCGTTCATGTTAAAGTTTATACAAACAACGCAGCGTCTAAAGTTTTCGATAGTTTGCATAACTAACTTCTATAGAAATCACGTTTCTAAAGTTTTTAGTATTCATGGAAACTATAGTATACTTTTCTTGTTGCAAATATTACTTAACAGTGAAGTCTAGTTTATTTAAACTACTTATACAAATCTCTCGTAAATTCAAATCTCTCGTAAATGCAAAATTGTTTTTACTTACAGGTTTTCTAACCGCATGTATCTACGATTTTTGTAGAAATATGTATTTTATGACAAGAAATATTTATTACTTACTTTTCGAACTTCTACTTCTTTTTTTTTTGCTTAGTTCCCAAATGTTAGTGACTGGCCGCTACCGTTTCGAAACAAAAAACGTCATGGAGTTTTGACTAATAAATTCTGTCCCTAAGGTGATTTTTTCTAATAATTTTTACTAAATGTGGTTTTAATCTCAAGCTTTGAAAATTTTGTAATATTTGAAACTAAAATTCAAATTAGGAGTTTTATATGCCTATGCGTTACCCAATCCCTCTTTCCAATTTCCACGAAAGACTTTTTTTAAAACTCTAAATTTAAATCCCGCTGTTACAATCGTAATTGGGAATGAAAATCGTAAATTCGAATCATTTTGTACAATTCAAACATGTCTATTTAGATTGCCATGTTCATCTGCGGCAGCCTTTGTTTGTTCGTGTATAACAAGCTGATACTCTCATGCCTGATTGCCGGATTTGCAGCCGGTGGAACGGATGAATGCTTCAACTTTACCGGTTATGGTGGTATATGGTTATGATTTAAAAGCAGAAATGTTTTTATTATCATAATACTTTAACATGTCTCAAGTATTACTAGATAAATAAATGGAATGAATCAACCATCTCTTGTCATTTTAATATTAATAGAAGAAAGTTGTTTAGATTGGTAAACGTTTATCAAATGTGTTAGAGTAAATAGCGACCACGAACTTGTCTTTACTGATATTGTGTGCCCTATCATCAAGGAAACTAAAAAACTAATTCATTGAAATATTTTTTTCATGTAGTAGCATAACAAACAAATAAAATTAAACAAAAAGTATTTCGTAAGAAGTCAAATAGTAAATTTGCGTGACTTGAAAGTTTGTCTGACTATTGACAACTATGCTATCGATTTTATCAGGCAATGTGCCAACCCTAGACAATTTAGCAAATGGATTTTTAAGTAGGTTTAAATAAGTTTGAACTATTAAATCAAAGTTTGAAAAAATCAAAGTTTGAAGACAATAAAACTATTGTGCATTGTCTTCTACAAAGCTACATTGGATAAAAGTTTATTTCATCTTTTTAATATGCAGTAGGTACTTAGTTTTTCTTTAAATCATTTCTTTATCACTTACTGCATGTACAACGATCAGTCGAATCCATTTCGATCGACACAAATCAGATCAACTCGATAATTTGTAGTATTTCAAAGTATTTGTTCAAACAGGAACATAAAATAAAGATCTTTTTTTCATAGGGGCAAACGAGCAGACGTATCGCCTGATGGTAAGCGATTACCGCCGCCCACGGACATCCGTAACACCAGAGGCGTCACAAGTGCGTTGCTGACTGCCTTTTAAGAAGGAGTACGCTCTTTTCTTGGAGGTTTGAAGGTCGTATTGGTCCGGGTACACCGCAGGCGACAGCTCATTCCACAGTTTTGTTGTACGCGGCAGAAAGTTTCGGGAAAATCACAAGGTTGTGGACTGCCAACCATCTAGATGATGGGGATGAAGTTTCTGTCGCGTAGGACGATGGCGGAAAGAGGCGGCAGGGATCAATCCGAACAATTCCTCGGAGTACTCACCATGGTAAATGCGGTAGAAGATACCGCATTATACAGGTAACCTTTTTTTACTTGTCACGTATTCGTTTGTGTATATAATATAAAGGATATAATCTACGACTGTTCAAAACATTGAAAGAATAAAACTAGTACGACGAATGTCTGATTGCCCATAAAAGGTTCTAGACTTTCTCAAATAACACACAACCGGCAAATCCAATTCGTATATTTTACATACATCGGTGTGCATAGCTGAAAACCTGAAATAAATTTGCATAACGACTCCACCTTTATATCAGAACCTTTCCCACAAAAATATGCTTCCGCCGTGTGAAGGGGAGTAATTTTTATGATAAATATCTCCACTCAGTGTGGATAATGTTAGAGCAAAAGTTAGAAAGCTGTATTAGAACACATTGTTTGAAACAATTTCCACGATATATTCATTTTAAACTAGTTCCTATTGATGATACGAATTGAAAATATTTGTACTGTATGTAAAATGTATTTATTTATTTATTCATACAGCTTTATTGAACACCACTTTCTTAAATTACAAACATAACTACGTGAGAAACTACATTGGATATAACAATAGGCGGTCTTATCACTCACGGCGATCTCTTCCAGACAACCTTTGTACGGATATTGTGTATTTGATTTTGGGTAGTCTAAGGTGTACCTAAGTTTGAAATAATCTGAGTAATAATTAATATAAACTTAATGCATGTGTGTAAAGTAAACATAGATAACTATTTGACCTTAAGGCGATATTCGGAGATGTCATCATATTTATGTAATCCAAATATGAACCTTATGCAGACATTGTATTTAAATGTAAAAATTAAGAAATATTTAAAATTTATTTTTGTTTTGTTTTATAATTAGGTATTAGTGATTAACTTTGTAAAAAGGTGTGTTAGGACCGTACCTAATAAGTGAAGATCTAGGTTCCCGCTTGGAAAAAAGCGTGACTTTATGTTGTATGTATGCAACTTTATTTAAATGTTCAATGAAGTTATGAATGGTATAAGAATTAGAGTGATTGTTAAAAACTTGAACATATCTATTGGGTTAAACTTGGCAGTTTGACTTATTTCATAGTTAAGATTTAAATCATTTGTTACTTGTTAAACAGACATAGACAGACTGACAGTTAAGTTTATTAACATTTTATGATGTACGAGGACCCGTCAATTAACGATATGTGACTATCGATGCCTATTGAGACCTGTATCCGAAGAATCACGAGTGTATTTGTCGCTTTTAAAGAACGTGGAGGAAGATAGGTTTGTGTTTCGGTAAGTTCACTCACTCTGTAAACGAAAAAACTGTTTAGCACTGTTTTTCTGTGGGGTCGTGATATTACTCCTGTCGATCCGGTCCATATGGAAGGAAGTATGAGTCTCCCAAATATAAAATGATAATAACACGAAATCTACACTTTAACATTAAGAGTCTTATATTACGTAACTCATTACAGTCCTGATACATAAAGTAAGCTTTGAAATCATTTTACAAAGTTCTACAAATATAATGAATCATATAGTGAGTAAAGAAAACTGCTTTCTTTTAACCCTTGGGGTGCCTGGTGGGTAAAAATCACACGGCATGCCTGGTGGGTCTGACAAACCCGTAAACATAATTGGTTATTTTTATTTATTCAGATCTGTTACAAACTAAAACAACAAGTTTTTATTTATATTTAACATTGTTTCTAAATGAAAAAGAGGGAAAAAACAAGACAAATTATTTTATAAAGTTTTATTGAGCAATTAAAAAAACCTACTGGCGGAACCCACATCTACCACGAAATGCTACCAATTCTTCATCAATGGTTAAATTTTCATGTGGAACATAAGCGGATTGGCTGTTTCTAACAAAATCTTCAAAAATAATGTCTGATAGATGCCAATTTATCAGTTGCTGCTCTTTCTTCACGCGTGTCCAAGTTATCAAATCTCATACAATTTACAACAAACACAAATCGTCTCAAACTCATTGTTATTTGAAATATATCTATGCCGGTTCCGTCACTTGCCCATAAATCTTTCAGATTTTGTCTTCCAGATTTGATCTCCAATAACTGCTTTCACTTTGTTTATTGTGATCTCTGAATAGGCATATTCATTTGATGAGTGGGGGAACGGGTATCATGTTCCACCCAATACAAAGGAAGGATCCTCCGACCAGGCGAGGTGATCATGCCTGGCGGGCTACTGCCCAACAGTTGATGTTGGGATGTTGTATATATGATAATCGGCGCGGGAACTTTATTTGCGCGATTCAGGATTTGTAGTTACTCCGTGTAGTGTAGTTTGTAGGTACAGTGCGTTACTTCGTAGTTCAGTGTATCTTCGGTAGATGGCGCTGTATGTGGAGGTCGCCACATCACTCCCCTCCAAGACTGGAGGTCGATATATGTTGAGTCAGCTGTCTGTGCTCTGATGCAGAGCTTGTCAGTGCCAGGAGTGAGTAGTTCCAGTGAGTCGGAACTGAATGCCGCAAGTTCCAGTGAGTCGGAACTGAATGCCGCTAGTCCCAGTGAGTCGGGGCTGAAGTCCGCTGATCCCAGTGAGTCGGGATCGCATGCGGTGCGCGGTGCTGCGGTGAGGTCCCCAGTGAGTCGGGGTGATTGCTGCGTAGTGGCTGGCTGCTGCGTAGACGGGAGAGATGTGCTCTGCTTACGTGGACCGTAGGTGCAGTGTGCTGTGCCTAGACGCTGTAGAGGCCGTAGGGGTTACCAGGCTGGAGCGGTCGCGTCCTGCGTGTGGTATATCCCAGTTGAGGCCGAAGTTGCTGGCTGGCTTGAGACTTGCTGTGGGAGTGAACATGATGGTGGCGCGGCTTGAAGGCTGCTTCCAATCATGTCGGGGTCACCACTTGTGGGGGAACGGGTATCATGTTCCACCCAATACAAAGGAAGGATCCTCCGACCAGGCGAGGTGATCATGCCTGGCGGGCTACTGCCCAACAGTTGATGTTGGGATGTTGTATATATGATAATCGGCGCGGGAACTTTATTTGCGCGATTCAGGATTTGTAGTTACTCCGTGTAGTGTAGTTTGTAGGTACAGTGCGTTACTTCGTAGTTCAGTGTATCTTCGGTAGATGGCGCTGTATGTGGAGGTCGCCACAGATGTATTGCTACCCTACCTCGTATTGGGGATCTTCCTATTAGTATGTTTCATAATTAAATTCAACATGTCTTCAGATACAAGCAGATGAAAGCAATCAAGTTCTTTCTGCGCATGTCTTGCATGAGGTTTCACTCCAGGTGTTCCAGTAAAAAAGTTTTTTGCTCTAGTACGAACGCGAGCAATTGGAGGATTACGGAATCATATTGTATTATCTTTTCCTTTATATATTGAACTGTGAGCAAAGTTGCTCAAAGGCTGAGACATCTCATCCTCACTGTCACTACTTGGTTCATTATGAACTTGTTCTTCTTCCTCAGTATCACCTGAATCATGTTATGTGAACACTCACGTGATTGGATTAGGCTCCACTTTCATCAAAAACCACTTCATCCTCAATTTCATTGAAATCTTCATATAAAAGTTTGCTTATTTCGGTATCAGTTAATCGCCCAGCCATATTTACCTGCTAAAATATTATTAACATAAATAATTAACCACACAATGCAAAATAAATCATGGAAAACAAAAATAATTACTTACCAGTTAAAAGATACGCCGCGTGCCTGGTCGGGTTTTTCAGACCCGAGCGCAAATAAAACACGTGTTACTCGAACGGGTACGTGTTGCCGACTGCGGGAGGGGCAGTAATCTAGCCGCCAGTCTATATCACGAAGCTACTCAGGTACAAAGTGGTGGGAGTTACGAATTTTCTGAAATATTGTCGATTTCTTGAACCGATGGGTCTGTCAGACCCACCAGGCACCCCAAGGGTTAATGGAAAAGTAGAAATGGATGGAAAAGAAAAGTATTACGTTATGAATAAACTGACGTACGATGAGGTTAGTTTAGCTCGTAAAGCAGCCAACTTCGAACAACTTTAACTCCAATTAGTCATAAAATAGGTTATGGAACGAATCGAGGTGTTAGCTACTTGTGACGTATTTGATTTATCGTTACCTCAGCACGGAAGCTTGAAACTTTTCAAATATTCACGTTAATTGCAAACAGTATTTGAAGTAAAGGTGAGGAACAAGATAGTTAAAGGTAACATTTTGTTTGTATATCTTGGGCTTGGTAAACTTTTAATGAGTATTGAGTATTCTATTTGCCCTGTTAACTTCTACTATTTCGTCAACAAAGTTTAAGTAGTACTGATAGTGATTGCCTTAAGACCATTTAGTACACGGTTTAGCGATAATTAACTTAAGCTGCTTAAAGATCACCCGTAATATATTTTCGTAGTGCCTGTGTGTATATTTTATATTATGTATTTCTTTATGAAAGTATTTTCCAGGTGCTGTATATTCATCATTTTATCATCATCAACAACCCAGAATGTCCCACTGCTGAGCTCGGGTCTTGTCTCAGGAGAGGGTTAAGGCCATACGGCCCCACGCTGGCTGAGTGCGGGTTGAGCATTGGCAACACAACGTTGTGGCTAATCTTGTCGTTGGATGTTTCATCATTTGTATAAAAATAATGAAGATTCGTTGATAACATTTGTCAAAACATCTTCTTTAAAATCAAATTATGTTCTATGAATGTTCACTTTTTTATTACCATGTGTAAAAATTAGGTTATGATAATTATTATAGTCATAACAGTGTTATAGCTCATGTTGCAAGAAGTATATATTCAACAGTGGCCTGTAATAAAATAATTGATTAATTTGTTACTTTTTGCCAATTCAAAACAACTTCGGATATCTGTGCATAGATTTTTCAAAAATAATTATTACTAATTAGTTGCATATCTGTCAAATTTAAGAAGACAAAATACTTTTTTTAGAATAGTTCCATAACAAGGAGTTTTACTTACTTCTGGATAAAATAGCTGTTAATAGACCGTTAATTTATATCGACTTATCAGACGCCATGCTCATTATTTGAGTTATTAATGTTATACCTGATGTATAAATGTAAAATGACTGAAACGCGAATGTTTTTCCAAAATCTTACTTTATTATTTTAGTAGTGCAGGGCTATAAAATCCACCGACAAAGCCAACTAAGCGAGTGCTGCACCATTAAGGACGCCTTCGGAGCCGAACGGCACTGGGTTACACACCTCGCTGTAAAATATTTGGTATATTTGGCAAAGTCGTCGACCGTGCGAATTCGTATTCAAGTTCCTAATAGATTTTTTTTGAATAAAAAAAGATTTAGAATCTTTTAGGTAAGGAAATTCGAAGTGAAACCAAAATAAAATCTATGTTATTTGTCAATATTAAGTAGGGATATTTTTGTTTTGATTTTATTTATAGTACGTCTTCACAAACTTAAATACTTTATGTATTTAAATATCACAAATCACCATTTACATCTTAAGGAGATTGGAATTTGCAATAAATTCCTTTCTGAAAGTACCATGTACAAACAAGTATTAAGTGTAATCTTGAATATTAAAATAAAACAGTCGTAAGCAGTTTGCTGTACAAACGATTTCTTTGAGAAAGACTACTTTATTGTGATATGTGACAGGCGACAAATGTATTCCTTTGTCAATCCTATCCCATCTTTAATGGAAGTGACATCTTTTGATATACAGAAAGTAAAACTCAGTATCTGAATACAATTTATTTGAGAAACGATGTCGGTAGCAGAAACAGAAAAACCCATTCTTTGTTCGTTAATTGGATTGATAATGCATTGCTGTCAGCATGTATGTTACGATCATAGAATTAGAATTGTACGCGTTTGCATGTATACAGGCAATGACATAACTGTTCTCTGAGATATTTTTAACTAAATTAATGACTAAATATAACGAATACGTGTAGTAAAGCTTTGGCAGTAGTAAATTTTAAATTTAATTCATGTTCCTACACATTTGTATTATAAATTAAAAATAAAATAGGATACAAACTTAAAACTAATACTATTCTACATATTGCTACAATTTAATATTTAAGTATGTATTTAATAATATATATGTGCGTGTGTGTGTGTGTGTGTATGTCTGTGTGAATACACTATTTTATTTGTAATTTTGCTGTGCCCGACAGGGTCCATAGTGGAACATTTTATATTATTATAAGACCTTATATACCTATTAGATGCAATAAAGTTTTAAGTATTGAAAAAAAAAAGAAAAAAGTTTACTATGGTAAAAGGGTTATAGGAATGAAACTAAATTGCGTATTTTTATTTGTCTCGTATATACATCTATAGATTTAGTTACATGTGCTTTAACAGTAGGTCTTTAAAAATCTAACTAGGGTTACCCTATTATATCTACTGGTAAGTTTATCTTACCTCAAAAACTTATTTTTCCAAAGACCATAAAATATATAAATGGGTCACGTAAGTTGGATGGTGTTTGAATGATTCTTTTAATTTTAAAGTGTTTTTAAGGAAGGTGCCAACTCAACTTTCCTTTTTATTATTCTCTCAGTTAGTTTTTAAACAGAAAATGGAAGGAATTCTTTATTTTCGATAAGCAGTGGGTGAAGTTTATTTTTAATCCATAATACGGACTAGTATCCGATTCGGTTTGCTACAATAGATGTAATCGCGACAGACGATCTATTACCTCGGTTCAATATTCCAGACTTGGCTTGAAGAAGGTTTTTAAGACAACATCTCTTTACCATCAAATCGACAGACGAGATATATTTACTTCTTATCATATTTTATAGGATCTTACAGTGTTAATAAAGTTATTTTAGTCTTAGGAATTATTTTCTTAGAGTTTGTTAAAACCCTTATTTTAATTCCATTTATGAGTGTTCTGGTCTGGAGAGCATTTTAACTAGACTGAATACAATGGCACTTTTTTGATACCATTTCTTTAATGTAAGGCAACAGCAAATAATAAACAATTATTATCTGTCCCCATCCATCTTATCCGCCTATATGTACACAAAACTGAATTATGAGAACAACAAGTTATTAAACATTTTCGTTATTTATTTTCTAAATTTTTATCATCATCGTCACTAATAGCATTTAATAGTCCACCGCTGGACATAATTGTATTGTTATACATCACGTCTGAGGCTTTCAAATGTAGTCTTTTAATTTTAATCACTCATAGGAAGAACACGACATATAATAACAGGAAAAAACACGACACTTATAAACTACTTGAGCATAGTCTTATGCCATACCGTTTCAGACGATTCACACAAAGCCAATTAGAAAAACATCGTTAATTAAACTGTTGTTTCAGCGGAAGTCTATAAATAAATAAATATTTTCGGACATTTGCCATCACACAACGCCATCTAGTCCCAAACTAAGCAGAGCTTGTATTATGGGTACTAGGCAACTGATATTAATACATATTTACTTTTTTTGTAAATACATACATATCATACATAGAAAACAAATATACCCAAACTCCGAAACAAATATTTGCAGATCATACAAACATTTGGTCCGACCCGGGAATCGAACCCGAGACCTCAAGCACAGCATTCGCATACGCTACCACTGCGCCACCGAGGCAGTTATACTACTTACTCGTAAAAAAGAGCGTTATAAATTATAACCTTAAAACAGTAGCCTGTAAACCCAGTATATCAAGCCTGGGCTCTCAAATAAACACTCCATGTGGAATCGGATACGCCTTTTGCATTAAACTAGAAGAGAAGCAAGTGGGGTGCCGCAGTTATTGTGGTAACATAAAACGAACTGCGCTCAACTAATTGCAAACCGGACGTGCTAAGAATAATGGCGTATTTCTTGAGATATTGCTTAGTAGCATCTTCGCGCGTAACGTTTTAAATGGAAAATCATTGAGAATAAACTGGTTGTTTATATTTTACTGTGTATATTTTTTTTTTACTTGAAGTATATTAATCATCAAACAGTACCACTATAGTTTACCATACGTACCTAGTTTTAAATCTATATATAAAAATGTTATGTTGGTTAGTGTACGCTTCAAAAACTCAAAAGTTCTGCACCGATCGAGCTGAAATTTTAGAATGATATATAATCCGCATCAAGGATTGTTTTTATCTAATTTTTGCATCAGTCACATATCCGCGACCGCGAAAAACACGAAAAAACCGACATAAACGCGGGCGGAGCTGCGGGCAACAGCTAGTAATTTATTTATTTATACAACTTTATTGAACACCACAAAAAGAAACAAAATTTACAGACATTTAAATGAAAAAAAAAAAAACTACAATTGGTGATAACAAAAGGCGGTCTTATCACTCACGGCGATCTCTTCCAGACAACCTTTAGACGGATATTGTGTAATTTGGATTTTGGGTAGTCTAAAGTGTATCTTAGTTTAAAATAATCTGATAAATAATTAATATATAAACTTAATATATGTATATAACATAAATACATACATACAAACATGATAACATACATATATACGTATAAAATACACATAAACGTCATGAATAATTTGTAATATAATACCTAATATATAACATTTGGACATCTACCTTTACATTGTCAAGTAGTAATCAGTGACTTGCTTCTTAAAAACTTGCAGAGATTGAGCTTGTCTGATTGCCTCAGGCAAGTTGTTCCACAGTCTAACTGCTTGCACCGAGAATGACTTGTCGGAAAATTGTGTGGAATGGCTGGGCATTTTCAGTTTCAGATTCTCCGATGATCTCAAGAGCCTGCAATGTGAACTGTGTAGGAACTCAAAACGTTGTTTGAGATAGGGAGGTGTATGCGGAAGAAACAGAGTACTGTATAAAATGGAGAGAATGTGAACATTACGGCGAAGGCGGATAGGTAACCATTTGAGCTTAACGCGATATTCGGAGATGTGATCATATTTACGTAAACCAAATATGAACCTAATGCAGACATTTTGGAGGCGCTCAAGTTTGTTCAGTTGTTCTTCAGTGAGATCTAGATAGCTAACGTCACCATAGTCAAGGGTAGGAAGGAGAAGAGATTGAGCTAGGGCGATTTTCGTGTTGGCAGGAAGAAAATTACGAAGTCTTCGCAGTGATCCCGTTGTAGCAAACAGTTTACGACTAACTTCACTAATTTGGGGGACCCAGGACATGTATTTATCCATATAGATCCCAAGGTGATTTTTTTATTATCATTTTTCGCATGTCATAAAATAAAAATGAATGATGCTTTTCTTTGTAATAAATGCGTATCATTTATTAAGCTAACAAAAAATTAAAACATTATACTAGAGCTATATGGCTCTGAAATAATTAACAACTTGTATGTATACATTAATTATATTCAGCAGTCGCAAATAATACATATTTTCGGTCATTTTTCGGACATTTTAACACACAACGCTATCTAGTCCCAAACTAAGCAGAGCTTGTGTTATAGGTGCTAGACAACTGATAAAAATACATATTTACTTTTGTAAATACATACACATTATACATAGAACACACATTTGGTCCGACCCGGGAATCGAACCCGAGACCTCAAGCACAACAGTCGCTTACGCTACCACTTGCGCCACCGAGGCAGTCACACATGCCCCCAGTTTCACTTACTACGTGTTTGTGTATGATAACTGCATTAAATCAACGTACCTAATGTTTTTATTTTAATTTAGGTCATCTCTTAAATTACTTTCAAATCAGTCCAAAAGTATTTAGAGTCTAATTTATTTAATGAATTTATAGATAACGAATATAAAACATATATCTTGTCATACTAATCTCACCTCCATTTAATGGTAACGTTAATTATATTTACTTTTAACAAAAAAGACTGGACTTCAAGTACTGGAAGAAACTGAAATTAGACCACATGGAAAGCACCAGCTTTCAAATAAAAAAATAATCATCAAAATCGGTTCACCTACTCGAAACTTCAAGATAACAAACATAAAAAAACAGTCGAATTGAGAATCTCCTCCTTTTTTGGAGTCCGTTATTAATAATATAATTGAATTTCTAGTTTACGTCGACATACTAGACATTAAGATTTCTTTAATATATATTTTTATTTATAGATACTTCTGCCTACATTGTGGGTAGATTTTCCTACAATAAAGTTACAGTTTAAGTAAACTTAAGTAGCATAAATTGGAGACAGTATTCCCAGGTTTAACCTTCGTTTAACTTCTTTACGGTTTCGTGGTGAAATTTATAATGAACTTGTTCAAAGTGAGATACTTTGTTAGGCACGCTTCGAAAGCAAATTAAGTTGGGAATACTGTCTCCAATGAATTAATTATTACAAATAGAAGTAGTGACGCAAATTAAGAATTGAGAGGGCTAATTATCTGTATAACTTGAAATATTCGATTGTGATTCATTGTCCACATTATTTTTTAAACGTCCCATACAAGTAGTCATAATCCATTGGCTGTGACTTGGGCTCGTTTGTTAGCTGTGGGTGTGGGAATCAGGTTATGGATTCAGGCACTTCCATCTTCCAATATAGGTAGCTTATTGGACGATACTAGTTTTCGCTTTGCCACTTGCCTCCGTTTAGGTGCGCCATGTGTTTCTCCGCATTTTTGTCACTATGGAGAAACTGTTGATAGTCTCGGGTATCATAGCCTTTCTTGTAGCAGAAGCGCTGGCCGAATATCTCGACATGCCAATATTATGACATTATCCGTCGTGCTCTTGTTCCAGCTGTACGTGAACCAAATGGTCTGGTACGGGACGATGGCAAGACACCAGGTGGTATGGTTCCTCATTCTTAACAAGTCTATTAAATTTTTGTTACATATTTTACATAGGTATACAAGTTATGTTAAATTAAAATAATAAGACATCTACTAGCAATTCTGTAGAATTTGTGTCTCCATTCCGAGCAGAGACGCAATTGCAACGGTTGCAATTTTGACAATTTCAAGCTCTCTACGAGAAGCGAAGTTTTTGAAGTAAAAAAGACGGTTCCTCTTGCCGTTTTGTGAGGTAAAATCCGTGAAAATATTTCACTCCAAGTTTTATTGTACAAAGTGAGAACTTCCCTATAGAAATATGAATTTGTGACTGACGTGGGTTCTTCTTTAGCGGTAATATTCGGTACATACCTACTTTTATCCGCCATGTTTAACATAAAACTAAATCTTATCTCTCTCTGGTAATAGTAACGTATAATATTATGACATTGAAAGGTAAGTTTTATTTATACCTGAACGTTAATTAATATTGATATAGTGTTTCACTGATTTGTTTTTAAAGTTTTCTCCGGAGCTACCAATAAATAAAAATTGTACTGTGAATATATATATATATATAAATTATGAAGGTTATTAAAACATGTAACAGCGAGTAATGAGTGCTTATTTCATTCATACTATAACTAAAAGTTGTATTATATTATATTATTTATACCTATATATTAGGTACATAGCGCTATCCTACGAGGACCGCTGACTGATTTTTGTTTAATAAATGAATTTTAGAGTGATTTCGGTTTTTTTTCGATCTTTCTGCTACCGCAAACGTAATTCACTTCATTTAGTTTCATTTTTTTTTTAATAAGAACTGATTTATAATCTGTGAACTTGTTTGATTCTATGGAGCGATCAGCCATAGTGAATGACTGATCTGACTGACTGACTGTTATATAATTAAGAAATTGTAATACTAGCTGAACCCGCAGTGCTACCCGCGGTACGACAATATCCGCGGTCAACTCCGCGAGGCGAAGCTAGTATCTTTATGAATTGTAGCCTATGTGTTACTCTGATGTGTAAGCTATATTATTGTAAAGTTTTATCAAAATCCATTCAGTAGTTTTTGCATGAAAGAGCAACAAACATACTCACTTATGAGTACATAATCAAAAACTTTAGCGTTAATAATATTATTAGGATGAATATTTAAATAATAATCATCAATAACAACTGGTGAAATAATAGCATTATACATATGTATATTGTTACTTAAATACTTGCAAAAACTAATTAAACTTAATTCCATACTTTAATAAAGTGCATTCTTGAATGCAAGCAATTTTTACAATGGTATCAGATACTGTTTATCTTATGAGAACAAGTACAACTATTGATTTTCTCATTTTCGTACACACACACTTTTCCGTCATTTGTGCGAGCTTCCACACAATTTGACGTATCAAATGGCAATCGTATCAAGGCCATAAGGGTCGGGATAACGTAGGTACATAGTTCCCACTCAATTCGGAAGTTATTAGTAGAATGCAAAACACAAACAAATAGTCATTATGTAAATCTTGATAATAATACACCCCCATAAGATGGTTTTATTTTTAACCGACTTCAAAAAAGGAGGAGGTTCTCAATTCGTCTGGTTTTTTTATTTTTATTTTATGTTGGTTACCTCATAACTTTCGACTGGGTGAACTGATTTTGATGATTCTTATTTTATTTCAAGTGTAGTCCCATTTCAATTTGGTCCTTGAAGTCGGTGTTTTTTTGTTGTTAAAATTAGTGATTAATAAAATAAAATTTTGCACGTTTTACATGCAAACATCTTATACAATACAATTAAATAAAAATACAGTATTCTTTATCATAAAATTAAGTGCATCTTGTTTGAGAAAACAAAACAGGAGGTACACAAATAAATAATTTTAACTTCAACTAAACACCTACATACATGTCTAGACGACGAATTACAAAAACAAAAATGGAAATTCACCAAAAAGAAATAGCAAATAGGAGTTACTTCCCCACAAAAAATGAGCAGTTCGTTTTCGACGAGGTAAATCTAACTTGCCGCTTTCCAGACAAAACGAATGGAAACATATTTCGATACGGTTATACTGTTCGAGTGGTTTTCTTTGCACATGAACATCCTACTGTTTTCTATTGTGCTGAGGTTGAAAGAAATGTGCTAACTCAATACCCATTCTTTATAATACCGTCAATAGTTTCACGTTTATTGTATCTTTATTACTTCTTTTGTTGGAAAGTAAGCGAGTATCCTTGGTATTTCTAAGAGTAACAACGTATATTGAAGTTTTGCTATGAACATATTATTTTTCTTAGCTTCTTTAAAGTGATATGAAAAGATGTTTCGAAAGAATGTGTTTATTGTAGATTCATAGCTTTGTTGTCCTCGTAGATGTTACAGGTTTAATTCGTTATCTTCTTCTAAGACACAGGGTCATTCGGGCAACTTTTATACTAACGTTTCACAGGAAAAAAGAACAAAAGATTCTGGATGGGCAATATCTAGATTCGTAGCTCGTCCTCATGTATTACGTACCTACTAACTATTAAATTCACAAGGGCACATAAACTAACCTGCAACAGACATGATTTTTGGGCATTTAATATAGTCAAAAGTCAGTTGTTTTAGGAGAACAAAAGTCAATTAGATTATGTATTAACCAACAACAACAAGACAGTAGTAGTAACAGTAGACACCAGAATGAACTAAACAGGCGAATTAATAATTCATGGAGTAAGTTCTGGAGCCACAAAGAAATATTGAAATCAAATCTCCCCATAAAACTAAAGAAGTTGGTTCTGGACACTTATATCTGTGCTTATATTCTACCATGTCTCACATATGGTTGCCAAACCTGGATATATAACATGCAGACTGAGAATAAACCACAAGTCAAAGGTCAATGGAACGCAGTATTTTAAATATAAAACGGCAAGACAAGATCAGATGTGAAAATATAAGAAAATCAAGAAATGTTATAGACGCCTTAAAACATTGTAAAAAACAAAAGTGGAAGTGGGCTGGTCACATAACTCGGATGATAAAAACAAAAATGGACTAAAAAAGTTGCATGTCCTTAATCAATAAATATTTCATTAAATAAAATAAAATAATGTATTTAATTTGATAATTATGTTTATTCAAAATAATAATCTGACATAAAAATTATATAATATTTGTAGTTTTAATTTTTTTTTAATGTATAATTTTATTTTTGTGTTGTATTATATTTTTTTGGTTTTAAAGGGATTGTATTTATGATGTACTAACAAAATATTAACAAATTAAAATAAAAGGCTATAATAATTCTCGACCAGATTGGAAGGGGGTAGGTGAGGCATGAAAACCAAAGTAAAATATTAAACGTAAATGATTGAGTTAGTTTCTATTCAAAATAATATCTTAATATTGTTTTTTTATGGAAGATAGATAGAGGGGCAAACGAGCAGACGTATCGCCTGATGGTAAGCGATTACCATCGCCCATGGACACCCAGCAACACTAGAGGCATTACAAGTGCATTGCCGGCCTTTGGGGGATGGGGAGGGGGATGGAGGGAGGGTTGGGGGTATGGGCCTCCGGTATCCTCACTCACTCGGTGAAACACT
Source organism: Spilarctia lutea (assembly GCA_916048165.1). NCBI lineage: Eukaryota > Metazoa > Arthropoda > Insecta > Lepidoptera > Erebidae > Spilarctia > Spilarctia lutea. The sequence goes on from OU696487.1 coordinate 11,651,552, forward strand.
GATTTTCTGGTTTTCTGTGAGGCCGTGGTATCACTTCGGTCAAGCCTTGCTAAATTAAAAATACTTGACTGTGAATTATTAAACTTATAGTTGAAGAGCCTGCTGGCTAAGCTAAGTTGACATCCTACAAACGTTAACTTTTTAGGAACCTAATCAAATTTGTGGGAACGACGGTAAGACACGTTGTCAAGACAAAAAAACAGAAGAAAGTAGAGGTGGTAGAAAATCATTCGACGGGAAATACTTACATCTTGGTTATGCCCGCTGTTGCGCGAACCTTCGTATTTTCACCAAGGATTGTTTTTTTTCCTATTTTTAAAATTTTTGATCGTTCATGATTTTTATTATTAAAAAGTAGAAACAAACATTGCGACTAAGCAAGTCTTATTTTAAATCATCTTGAAGTCGTTTACGAGCTCAAGAAGTTGGTGTGGCGCATTCCAAACCCTTGCAAGTTGGCATAATAGGCGTCTATCTGTCTTTTTAAGCGTCGCATTTAAGTCGAGCTCAGACTTGGCTATATGAACGACTTTATTATTCATTTGAACTACGATTTTATAAATCTTTATAAACACATTTTGCCACTTGGAAAGAGTTTTTAAACTATTTTTTAAGTACCCATGCATAATTTGTTGTAAGTTGTTGCCAAATTGGGAAATCTTTTGAGAGAAAGAGGATAACCCAGTTCGGAGACAACCAATTTCAACAATATGTTCGGTGAGTCGTGTCGAGTATGTACTTATATAGTACCTACGTACTGATTCTGTAGCACGACGCACGCCATCTACAGTAAAGACGCCGACACATAAGCTATCATTGCCAATATCTATGAACGACATAGTCAAAGCTGCCAGGTGCAACAAGAAAAAATCCTTTTTATTTGATTAAAGATACGTTACGTTCCCGAAAAAGCAGTCATGAAAAAAATGTAGGTACCTTTATAATTTTTAAGGAGCCGTTCCAAAAGGGTAAATTTGGGATTGCCACCAAGATATCTTCTAACTTTTGAACCATGAAATCTAGTTGAAATTTTTGCAATAGATGAATTGTCTGTTATCGCTATAACACAAAAAAACACTTTCTTTTATGGAATAGGGGGCTAACGAGCCCACAGGTTTTCTGTGAGGCCGTGGTATCTCTCCGGTCGAGCCGGCCCATGCATGCCGAAGCGTGGCTCACCCACGGTAACAGAGTAAAAACTTATATCTTTAAACGAGCAAGTATTGTATATAATAATTGTGTAACAGAGCCAAGGATTTTCATGAAATTTAGTATGTAGAGGGTTTCGGGCGATAAATCGAGCCAACTAGAATTCATTTTTGGAAAATTTACCAAACACGTACTGTATCTGTCCGTCGGAAACGATTAAGAATTCGTGCACATATATTTAACTAGCAACCCGCCCCGGTTTCGTACGGGCTCTTTACGAAAATATATAGTCCCCAAGAAGATGAGCTGCTTAATTTTTTCCGACGTCTTCAACAAATATCGTTATATTTTAGCCATGTTCTAAAAAAACTCCAAATAAATATAGGAAAATCTTACTCAAGAATCGATATATTTATCTATCTATTGGTAAAAACGGCGGCGGAGGACTTTGTTTTAAAATAATGTAGTGTTATAGGTATATAAATTTATGTGTCATCATGAATCTGCCTGCTAAGTAAAGGGTTTTGAGTAATCCAATAGTAAAGTCAGTCAACATTGCGTCGCAGGACCACAGCGCTACGTCTGAAGGAATTTTTCGTGACACGTGATCTTGCTTTTAGTTAAATCTATAAATTGAGATTCGTCACTTTTTTAAACGTATGTTGGAAATCTCGAGTAGATTGTATAAAACTAACTCTGTAAACGCACGCGGGGCATTGTGACAGTAAAGATTTTGTTCAGAAACAAAACATTTAGTGATTTATGGATTTTTTTTAATATAAAACAAAATAGTCAAAACTTTAAAAAACGAGGTGCATAAATTATATTTACAAATAAATTATTATTTTTGATATTTAAAATTTTATGTGATTTTAATTTCTAGTACTTCATTTTACTGGCTGTAAGCACAAGGCAATGGTTTCTGGACTGCAGGGTTGCCAGGAGGTTACTTTTGTGACCTTTTAGGTGATTTTTTAACTCTGTAGGTTACTTTTAAATTACTCTAATGAAAAGGTTACTTTTAGGTGACTTTTCGAATTTTTTTGAATTTACTTAACTTAGAAAAGTTCTGGAGTGGAGACCACGTGACGGCAAACGCAGCGTAGGAAGATCTCCCGCGAGGTGGACGGACGACCTGGTTAAGATCGCAGGGACTCGTTGGATGCGGGCCGCTAACGACCGGTCAATGTGGAGATCATAGGGGGAGACCTACGTTCAGCAGTGGACTTCTTGTGGCTGATATGATGAACTTAATTTCTTTCATTTATGTTCGTTTGATGGCGTCGTTCATCCTATATCGCGCTATAAATGGTTCTCGCGCCGATTGGCATATACAAGGTGTCTCAAAAGAAATTTCATATTTAGTGGATTGATTAAAAAAAAAGGAAGCGGTATATAGAAAAAATGTTTATTTATTGTTAAAATACACTTTTTGGGAATTCATTTCTTAAAAATAATATCGTCTAAATGTAAACCCTCACGTTGTTGGCACTCATTTAATCGAACAGTAAAATTACTTATGACTGCTCGACAGGTGGAGTGAGGGATGGCTGCCATTTCGTGACGGATATTTTCTTTCAAATGCGCCACTGAAGTTGGTTTATTGGCGTAAACTTTAGATTTAAGATAACCCCATAGGAAAAAGTCCATAGGGGTTAAATCTGGGCTACGTGGAGGCCAATTTATGTCACCTCTCCGGGAGATCAATTTTCCTGAGAAAATTTCACGAACACGTGGCAGAGATATATTGGACGTGTGTGAAGTTGCTCCGTCCTGTTGAAACCATGTTCTTTGGTTATAGCCAGGAAAGTTTTGCAGTTCAGGTACCAAGAAGTTGTCTAACATCTCCACATAACGCTCTGAATTCACTGTAACTGTACGCCCCATTTCGTCTTCAAAAAAGTAAGGGCCGATAATTCCTCGCGCCGACATGGCAGCCCATACGGTCACTTTAGGCGAGTGTAGGGGTTTCTGATGTTTGCGTTTCGGATTGGCTGAACTCCAGTAGCGGCAGTTTTGCTTATTTACGTGGCCATTAAGATGAAAATGAGCTTCATCCGAAAACAAAATGTTGGTAAACGTTGAAAATCGCTCAATCATCTGATTTACGAAATTAAGCCTCTGACCGGCATCTTGGGGCTTTAATTCTTGCACCAATTGAATTTTGTAGGGGTGCAGCTTTAGATCTTTTTGCATAATGCGATGTAATGATGATCTATGCACATTTAAAGCACTCGCGCGCTTCCGAATTGAAAGGCTCGGGTCGTCACGTACAGATTGATTAACACTCTCCACGTTTTCTACCGTTCTTGATGACCTAGGTCGCCCGGATTTTGATTTATCCAGCGTTGATCCAGTCTCTTCAAACTTTTTAACCCAATGTCGAATGAGAGGAAGGCTTGGCGCATCATTTAAGTGGCGAAAACCTCGAATACTGCAGAATTTTCTACGCGCGACAGTTGTCGAATCACCGTTCTTGTAAAACTCTCGCACGCACAACGCGCGGTCTGCTCCCGAGAAACGCTCCATAGCGACTGAATCCCCAAGAGCCAAGCTACCAATTGACATAACCCCCGCACCCCTCAAGTACGCAGCGTTCACGCAGTAAGCTAAACAAATATAAAATTTCTTTTGAGACACCCTGTATATAACATCCCAACATAAACTGTTGGGCAGTAGCCCGCCAGGCATGATCACCTCGCCTTGTCGGAGGATCCTCCCTTTGTATTGGGTGGAACAGTACACCCATTCCCCCACAATATATTGTATATAGATATTTATTGAAAGCTTGGTACACTTACCTGTGTAGGTACACTAACTTACACATTACTGTGCATTTGTGAGTTTGCCTTATACCTTTTTAAAATCAAGGAACAATAATCATGAAAATCAGTATTACTATAGCGATAGTAGAAGACGAATCGTGGCAACGTGAATAGTCCTGACCACGCAGGGTTTTGTAATTTTAAAGACCTGCTAAAACTAATGATCTTACTATGTTTAAGGTACTGGCCATTTACTATAAAGTAAACAGACAGAACCACGTTGAAATAATAATATTAATTTAAACAAACTAGAAGATCTGTTTCAAGTTGATATCATTATTTGACAAGGTTCTGTTAAACAATGGTTAAATCATCATCATCATCATCATCAGCCTATCGCAGTCCACTGCTGGACATAGGCCTCTCCGATTGCACGCCACTTAGTTCAATCTTCGAATGGTTAAATAATTATACTAATTTAAAAACAAACTAGAAGGTTTGTTTTAAATTAATATCAATATTTCATAAGTTATAATTTTTGTCATTTTTATTCTTGTTCCTACTTGGGACTACTTATCTAGCGCCGATCTGGTTTGGCTAGGTAAATATTCAAGGAGTTTTTTAATCAAGCCAGCAAGGATGTCAATCTGGAATCGATTACTCGAAGAATGGATTTTTATGGTAAAAATGTTTTGTTCTAAATCAAAGTGTAGCACTAAATCGATACAGAGAATTGATATTTCAGAAAAAAAAAAATGAATGGTTACTTTTGACACAAAAGGGTTACTTTGTTGAATATTTCCGGTAAATTCTGAGAAAACTCGGTTGGCAACAATGTTGGACTGTCTGCACTAGTGTCAATACTGTCAATGTCAAGTAATTTTACAATATTGTCGCAGTAGGATTTACTCATGTTGTGCAACTTATCTTGAAGTTTTTAACTATAATCTTGACCAATATACATTCGATTTTGTCAGTCCAGTTAATCTCTACTGATCATTAGTTACACATACAAAGATAAGAAGCATCACAGTTCTCAAAAATGCGGCTCGTTGACTCTTCGAAACTTTTGGAACTTCAAAACAAACCCACTAACATTCGAAATATATGCATAGTGGCCCACGTGGATCATGGAAAGACTACTTTGGCAGATTCCTTAATATCTAGTAATGGTATTATATCGCCAAGAATGTCGGGGAAGCTGCGTTACCTTGACAGCAGACCGGATGAACAAGAGAGAGGAATCACCATGAAAAGCAGTAGTATATCCTTGTATCACTCTGTAGACCAGCTAGAGTACTTGGTAAACTTGATAGATTCTCCGGGGCATATTGATTTTTCTAGTGAAGTGTCAACAGCTGTGAGGCTTTGTGATGGAGCAATTGTTGTGGTATGTATTTCTATTGTTTACATCATCAGCACGGTAGATGTGCTATATTAACTAATATTTTGACGTGACAACGTCTTATAAATTGGTTTGCCGGGTGACACTTCAAGAAACTGCGTTACGCTCCGCTCACATTATGCGCTCACAATGAGAGCGAGTGAGAGGCACGCGTCCCTTCCACTCGGGCATGGTTAGCCCGCCTAAGAGCGAGAGAGACAGACATAAAAAGTGAAAGGCACGCGTCGAATTATATTTAAAACGTTAAAATTAATGTTTTAAATATAATTGTTTGTATAAATAAATGTTTTAAATTGTTACTATTATTTCATCCTTCTTCCTACTATACGAATGAATATTTACATTAAAATTATTTTACCACTCAAAGTCGTTGTCACGTAAAACTTTCGCTCGTATACCGACTTTACAGGCAACCAATTTTTTTATTGTTTGCCTCATTATTTTACCAATTAATAATAATAATAATAAAGCCTTTTATTCGGACAACAGATTTACAATTTGTTCCTTAAACTAATTCACTATTATATATGAATTTTACTAATTAATATGTACTAACTACAAAAAGAAATTACCACAAAACTGGTGGCAAACCAAACCAAGCTATCAAATAAAAAAAACCTTCCAGGAAAATTGTTTGAAGTCTCCATCCAGCATGTGCAGCTGTTTGTTGAAGTAGGTCCCTATTGTTTATTTTCTTGTTATTTTTATCTTTAAACTTACAGCATTCAAGTTGAAGTAACAGTCTTGTTACTTGAACTTGAATAATGTTTATCATTATGGGAATGTAATACCTACCAAGTGTTGGGCGATTCGATGATGAGAGTTAATTAATGATTTGCCCAGTAAGGTTTCTTTTATTAAATGCTCACTTATGCTGTTAACCTCGAACTGATACGAATAAATACCCAATAAGTGGTGATTGCACCATGCAAAATAGGAGCACTGAAGTCGTCCAGTTGCGAAAACCCAGCCCGCGAGTTTCAAGTTTCAAGTGGTGATTGTAAACTGATACCATGAACATATCATTAAAAACCATGTGTTTTAGGTTTTCATTTGTTGAGGTGAAGCCTTGATCAGCTTCTGGTAGTTTCAAAATCCTTAAAGGAACAACAACTGTCCTGAACTCCAAACTCCATGATCATATGGGCTATGTGTGCCTAAATATATTGCCATCTAGCTTTTGCCCACAGCCTACCTGCATGTATTTCATTTCAGTTATTGCTGAAAAAAATAGCCTATGTCAAGGACATAGACTCCTTCCTCAACTACCTCGATGGCGCAGTGGCAGCAAATGCGACTGCTGTGCTTGAGGTCTCAGGTTTGATGCCCGGGTGGGATCAAATATTTGTATGATTTGTATGATCTGCAGTTTGAGTGTTTTCTATTTATAATATGTATGTATTCACAAAAGAAAAGTATAAATGTGTACAGCTAGTAATATTATATATTTCAAATTTCATTGAAATATATTATATTACTAGCTGTCCCGACAAATGTAGTTTTGCCATAAAAATAATACAATAATTTAGGGGTGGGTCACCCTTATCATTTAAGGGTTTAAAATATAGATGTTGGCTGATTCTCAGACCTACCCAATTACAAATGCTTACTCCATGTTTTTCTGTTATTTCCTTTTATTCTCCATTCTCTTCCGGGTATTGTCATTATTTCATCAATCCATCTGCTCATTGGACAATCTTTTTTCTTTTTCTCCTTGGTCCCTTCCATGTTGTTGCTTCTAGTTTCCATTAATTAATAATAGCTGTTGCCCGCGTTTATGTCGGTTTTTTCGTGTTTTTTCGCAGTCGCGGATATGTGACCGATGCAAAAATTAGATGAAAACATTCCTTGATGCGGATTATATATCATTCTAAAATTTCAGCTCGATCGGTGCAGAACTTTTTGAGTTTTTGAAGCGTACATAAACCGACATAACATTTATATAAATATATATTAGTATGGATAAATAGACAATTTATATTGTTCTGTTTGTTTTTCAGGTGGATGTGGTTGAGGGAGTATGTCCGCAAACTAGATTGGTTTTGAAACAAGCATACTCAGAGAATATCAAAGCTGTACTCGTTCTTAACAAAATTGACCGACTTATATTGGAGATGCAATTGACACCGCTTGATGCATATGTACATTTGACACAAGTGTTAGAACAAGTTAATGCTGTGATGGGAGGACTTTTTGCCACTGAAATTTTGGAAAATGAAGAAATTACACTTGATAAGCAGGTTGGTTTCTTTTTATACAAGTGTATTGTGTAAGTGTATTTATCGTGGGAGAGCCGCGCTTCGGCATGAATGAGCCGGTTCGACTGGAGTGATACCACGGCCTCACAGAAAACCGGTGTGAAATAGCGCTTGCGCTGTGTTTCACCTAGTGAGTGAGGATACCGGAGGCCCATACCCCCCAACCCCTCTCTCATTCCCCCTCCCCATCTCCTAAAGGTCGGCAACGCACTTGTGACGCCTCTGGTGTTGCGGGTGTCCATGGGCGGCGGTAATCTCTTACCATCAGGCGATACGCCCGCTCGTTTGCCAACTATTACATAAAAAAAAAAAATGTCATCGTAAAATAATAGTAGAGTACCTGGATGAGTAAGTTTTACTCAGTATTTTTTTTTGTAAAAGATGAATCCTAAATAGATTGATTTATCGCCCGTGGAACGCCCTGCATACTAAATTTCGTGAAAATCGCTTTTGCCGTTTCTGAGATTGAGATTATAAATATATACATGAATTGCTCGTTTAATGGCCAAGCCTCTGCCATATATTATTTAGTTGTAGAACCTGCAAGAGATCAAATAAACAACTCTCTTAAGATACTATAATATATTGATATACCTGTATTCAGACATGAATAATAACACTGTCAATCAAAAATTGACCATGTGTAATTAAACTTTTCTAAATGCAATTTTACAAATTATTAAATGTAAAAGTTTTGCCCATATTCTCATGAAAATGATAATTCTGATTTACAGGAAAAGAAAGAAGATTTGAAAAAAGAAGACAATAACTTCTATGACTGGACTTCTGCTCTAGAAGATTCTGACGATTCCAATTTATACTTCTCACCTGAACAGGGGAATGTCGTATTTGCGAGTGCTGCTGATGGATGGGGTTTTACTACACATACTTTTGCTAAGCTGTTCTCAGAAAAACTTGGTGGGTGTTTATTTATTCGTTTTTAAGTTGAGTGCAAGTTTTACTTAACTAGTAACATAGTTACTAAAAGTTAGTTTGGATAAAATTCACAAATGACCGTACCTCAATAACCCGAAATGCCTCACTGCTGGCCCTCGGGTCTCCTCTTGGAAGAGGGTTAAGGCCATCTAAAGGTCTCAGACTGGGGTAGACTTGACTGCAGAGTTTGACTGCACGATTGGCCTAGTGGTTTAAGCGGTCACTACGCCGCTTGCTACTGCGCCAAGTGTCGTGGGTTCAAATCCCATGTGGGACATCACTTTGTGTGATCCACAGAATGTTGTCCCGAGTCTGGGTGTTCTTTGTGTCCGTGTACGTGTATGTTTGTAAAGTCAACGGCGACACGGGATGTATATTCCAAAGGCGAGAGTTGGCTTTAAGAAAAAGAAAACTTAATTTAGTTTAATCTAACCCCGTAAGAACACAAATTTGTCGCGTTGCGCGTTAATCTCTATTAAAATGCCATTGGTAATATGTCCTATATGTCAATGATTTTATTTGAAAATTATCTTATTTTTAGGAGTCAAGGAGGAAATCCTTCGAAAAGTGCTTTGGGGTGACTTCTACCTCAACACAAAGACAAAACGTTTCATGAAAGGTGCACAAGAAAAAGCAAAGAAGCCTCTTTTTGTTCAAGTGATACTAGACAACCTTTGGAATGTTTATGAAACTATAGTAATGAGAAATGAGAAAGAAAAAGTACCAGTCATATGTGAGAAACTTGGTATTAAACTATCAACTAGAGACCTAAGACACACTGATACTAGAATCCAACTACAGTCACTCATGGTACAATGGCTTCCATTATCTGACACAGTACTAAATATGGTATGCAGAAAACTGCCATCTCCTAAGGAAATTTTACCCGAAAAGGTCGAAAAACTAATGTGCACTAGAATAAGAGATTTTGATTCTTTTGGTCCAGAAACTCAGAAACTAAAAGAAGACTTTTTAGCCTGTGATAGTAGTAATGATAAACCAATAATTGTTTTTATATCGAAAATGTTTAATGTTGATAAGAGTATGTTACCTGAAAACAAACCTAAGCCTTTGACTCCGGAAGAAATGGCTATAAGGAGAGAAAGAGTGAGAAAATTGCGTGACGAGAAGAAACTAAACAATGGAGTTGTTAAAGATGCTAATACTGAAGAAAAGGTAGTTAATGAAGAAAAGGAAATTATTGAAGAAGAGGACAAAGATGAGCCTATTTTTATTGCTTTTGCAAGAATATTTAGTGGTAGACTTAGGCGAGGTGATAAGGTTTACGTTTTAGGTCCCAAACATGATCCGTCCAAAATACTTAATATGAATTATGAATCAGACCCCAACAAGAAGTTAAAAGATTTAATGAGTGATGAACACATAACCTGTACAGAGTAAGTAATATCTTAATGTTAAAGTAGTTAAGTACTAAATTCAAGTGAACTTCATAAATCTAATCATGTTTGTATTTGAATTGCAGAATAAAGTCATTGTATATTTTAATGGGAAGAGAAATGGAAGCTATTGAAGAAGCGGTGGCTGGCAATATTATAGGTTGGTATTTGAAATATTTTACAGAATAACACGAAAAATACAAAGGTATTAGATAAGGTGATAAGAAATTATTTCATATTCCAACTTCTCTAATGAATTTCTACCTTAACGTTTATTTCGGTTCTTTGTGCATAAAAATTTGTTTAGCTGCCAATATATTGAGTATCACTTAAATTTTATGGCAGAAGGTAGAATAAAACACTGTAAAATAACAGAAAAAGTACCACTCTCTTGCCATTCCTTTAATTTTTTAAATAAAAACGTAAATAGAAATGCAATAATGGACATTTTCTCGTACTCGGAACGAGTTAAAACTAAGATTTGTGATAAACAAATGTGTGACCGTTAACCAAATAACCTTGTTCACGACTTTATTGTAACATTACAGGTATTGGCGGCCTGGAAGCCCATGTTCTAAGGACAGCTACATTGAGCAGCACAATCGCTTGTCCAGCATTTAGTGAAATGCAATATTCCGTTGTGCCTATACTAAGAGTTGCATTAGAGCCTACGTATCCTTCACAACTGCCGCAGTTAGTTAAAGGTATTTCTTTGATAGTATTAAAAATAATAATAAAAAAAACTCCTTAAAATTACATCACATAACGTTAGATTTTTAATATACATATTTGTGGGAGTCAGGAAGTTAAATCAGGATACCCACTCTGCTAAGGATTTCTGACTCCTAACTGTATACAGTTCAACTAAGAATTGCTAATTTTGTTCGCAACTGAAGAAAATGTGGTAGAACTCAAATCCCTCCTTTTCTAATGAGAGGCTTATGTGCAAAAGTGGACTATAAAAAACTGTCGATGTAGAACCTTACTTTTTTTTTTTTTAACGTGTGGTAACCCCCTCGGGCCTTCACCCCGCCGGGGTTTGGGGCGGGGTGGTGTGTCGTAATCGAACCGACTAAATCCACACGGTGTGCCAACTCTGCGCCTGAGAAGGGAGGGGTCCGGGAACTGCTGATATTAACACGACCGGACCCCTCCCAGCGCCTGCCCGCACTGAAGCGGGCACCGACTGCTGTTAAAATCTCTATTTAGGCGACGCACGGCACACGCGTACGTCGCCTCCTCGCGATTGGCCTGTATTGCGGATGGAGGGGAAAACCCGTCCCGTCTATCCGCGGCCACACTCAGGGCGGCATGAGGCGCTGGTATGCGCGCACCCGCCGCCCGGTTCGCCGGCGGCGGATTGGGTGCGAGTGAACGTCGTCCTCTCGGGCCTTCTCCGCCGCCTCCTTCTGCGAAATTATGTCTTCGCAGAAGGTCGCGACCGCGGTAAAACTGCTGTCGCTAGCGGCCATGGATCGTATGACGGCCGGTAGCGACAGATCTCCTCCGATGACTGCAGTGAGGGCCCGGCGCTGCGCCGCCCAAGCGGGGCAGATCTCCAGCGTCTGCTGGGCCGAGTCCTCACTGCAGTCGCAGTGGTGGCAGGCGGGACTCAATTCCCTCCTAGCGACCGAGTGCAGGTACTTTCCGAAGCAACCATGCCCGGAAAGCAGCTGCGTCAGCCGGAAGGAAAGGGTCCCGTCCTGCCGCCCTGCCCACTCGAGGATGACCGGCTGGAGCGCCTCCACGGTGGCAAAGCCAGCGCGTGGAGCCTCCAGCCGGGACGACCAACGAGCCATCGTGCCTCGGCGAGCGGCTACACGCCATTCGCGTACCTCTTCGGGCGGAGGACGATACCCGTTCTCCGCCCGATATTCAGCCGCTCGCCGATAAACTTCGGCGAGCACTTCCGCTTCCAAATCCCACGGGGGTGTTCCGGCCAAGGCGCATGCCGCCTCCGTCGACACGGTGCGGTATCCGCGTATGGCTCTGACTGCCAATACCCTCTGAGGGCGCCAGAGGCGCGCCTAGTTCTGGGCAGTCAGAGCCGCCACCCACACCGGTGACCCATACAGGGCCATCGACCGGACCACCGCCGTGTAGAGGTGTCTCGTTGCGACGCTGGCTCCACCTAGATTGGGCAAAAGACGCCCAAGGGCGGAGGCAGCGTCGACCAGCTTTAGGGCAAGCTGTCGGAAGTGCTCGTCGAAGAGCCTCCTACCGTCGAGGATCAGGCCCAGATACCTCATCTGGGCCCGAACCGGTACGAGGACCGAGTTGACTCCGATGGAGGCGCCGGGGGGTGGACCACGATGGGGCCCATGAAACAACAGGGCCTCCGTCTTATCCAGGGCCACCCGCAAACCCAGCGCCTCGATGCGCCCAACAACCAGAGACACACCACTGGTGGCCAGGCGCGCCGCCTCTTGGAAATTCGCCCCCCGGGCTGATGTAGAACCTTACTGACTCAACCTTTGACTGCACGATTGGCCTAGTGGTTTAAGCGGTCACCACGCCGCTCTCTACTGTGCCAAGTGTTGTTGGTTCAGATTCCACATAAGACAAAAATTTGTGTTATTCAAAATTTGTTTTTATGAGTCTGGGTGTTCTTTGTATCCGTTTCATGCATGTTTGTAAAGTCTTCCGCGACACAGGATGTATATTTCTAAAGCGGGTTTAATTTAAAAAAACAGTTCTCTCAGTATTTAGGAGGTAAATCGATTGAATGGTATAATAGTTAATTTCATTTTATTGGCTGAATACAATTACACCCATTTGCAGGGAAGTCTAATATCCATGATAAGAATGAAAATTTTGGCTTTGGTTTGGAATTAAGTAGGCTCATTTATTTTACAAACATTGTAGAAGCCTGTAAGTATAGAGTACATCCAAAGCATTAAATTATTTATACTCTCGATTGTTGGCACTTGATGAAACTTGTTGCAATACATTCTAGAATTATACTCACTTGTGCTTATTCCACTGTTTTTATTCAGTTTAATCTTGACTGGTTTCTCCTTAAAGACCTTATGGTATTATCAAAGGTCACAGGTTTTTTATTGGTTTCTTATTTGAGTTTCAATAATTTGGACAGGTTATAAATTTATAAGCAAGTACCTATAACATCTAACTAACAATGGTCAGGCTGCCGTCGCCTCCTTTCCCTATAAAATAATAATTATAAACCTTATTCCGTTATGTTCTAGGACTGAAATTGCTTAATCAAGCGGATTCTTGCGTTCAAGTATTGCTGCAAGAGACCGGAGAGCATGTACTAGTTACGGCAGGAGAAATTCATTTAGAGAGATGTCTTGAAGACCTCAAGTAAGTACATCCCTTAGAAGTCTTAAATATTAGATATGCTTACTAATAAAAACTAATTATAAACTAAATAGTGTAATTTTGAACCTTAATTTCATGTACATTTAAAAAAATTGCAGTGTTTCTGTGTTGATTTCACGCCATTGAGAGATAACAGACTTTGTTCCATAGATAAGTCAAGCTTAAGAAAAAGTCTTCTAAGACATACAATGCTACAGCTTGCATCCTAAACTTAATTTTTGTCAAACTTATTTAAGTACCTACTTAATGCAAATTACGATTTTTTATCTATTTTTTTTCCAGGAATAACTACGCCAAAATTCCAATAACGGTGTCTGAACCTATAGTGCCCTTCAGAGAAACCATAGTGGAACCACCGAAGATAGATATGGCTAATGAAGAAATAGACGCACAAAACGTCGTAGACAAAGAAATCAGTAAAGACATAGATCCAGTCATAACCGTTTACACAAATAACAAGCAAAGCAGAATAAAAATAAGAGCGAAACCAATACCTAGTGAAATAACAAATTTATTAGATAAATCAAGTGATTTGCTTAAAGCCATTTCACAACATATTAAAACTCAACAAGGCTTGTCTAAAAATAATAATATAGAAGCTAAACTCAGAGAACTCCAAATTAATGGTACAAAACATACACTATCGGACCGTATGCTAAAACTGATACAAGCATTTAAAGATGAACTTACGAGCATTTGCACTAAATTAAGTCCCGAATGGAAAGATATTGTCAATCAAATTTGGTCCGTAGGCCCCAGGAATTGCGGTCCAAATTTGCTTCTCAATCAAACTAATGATTATTTCACTAAGTATTTACATCATGAAATGGATCTAAAAGAAGATCCGAGGTTTGAATATGAGAGTAGTTTTGTAAATGGGTTCCAATTAGCGTCGTTAGCCGGGCCGCTGTGTGATGAACCCATGATGGGCGTTGCTTTCTGTGTTGAAGAGTGGCAATTAGAAAACTATAGTGGAGAAGATGTTTCATATACATTTGGACCACTTTCAGGTAAAGTTTTACTTATAACATTTGGTTTTTCTATCCTCTCCACAATGTTTTATATTCTATTATGTTTTTTTTCTATTTTATTTGACTGTCACCGTGTGTGTAGTGGTAGCGTTTGCGACTGCTATGCTTAAGGTCGGAGCAAATGTTTGTAGGATCTGGAATTTTTTTTTCGAAGTTTTCTTTGTAAATTAAGTACCTATTGTTGCGCCATAACCAGATGGATCTCGTTTGTACGAGAATAATCTAGATTGAGTCGAGGACAGCGCCATCTAGTGTCGGGAAGCGCTCCACTGTGGGCATTATGATGATTTCTCGACGCTAGATGGCGCTACACGTAGGTCTAGAATAATCTATTTAGCCTAGAAACATCGATCGAATATTTTAGTACATTCGAGTTATTTCGACAGCCATATAAAAGCGGAACGTGTTAGCCGTGGGGGCAGTATTGTTTCACGATACAGCGAATAAACTTCGAAGAGATCTTCTAGTGCGACTAACGAGTGATTTAGTGATTTGTAATTGTAAAAAGTGTTATTAATGAATAATGTGTTATTTTTTGGTAATTAATCGACTACTTTAATTTATTAAATACCCAGCTCGTAACACTATGTATTGACGATAAATATCCTACTACTATTATAAAGGCGAAAGTTTGTAAGTATGGATGTATGTATGTATGGATGTTTGTTACTCTTTCACGTAAAAACTACTGAATGGATTTGAATGAAACTTTACCACAATATAGCTTATACATCAGAATAACACATAGGCTACTATTTATAAAGATATAGCTTCGCCTCGCGGCGTTGCCCGCAGTTATCATCGTACCGCGGGTAGCACCGCGGGGTTCAGCTAGTATAAATATATTTATATCAGTTATCTAGTACCCACCGTACAAGCTATGCTTAGTTTGGAACTAGATGACGTTGTGTAAATGTCGTAGAATAATATAGCCACTGCTGGACCTAGGCCTCTCCCATTGCAGGCTATTCTGATCGATAATATTATCCATCTGAATAACATTATTTTATTCTTAAATGAATACTATTTCACAATACTATAGATACAACATAATGTCTTTGCCCATTGCGGCGTGGAGCGAGTGCTTTTTCAGAATCAGTAGGCTACATTAGCTTACCACAGAAAATTATTTCTTATAGTTTTAAAGTTACATGTAGCTTCAGTCAATAAAGTTTACGAAGATTAAAAGTAGCATATGTGCTAACTTAGAGTCAAGTTTCATACTAATCAAATGTTCGTTTATAATAACAGTAAGTAATACAGGTTGTTTTTGAAACTATTTGAAGATACCTGATCAGAGACCGGCCCAGGTCTTTTCTGACGTAGTAAAATGACCGTTGAGACTTTACTTGTCTGTCTGAAGTCCATTTTTACCATATCTATCTATATTTAATAAGTAATTTTAAAACTTTATTAAAATGTTTCGAGAATAAGTTTCTTTTGTTTCTGTATTGATTAACCTCTGGGGTGCGGCATCGCGGATCCACGATTGTCCCGTCGGTGCGGCATCGCGGATCCGCGATAACCGCAGTTAACTTGCATTTTAATTAATTTTGGGTTTTAAGTTATTATAATGAAGTCTAGAAAGGTTTGTTATGCATTTGCTTTATACGAACAACATTTTAAAACATTCGTTTGTCAAGTGCGCTTCAAGAGCCGTAAAAAAAACGAGTTCCAATTTCAAAGTTGACGATGACGCAACGCGATCTGTCAAGTGCCTCTTAAAACTGATTTTTTGCCGATAAGGTGGTTTTGAAGGTAGTTTGTTATTATATTTTACTTATTATACTTATTTTAGGAACCACTATCAATACGAATTGAGGCATAAATCATGCGTAATTTTGAATAGTGTTACTCAAAAAGTTACCGAGTCTATTACCTATTGAAAAGGGCTTACTCATTTGAAGGTTTTTACGCATTTATTCTTATGTTTTATTGATAAAATGATATAATTGCGATGAGAATCTTATATAGAATATAGAATAGCAACAAAAATGTGTTAGAAAAGCTAAATATTTAAATAAACACAAATTTTTTGCCTGACTAGCGAAATTAGACGCACACATACACAGGGCTCCCCAGCCATTACTGTTCTACATCATCATCAGCCTATCGCAGTCCACTGCTGGACATAGGCCTCTCCAATAGTACGCCACTTAAAATTGTATATCGCCGTTGATTCGTGTTTGCACGCAGCCTAGCGGGAAGTCCCGGAACTATTAACACCCACACATACACAGTAGTGACGGACAATGAACAAGACGTAAACTGATCTTTGTTTATGTTTTACTAAATTATTTTGTATTGACCATAGACTTTGTGTGTCACATAATGGAACGATCAGTTTGTTCTCTTTAGCATTCAGTCATTTTCATAGAGTTTAGAGAATTCTCAGAACTTAAAAATAATAAATGAAAACTGGTCTAGCAAACGAGTCCTTTTTTTAAATAACTTGATAAATAGGTTGTTTTTTTTATGTATTGTTCCTGTCTTTTGCACTAGTTAACTAAAAAAATAAATTATTTAACTAAAAAACACTATTTCTTCATATAAATACTACGTAATTTGTTTTTTGGCGCAAATAATAGTTTGATTGTAAAGTGACAAAATGGCGAATATCTCGACAGCGAAATGTGATTTTTACAAATATGTTTCTCAATGAATTTTTACTGCAGTTATAGTGTTTTTTATATCAGTAGATAGCTTAGTTATCGAACTTTATGAGGATAATAAGTAAAATGAATAATAAACCACATAAAATATTAAAATCATGTTTATTAACACAATAGGTGCGTAAATTAATACTTGGCTCAATTGTGAGTAAATAATAAAGCGATAACATTAGTTTAGTAATAAAATATGGCATAACCATGTACGCTTGTTATCCATCTTTTGAAAAATAATCACTTTTATAACCACCGAGCATTGTTTTTGAAAATATTTGATCATTTTCGTACACCATGCACCGTGTTGCAAAATTTTGCACTTTCGCCGCACGGTGCATGGAACCGGAAGTACCCGTTCCCGCATTCGAAAGATTAAAGATGTTTTCTCTTTTTACACAGGCCAAATAATGTCAGCTGTAAAGGACGGGTGTAGAAAGGCGTTCCAAGCGCAACCTCAACGTTTGATGGCTGCCATGTATTCGTGTGACATTAGTGTCGACCAGAAAGTATTAGGTAAGTCATTTATGATAGCATTTTAAAATCGACGCATGTGCGACGAGACCAAATTTACCAGTTTACGAGACGACGAGTTTAGGCAGTGTTCATTGCTCCCAGGAATAAGTAAAACACAACCTTTAACAAACCGTATCGTTCCTTTAAAAATAATTCTACGAATTCGTTGAATGATATAGATTGAACTTCATAAAATTATATTATTGAAATATTATAAATAATTTTGAGAAAAACCTTCATCCAAGACAATACATTCCTATAACAGTAAAACTTTACAGCAACCAAATAAATCGATTGACCCGCAACAAGGAGAAAAAGATAGGTACACAACTGTTTTGTTTTTAGTGTATAACAAAACTTAATTAATTTTTTGGTTTCATGATATTGGACGTTTTAATTCATATTTGGAAAGTGTCTTAAAGTAAAATCTATAAACATTGAAAAAAACTAAATGTATACCTCATTATTGTTTTTCTGGTAATCTAAATTTTGACTTTCAAAATCGGCTTTCAAAATATTTAATCTGATGGATTTATCTAAAATTCAAAACTTACCAATGTATTGAAACAGACGATTGTTAAAAAATATACAAAAATAAAAGATCAGTTAAATTTATTTCTTCTAATTACAAATATTGTAATTTCTACCACTACTATTTACAATTTATTATTTTAAGTATAAATATGATCTTACATATAAGTTGTAAATTAACTTAAATAACTAAATATAAATGCACTGGAAAGTACCTCAAAATTAACCACTGGTTTCTTCTTATCACATTTCTTTTGTGTACAATAAAAATGTATTTTTAATTATTCACCATTGGTGGGGATATTATTATAGTTTTTAAATCCAATCTTATACCTAATAGTCATGGTTATATCTATTTCATACAATGGGATTCATTTTATTTCATATCAACAATATTAATTTATCTACCTTTTCCGAATAAAACAATTAATAAAAGCTTCAGAAGACCCAAATGCGTATTACACATATTCATAAATTTTGTAAACCGCTTTTTGACTTATGTTAGCCACCTCAGAATGTCCATCAAAATGAAGGCTCTGGGAAACTATCACCTTAGCCATTCCATACAGATAACAATTCACATCTCACCTCAAACAAAGACATCTTACACTTCAAGAACTTAAACGATTTATTTCAACGTATTATTCTAATAAATGCAGATTGTACTGAGTATTTAATAGGCATTTGATTAAATTTCACCACACTAAACAGACATGTTTAGAGCGGGAAAGTTAGTAAGCACTCGACATTAAATTAAATTCGGAATACGTAAGCGAAAAAAGCATCCTGACATTAAATGCGTTCCAAGTATATGTTGAATCCAAAGAGGCGGAATCGATTAATATAAAGCCTTTATGGAGCCAACAAACTTTTTTCTACATTCTAAATTTAAAAATGAGTACATAGGTTTATTCTAATTGATCCAGTGTAATGACCGTGCTAGTTCGATAACTTTGTACCATGGGAATGGGGGATAATCATCTGTTGATCGCCTAACTCTTGCGACTCGGGATCTTCTGTTGTAATACGGATCGCTGTAGCTGTGTGAGTGGTATCTGTTGTATACAGGTTGCTTGTCTGCGTATGAGTGTGCTTGAGAATAGTCCACTTTGTAGGCTCCTGTAGTGCTCTGTATAGTCAAGCCAGAGGTGAATCGGTTCTTGTAGGCTGCAAATAATAATAATAAAATGTTGATTAAAAGCACATTGTACCTACACTAAAACTATTGAGACACACTACATGGCACTGTAAAAGAACTAAGTAATGCTAAATAAATTTTACTATTATCTGTTGTTGTTGCTTTCATAAACAATAATAATGCACCACACCAACCACCAACAAAACATCATAGCTAGAATGCTGTCGTTTTAGGTTGGTCTTTAGTGAGAGGGTAGAACCGCCCCAGTCGATCTGGCCCTTTCGTGCTGAAACTTCCTACTACAAATTTCTGTCCATTCCCAATCATTACAAGTTCTGATGTTGTTTCATATAATTTGTAGTCAATTTGGGAGTACTCACGTGAATGATAAGCAGTGGTCGGTCGAACGCACATCATGCCATACACTCTGATCCCGGGCACCGAGGCATAGGTTGGCTGGTCATGCGACATTGGCCCTTCTGAAATAGTTATAATAATAATAAAAATAAGAACCTAACATATCTCACATGAGGCCCTTTTGTCCCTGATCTATATACCTATATATTTCCAAATACATTATTTGTTATGGCTGGGAATCAAGCTCACCTCGCGTCTGAAGATCAGTCTAAATACTAAACCAATGAATTTGTCAAATACAGACATAATACTCACATACTATTTTTAGTAAGTATAATTACATAGAAAGCTTCGATCATTAAAATGATCTAAAAAACAAATACGACTTTAATAACTTACACAACACATAGGTGTAATAAGTGACAGAGAGACTGGCTAATAATTAGACAAACATCAAACATCCTAAGTTCAACATGTGTCGTAGACCCCGAAATATCTGAGAAACTAATCAATGTTATCGATTCTGCTAAATCGAAAGTCATGTTTTTTTTAATTTATCACAATAATAGAAGTAGGTATAAGTGAGACAATGACATTGAATTTTCTAGTTAGAAATATGTCCAATTATTTCCGAATGAGGAAGTCAGATATTTAAACGTAGAAATAATCTAATTAGGAAATCTAAGAATTCCTATAAAGGCTTTTAGCTTGTGCTTCAATCACATTTCATGTTACATTCAATTTGCCATTTTACATTTGCCTAAGTACGAATCTCTACCCAAGACGCGATGAAGTTCTATGACCTGAGTCGGTATGCAGTATATTTTTTTCGGAATTTTCATATATTTGACAAATCACCTTGAATTCTGACTATTTATCAGACTAGAATTTAAAATTTAAGAACGCAATAAGTTATATGCAGATGTTTTATTTAGGTTTTATTATTAGAAACCTTAAACTTTTAAAAATAAACAATAACGTACCTAATATATGTTCTTCGGGACATCTGCAGATGACCAGGTAGTGTGACTTGCCGGTTCTGATGTTCTGTAACGCCAATAGTGACCAATCCCGTGGCGCACGGCATTCTCGCATCTCTGATACTGCCTCGCAAGTCTTCACCAGTGTCACCGCCTTACTTGCGTACTGTGTAATAAAATCGATCGATAAAAACAAATAAATAATCGATCTCTGACTTTCCTACAACACTGGCACTAGCCAGTTCAATTTACAGTAGATTAGGTTATCCTGTTTGAGTTAGTTTTTAGTTTTAGTTAATTAATCCACATAAGCAAAACATTATTATTCTTTCTATTATCTTTTCTTTCTTTACTATCTTGCGTTCATAAGTATAGTATGGTAGTTCTAAAGTATCTGGTTAACTCCAATTAATTTGGCTCTTATGACGTAGGTGAAACAAATGAAAGTAGGCGCCTCCGTCTTTATCTTTGGCTAAATAGACACAAATACTCGTAATATGTATGTGTACTCAAAGGTTACAGTATTTTAGCTATTTAACTTCCACACAGAATAATAAAAAAACTGCTTAAAATAAAATAAATTAAATTGAAATTCATAAAGAAGGTATCTTTATAAATTAATATATTTAAATTAATTATCCTAATGTAAGTAATACCCACGGGGAAAATTCATCGAAGTACTGTGAGAAGAAACCTGCCTAGTTGAACCAAGTATGTAAGTTACGTATAACAAATTAATTGAATTTATCTTTGGTAATACGGTTCAGTTAACAAGACAAGTACCTGCAAACTGTCTATTATTTAGCAAATCATGACACAAACATCATTAAGTCGTGAGAACACATCAGCTTGTGTATAACAATAGGCTTCAAATGAAATCTACTACTACTAACAAGACGTTCCAACGACAAAAACTTAAAGGCATCTAATTTGTGACCGGTCTAACTTAAATAATGTTTGCATAAAAAACGGTTGTACGTACAAGTAAAACGTTTGAAAACCAATACCGGTAATGAGCCATTCCACTAGATATACAAGACTTAAAGAATGTACAAAATATTTGCAAAATAACAAAGTTCCCAAACCAGATTCATCAAGTATGAAACTGCTTGTTAAATTATTGAGTGTAAAAATTCCCTCCAATAAATTCTCATACACTTTTATAATTAAATCGGACGAAAAATATAAAGGAATGTTGAAATCAGTAAAACTAATTGAAGGACTACCATTACCTTCTTTTTTGAATCGGTGGTAAGTCGTGTAGTATGCAAGTCATCGGCGTTAAGGCTGGCTGAACACGGGTCTCGATATCGGGCTGGGCATGCGCAAAGAGGTTGAGTGTAGTTGAGACGCACATAAACGGCGTTGCAAACCTGAAAAATAATATTTCATTATGTACTCGTATTTAATTCACATCCAAAGCCAAAGCTAAATCTTATACGCTACAAAATACTGAATAGATTTAAACACTTATAAATCTTGGAACTAATGTAGATAATTCACGATATCGCGCTGATCGTGGCCTTTGTTTTTCCTAAAGCTTTGTGGCATTGCACCTTATCTGGATCAAAAGCTATAACACGTTTATGAGCGAAAAAAACATGGTCTTAGAAAGTCAATATTTCAAAAATTTGCGTTAATCTAGGATTTGGTCAAAGCGTTCGTCGACATATAATTGCCTTTTTATTTCACGTGTGTTATGTTAGAACAATAGTGTCAATTACCTGTTGAATGGCGCATTCAGGTAACAAATAGATATGTTGATTGTGAGGATAGTAGTGGTACTTTGTTGGCTTCGCTAGAACTGACGTCGACCCAGCAGGAAGAGGCACTGTCTGAAATCAAAGAAAATATGATTTATGAATCTCTTCATTCATAACAAAAACGACACGAATACAAAAGAAATGACGTTTGCGAATGAGACTGTTTTGCAAGTCTTACTTGTAAGAAGGTACATCGAACAATTTGTGATGAAAGCGCGTCTATTTATCCGAGTTGTCATTAGTTATCGTAACAATGATGAGAAATCGTTCAACGTTGGTCTCGGATCGCGAACCACAATCTCATGCATCCCGTTTATCTTGCCGACAAGTTTCTGTGTCAGTGTTCTTATGTATGACGTTTTTAATTTCACATATTACTTAAGAAGCTGTAGCTTTTGTATTTTGACGTATCTACATATTGCAATGTTGATGACTCGATTTTAGCGCACTCGTTCTTGAAGGTAGCAATACTTCACGGTCATGTACCCAACGATTTGCCGATTACATCGTCACGTTTGTTGCTGGATCAGGTTAATAAACCTGTCAAATGTCGATTATCCTTTTAAGTATTATGTGGAAAAAGAGAACATTTCGTTTCACTTTTTGCTGCTTTTATTTAATTTTATACGTTAAGTTTTCGTATGCCACGGTATATTTAGTGCCTTAAAAATATTATTTATACGTTTTATTTTATATAATTCAGTTTCATGGATTACCAAAGTTAAATAGATATAATGTAAATCATTTTCTCTCTTTAAATCATCTATTTCGTAACTACTATTACAAAATGAATTAATTCCGACGCTACATTCATCTATCTGTTCAAACGCAATAGACGTTAAAGGAACATATTAAATTTTCAAACGGTTTTTAAAAACAGTGATATTGACTCATGATTAATAAATAGGTTTACCTATTACTAATACTCGTAAGTAAAGTTTTTATTCATCGAATCTACTACAGAGCTTTTTTGGAGTTCATTCCGTCAAACTATGTATAATTTAATCTAACTAAACTTGCTCAACGATGCAGATATGTTAAGAAGAGGTAGGTATACGCTGCTACACGTGTTATTCTGGCAGAGTTACTAGTCTAACTATTAACTTACATATTGGCCTCTTGTCAAGATTAGTGTATAATCCTCACCTGCTATAGATGCTTACTGTGATAATCCCGATAATCTATTATACGTATTCGTTGATCTGGCCCAGTAACCCGCATACTACCGAGTAACTTACAACAATGAACTTTTTACGTCCATAACCGCACTTTGTATTTGTTACTTTTTCCTTTTACTTCACACAAAAGAACTATGCTTTAATGGGAATCACTTCAGTATAGTAACAAAATAACTGTTATCAGGTATTACAATTCGGCTGCAGTATACAAACTAAACACTCCTAAATTCTTAGTTTACTCCGAAGAGCTTCTTAAATAAAACAAAATATTATTATGTACATACCTATATACATTTCTTAACGTCTACTGTTATACGTTGTCCCTTTTACATACAATGCTATAAAATGTATTTATGAGCGATAAAGAATGTAACATTTAACTTTTGTAATAACGCATTTCTAATTTGCTTGAAGGCACGCGAATAGCGTTTAGATTCGGTGATAGATAATAAGCATGTCATTACCTACATAAAATAATGATTAACTGTTTAATACCTACGCTGTAATTTATCACAAATTTCTAATATAACAATCATTTAATGTAACGTATGTATTGAAGATTTCTGCGTTTCTAGTACAACAAGATATTCGGAAAATCATAACACAGCGCCAGTATCCGACCTTCACAATTATAGTTAAAGTTGCATTTCTATTTTGACTAAAAGTTTTGTTCTTATATTTAATCGTAATAAACTTTCACTTCCAACGTAAATTTGGTCAACGTTGTGTTTAACTCTTGATTTAAAATCGATTATTTTGTAAACAAAAATCGTTCTACCACAAATTCACTTCTTTACGAATTTAATTTCACTTTGGATTTTATTACAGTTGAATTAGGACTATATCAAATTAATGCTCACCATGATTAAGCACAAGAGTTGTTTAAGAATACTATTATGTCGGAATCTCATTACGAAGCCGGACACTATCGTTTGTAAAGTTACTGCTCTTTTTGACCGCCGGTACCGTACTGATTCTATTGTCGATAAGAAGGTAGGTACAGCGGTTTACAGATGATTCAGGAGAGGTCGAAACGAGTCAGGTTAGATCCTCGGATTGGCATTTTCTACGAAAATAGCGCCGGATGTCACGTTCAAGTTGAACGATCTAATTTGACCAGCGGTTTTAAGATAAACGTCATTCGTCACGTGTCGTTTGTGCTTCCCTTGTATTTATGTTAATATAGGTATTGCCCGCTGCTCCTCCCGCGTTTGTGTCGGTTATGGTAATTCGTAGCGTCTGCCCTTTTTTAACATTCGAAGTATCTTCATAGCAAATTTTTATTAGCAATTATTAAAATCGGTGCACCCGTCTAACCAAACAAATAGACCTAATTACTTTCGCATCTATACTAATATTGGCATTGCGTGTACTACCCCTCAGCCCGCGGCGCCCGGTCCGAATTGCTTAGTATAAAAGACAAAATTCATTTACATTAAATACTGAAAGCGAAAAGTGTTTAATTTAGATAAGAATTGAAAAAATACTTAAAAATTGGCAAAGTTAAAAATATCCAATTTAATTGGTTTTGGTTTATTATTTATGATATGCTGGATTCCCAGATATATGATATAAACATGCTTGGTAGATGTATGCTATCGCGGTTTTTTATCTAGAACTATTTAAGGCGATCAGTACTACAGTACATTATCATGTAACTCCAACGGTTTGGGCAGCGCACGCTAAGATAGCTTTCAGAGGCCTTATTTTTTTTCGGTTTATTTGTCAGTTATCGTTATAATATAACCAAATTATAAAAAAAAAACTAAAAATTTTAACTTATTATGTTATTCCAATGTCTAAGCGATATGACTGCCAAGTAGAAACCTTTTGTTTGCAAGACAAAATTACAGTTTACAGTTATGTGTGTATTAAAACACGGTATTACCAAAATAATTAATTTAAATTAAAGTCTTTAATTCATGGCAGATTTACAAATTAAGCAAACAGTTGTTTACAATCCGTTACGAAGGGCCAAAGGGTCAGTGCTAGGGCAACAACAGACATGTTTACCATAGGAACAAATCTTTGGTTTGCAATCTTGACATGATCCCAACATCGTGATGTAACCGATCACGATAAGCTCGAACTGTTAAGCTGTTTGCTGTCGGAACGTTTTGTTAAAAGCGCTCTATGCGATCGGTTAGGTTCAGGTGTCTTGTTAAAAAACATATAAATTTCCTTTGAGTTACTATAAAAAAAAATTCAAGCAATTATCAGACGTATTGTTATTGCAAAAGACTGTAGCATGCAGTCCTGTTCCTAACCATTCACGCCAATTGAGATAACTATTATTAATTGAGCCAGAATTCAAACGGCGAAGTTTGTTTCAGTATCTTGATTCAGATCTTGATTGAAAATACAAAAAATCCTCAAGTTTTTGAGAAGTTATTATGAAATATTTTATAGTGAATAATCATTGATAGAGTCCATCATCGTCTTCTATTTCGTAACTGTATGCAATGAAATTCTGGTTTAAATAGGTCAAAATCTGAACGTAATTAATTGCAAAATACCACTCAATTTAGAAATGTTGGTATTTCTGCATCTAACATACTCGTATATAAGTAATTAATTCATGTCATTGTATGACCGGTGTCAATAACAGATCTAGATAAAACGTATGCAGTGACTGTGACTACTTGACCGTTGAAAACAAGTTTAATAATCATTAAAAAGATAACTATAAAATCGTAAATTGAAGACAAATATGTATTTTTTTAATTAATTGCGTGTTAAAATAAGAAGTACTTCTATCAACCTTAAACCGACTTCCAAAAGGTAACGAAATGTGTTAGAGAGGAGATCAAAATTAGGCAAACGTAGTGTAGGGCGTCTTACGGCACGATGGACCGATGATATAAAGAAAATGGCTTGTGGCGGATGTATGCGAACTGCCCAAGACCTAGATGGTTGGTGCTACTTAGGAGAGACCTTCGTTCAGCAGTGGACGGCGATAGGTTGATACTATACTGTCAAAAAAGTCTAGTGTATAGTCGAATATATATATTCGACTGTGTTTATTTAGGTTTTTTGGTTTCTTGACTCATAACTTTCGACTGGGTTAACCGTTTTCGATGTTTTTTTTTTGTTTGAAAGCTAGTGCTGTCCGTATGGTCCCATTTCAATTTGGTCCAGTACTTGAAGTCAGTTTTTGTTTTGTTAAAATTTATGATTATTTAGAAGCTTCATTCTTGCTTCAAAATTGTATTTATGTTAAGTACGTTATCACTTTGTTAGTTGCTCACCCACGCATGTCGATAGATGTTAATTCAGCCAACTTGAAATCTACTTGCGTTTCACATACGAGTACAAACAATTGTATCTTTAAAGATAACTAACAATAAACAATTCAATACGGAAACAATAATATAGACGTAGAAATTTTTGATAATGTCCAAATATTTTTTGTTGAGTATAGAACTCATACTATACTTGCTGAAATAACCTTTTATGTGTATCTTAAGGAGAATTTAACAAATTGAACACTGATTTCCAGACATACATACGAAGACAAAATTCTTACTAATTTTACTAATAGAAATATTATTTAACATTATTTAAAATTTTCATATCTCGCTCTTATGTTTCTCTAATTCGAGATATGCAAATTACCATTGGCCTGTTTGGCAAAAGCATTGTAGCTCCTACTTTATACGATAATGGTTGTCGTCGTTAAACGAGGCGTCTGTGTTCACTCCCACGCTAGCTAGCAAACTACACAATCATTTACAATAAATTATGGTGCTTAAATGCTAGTGCAATTGTAACTTATTATTTTTACCTCTTGAAATTTTTTGTAAAATACTCTTGATTCGTAAATTTATATTGTCGTCAAGTACAATATTTGACTTATTTAGTTCTTATAATAGTATATAGCTATATTTTAAGATGAATTATAGAACGTATTTAATAATTAATCCGCATTTTTGTATTGTAAACTTATATAGAATTGAATTACAGCAATTACTTTTTCATCCGAGTTCTTCGCACTCAATTAAAAACTAATAGTTGAAGATCAATAACTTTGCACATTTAGCAGATCAACCTATTGTTAAGGTCCGTCTTTAAATATTTTGAAATGTAGGTATAAAATTGAAAAACCAAAACCATCTTAATTCATAGGCATTTCAAGTAATTTAATAAACGATCAAATTGATACAGTCACGCTATAAGCGAACGCAATCTGCGTTCGTTGGCCGCGACCAGCCTCAATGCAAGTTCAGGGTTGTGTTATGTAACATAATTACTGCCGACATTATCCTGATTTATTCGCAATTACATAATGTATGTTTGAATAAGTTTAGTATAAGTTTATGTAGTTATTTATTATAACTGCACTACGGAAAATTCTTATAACTTAAAAACTAGTAATAAGAATATATGCAGGTATACTATATAACCACTTTCTTGAGTAGTTTTGTTTGCAAAGTTTAATCAAAATACGCAACCGACTTAACTTATAACTTTTCTTTGTTAGATGTAGTCACTATCTGAAATATAGATATCTACATATATATACATAGAGATAGATACAATACATATAATTAAATCGTAACAGGACGCTGTTTGTACATGGAAAAAAAAAATTTTTTAAATAGTATAGGGGCTTTATGAACGCAATAGAACCCAAAACAATTATTTTATAACTTTTACCTGTTTATCTGTGATACAATTTTATTTTTACTTATGTATTCCTAGCCGATAAGGGCCACGGCGGCAAGTCTCAACAGATATATTATGTACACAGTGTACGTATGTAAAGTTTATGTATTAGTGTGTATATATATCCATAAAATAAAATAAATAAAATTGGAGTGACTGTTTGTAATATTAAAATAACCGCTTTTTACTAAATGCATATGTATGTATACACGGTACATGTACCAAAATATTTTTTTTTACAATTGTTGTCTGTCTGTTTGTTCCGTATAATCTCTGGACCGATTTTGACGGGATTTTCACCGGTCGATACCTGATATAAGGAGTAACTTAGGCTACTTTTTTAGACTAGCTTTGTCCCGCGGCGTTACTCGCTGTTGTCGATATACCGCGGGTAAATCCGTGGAGCTCAGCTAGCTCAAAATATGATTTGTCTGCAGTAAACCAAAAAAATAGCAAACTAGTGATGACGATACCTTATTGCATTATTATTTTTTTAAACCGGTGGTTCTTAACGATTTTAAATCATGTTATGATAGAGAGAGATGCTTAGTAAATGCTTGTTCTGGACTAATAGGAGATTTCTTAATACAACGTCTTAGTCACTTGTTGTATTTGAATAAAACGTATTTAATTATCTATGATTGCTTTTGTTGTTACATATTGCTTGACTGAAATTTTTTCGGGCCTACTAAAACAATAAACTGTAGTTATCAATTCATTCCAATTATATTATTTAATTTCAACTTAACATTTTACTTCCTACATACTCCTGTAACCACTTTACTAAGTACAGTTGCGGCACCCACTCGTACGCATTAAGGGCCTTGGATAACGGTATACAGTTATTCAATAGCCGTTTCGGTCTGCTTCGAGAACCTTGTTCTGACGTTGCGATGTTAAAGGGTTTGCAAAGCCGTTATTGCAATGTCCTGCAATTGTTAGTCTATTAAATTATCAATCGATAGGTGTACAGAGATTGTTATGTTTATATTACAGTCGATATGCTTAACGGTATGTAAAAGCTAGTCTCGTACACTGAGTTTACTACCACTGCCTTGCTGGTCTTGCGGTTGACGTACGCGACTGCTGATCAAGAGGCCTTGCGCTGTATGTCACCGAGTGAGTTAGGATATCGGAGGCCCATACCCCATCCCCTCCCCTATAACCGTCCCCCATCCCCGTCCCCCATCCTCCTCCCCCATTCCCCTCCACCATTTCCCTCCCCATCCCCCTTCCCATCCCTTAAAGGCCGGCAATGCACTTGTGACGCCTCTGGTGTTGCGGATGTCCATGGGCGGCGGTAATCGCTTACCATCAGGTGATACGTCTGCTCGTTTGCCCTCTATACAGTAAAAAAAGATACCCGGGTCGGTTCTAAAGTAATATTGAGTTTTTCTGATTTTTGAAATCCTTAATCACAGCTCGAAGTTCGACAGTTGGGGTCTGAACCCCTGTGCCCGTAAAGCACGTAAAGCTGTCGGTCCTGCGCCTGATCTCTCCCCGATCGTGTCAGTTAACAGTCACATCGGATTATGAGAGATAGGGAGCAGAGAGTGCACCTGTGTTTTCGCACACACTTGTACACTATATCTCCTGCGTTCGCTTATGATTTGCACACTCTTTATTTTCTTTACATCTGCAACAATTCGATAAAAACCTACATTTGAATCGTATCTACTAAAGAAATTTAATGTCTCTCTCGTCTGACAATATAAATGTCTACTTAGTTCAACATTTAAATTTAAACAATATCTCATTACCTTTTCAATAATTTGATAACAAAGATATTACGCCTGCTCGTTTGCCCCCAATTCCATAAAAAAAAATATTAGATGTGTAAAAAATCGTACCAAAAAGTAAGCTGCTATTGTAAGAAGCGTGTCATTTAAAGCTTAGGTACTGTATGATTTCCTTTTTTTTATAAAGTTGTGCAAAACGTATAAACATAATAAACCCAAAAACTGGTATTTGAAAAAACAAATTTACTTAAATTTACAATGACCACAAATACGTTTCAACCACAGTGCATAAAACAGACCACACTTGCTAACTGTTGTGACAATCAAAAAGTCTAACGGCTGAAATAAGTTATTTTGATTCTGGCCAAAATCCTTTTTAATAAATACTATAGATACTTATTATAAATTCGAAAGTAACTCTGTCTCTCTGTCACGCTTTCACGGCTAAACCGTTACACCGATTTCAATGAAATTTGGCATGTATGATACTTTGATTCTTGAAGAAGGACGTAGGCTACTTTATACCGCGATAACCGAGATTAGCGCAGGCGGAGCCCTAGCCAAGAGCTAGTTATGTATATCTATATTAGTGCATGTAAGGCAAATTGTTTTTAAATATGTATCCCACATATCATAAGATGAAATTCTGTAATAAAAGTCAATTAACCTTCATAAGTAATTGACATATTTTTGTGTCAATTACCGCACGTTCAGCTAATGCACAACCAAAGAGCATGCATGCATGAACGCTCCTACTCTTTGATTTAAGTAAACATAGTATTTAATTAAAAACAATATGGCGCCACATACCTCTAATAAAAAAAATATTTGGAACGAACATTATAAGTGTAACATCCGTTGGGCGCCAATGTTAACAGTTTTTATGGTGAAATTCAGGTTTAAGGTCAGTATTTACCCGTTAAGCTTGTAATATAAAATAATGTGCACGTATAAAGTCACAGTTATTTCTCGTGAGTTACTGCACTTGCAAATGCGCGCGCTAATTGTGACTTATTTAAACCATATTTTATTTAAGGAAAACATTAGTGTTCCATTTTCCAGAAATCTACATACTTATTATTATAAATCATTTTTAAAATCGGTAATCTCTAGAATGTTTCTAGTTTATTGTTGTATATAAGTATTATTTTACATTATCAACCGCTGCAATAACTTTCTAACGCAAACCCAAGAATGTATTGTTAACGGTTTAATTTCCCTATAAATCTAACTAACACTTACATATTTCACTAAAATGCTCTCTTATCGCAAACACTTTACAGCGCACGCCTTGTAAGATAAATTATTCGGTGACCTGTGGTTTTGGCCTATAATTAATCATTGATTTATCTTTGAATTTGTCCAGTACTTAACGCCTTTATTGCGATTACAGGTACATAGTATGCGCTTATATATAACGGTGAATGTAATGTGTGTAAAACTTCGCACGATTTTGAAAGTTCTCTATTTTGATGCGTAACCTTTTAAACGGATAGTAGCATTTAAAGGGATTAAGAGAATATTTAGACCGCACAGACTCATTTAGTATGTTATGATAACCACGTAACTTTCAAATGATTTAACCATGGTCACTTAGGGTTAGCGACGATGGACGGAATGACGACAGAGACTTATTCAGTAATAATTTAAATTCACCCTTAAGTTCTTCAGTAAAACAAACAATTATTCCTATACTTTCCACATCTTTCTTTCCATAGCATGGTTGCCTGGAAGAGATTGCCTTTGGGCGATAAGGCCGCCAATTGTACCTCCTAGTTTTGTGTTACGTTTATAAGTATTCTGGTGTACAATAAACAGATTATTATTATTATTAATAATTATTGTTACTACATTAGTCTCTTCACTGTCACTCCGCCCGTCGGCGCTGACCGTAATAAGAAGAATAGACGACATTACAACAGTAATTCATAAATTCTATATTGTTTACTCCTTCATTGCTAACTCAAAATAAAGAAAACATTTTAATAAGAACAAATGAATATTTGAAATCATAATACTATGTTCTTTACACTATAAAAACTTATTTAAATCTATCAATAACTGAATCCTTTTTTTTATACCCGACTAACTAGACCACCCGAGGTGACGACGGCGGCAGTGATCACGACTCTTTCAGATGTATAGACTTTTTGTAAAACGAAACCAGGGCAGTTTTCAGAAGTAGGTAAAGGACACTAAATATTAGTGGTATTCACACTGATATCTATATCGATCTATGTACACACTGTGTTTGTGTAAAATTATTTATTGATAATGATTAATGTTGCTGACAATACTACAAACCCAACTGCGTAACTCAACTCACGTCTATAACGTAACAAGAGCGAAGAGTCGCGTATTTGCTTAAAAAAATATTCTACAATAACCATTTAACTTAGTACTATGCATTATTTTATTGTCGCCCCTATTTAAACGGAGATCACGATGTAATTACCCATGCATAAGCCCATTTGATGAGTGCAGTTGTATTTCAGAAACAAATTATCAACTGCAAAACAACAATAAGTAATTCTAAATTAAGTCCGAAGTTTAAGGTGGAGCTCGAATAAGTGATAATATCATGAAAAAAACTCGTGATTAAAATTCACATACTTTAAATTAATTGCCTCTGTGGCGCAGTGGTAGCGTATGCGACTGATGTGCTTGAGATCTCGGGTTCGATTCCCTGGTCAGATCAAATGTTTGTATGATCTGCATGTTTTGTACTTTGGGTGTTTTCTATTTATATTAAGTATGTATTTGCAAACAAACAGTATTTATGTATTCTATCAGTGGTCTAGTACCCATAGTATTAGCTCTGCTTAGTTTGGGACAAGATGGCGTTGTGTGTTAGATGTCCAAAATTTTAGTAAAATATTAAAAAAATTATGTGTACTAAGATAATATGTTTTATAAAAGTATATAGGTACTACTATGGTGAGGCATGGCAACGTAGCAATGTATACATACACTTAGCTTTTTGCCTCCGATCAAAACTTAGGACAATTTTAACAAGTGATTCTTTAAAAAGAGTCATATTGTGTTAAAATAATGATAGTAGTTATATATTATTAATAATAAATCTCTTTATTGTACACCAGCTTATATAATTACTTGGTAAACTTAAAATTATTATAAAGTATGTATAAGTGGCGGCCTTATCGCTCCATACAATATCTTACAGGCAATGTTGTTCATTTGTAATATTAATTACAAATTAACAACATTAGAAACACATTTTCCATGTGTAGGAGACACTCGTAAATTTAGAAATAGCAGAAAAAGGGCATGATACATTAACGTCTTCACTACGTTCATGTACCTAATAAAAATAATTCCTATAATTGGTTGAAGAACGGAATCATTGTTAAAATGTTATAACGATTTTTTTTCACTAAGGATGTAGCCAATAAGTGCGCAAAATAATATTGTCATTTCGTACATATAGACAATTATACTATACAAAGGTTTTAGACTGTGGTCGTTTTACGGTCGCTTCAAGTTTAACTCCTACTACAGATAATAAACCTTTCAAGAGCGACGGGGAGCTAGTAACGAGCGTGTGGTACTTAGACCTGGAATAGACATATTTCAAGTGAAAATAGTGAACCTTTTAAATTGATGACACTACATCGCTATCAATGCAATGGAATCTCTTTGAACGTTGTACCTGTGCTATTAAGCGTATTTAGTGGCTTTTCCATTAGGTACTAAAATAAATTTTACTTGACTTCAGTCCTTTGTCGATTTCAGTGTGTACGGCGTAAGATACAACCTTTTTTATGTATTAACATAGACTAAGACATCGTACTATGCACATTTTTATACCACTTAGATACTTAATGAATTAATAAGAATGTCGAGTCAGGTCTTAATCGGTTAGCATATCTTTCATACGTTTGGAATCGATATAATGTGGAAACTACACTAGTGAGAGCAATGAAACTAGTTCTTTTACCAACCTTGGTGAAGTGTATTATTTTTATAGAATTTGTATAGGACATATTACATTTTAACTATAAGATGGTTTTATACAGTGAGCTTTCAGGACAAATGTAAAATGGTGTGTAAGTAATAAAATTTACATTTGTACTTATTTTAATGGGACTAATCAAGCCCACACGTCCACCACTGCAACTCTTGTACACCAGTCAACACCAGTGAGTCATGGACATACCGAGTTAAGAAACATAACTGTCTTGGAACCCGCAATGCAATGAATCAGAAGAAAACTGGAGGAATTTGAAATATTATAAGTCCACTTCCTTCCTTAGCAAAGCG
The DNA here is from genome assembly GCA_916048165.1 of Spilarctia lutea. Taxonomy (NCBI): domain Eukaryota; kingdom Metazoa; phylum Arthropoda; class Insecta; order Lepidoptera; family Erebidae; genus Spilarctia; species Spilarctia lutea. Next base: position 11,685,646 of record OU696487.1, read on the forward strand.
CCAGAAACAATGAAATAAAAAGGGAGACACACTTTTTTAAAACAAGGAAAGTAATATGAGCTATATTTTATTACTATAGCATGTATATTAAAATCGTCAAAATAAAGAATTGTGCTTACCTGCATCATTTGAATTCAACTACCAGCTTCATACGTCAGCTATTTAATAATGAATATAATGTAAAATGCAACAGTGATTCATTAAACATTTAAAAGTATTTAGTAAATACGTTACATAATACATCAAATATATACACATATAATTATATAAGTCCGTGTAATTGAACACTAAAAGGCGTTTAATTTAACCCATTTAGACCTGAAACTATTTTTTTTTGAATGGATGTGTTTTAGTCTTTTTGTAAGTCCTAGGGTATCATAGAACATAAAAAATATGAAAAAAAAATTACATTTCTGTAGTTTAGGTAGGAGAAGCCGTATCGTATGTGATACAGTAGGCTTATTTATGTGCACAAATACCAAAGTAAGGAAAGAAGTTATTTATTGTTCAAATTATAATTTTATGGTATGGTATTTAATGGTAAGCTAGGAAATAGTCAACATGTAAACCTATTATTATTATTAATCAGTGACATCACACATCCACACCTGGTTCTTTTAATTTCTGGCTGTTTGATGGTAGTGACCTATATTATCAAACCTGGCATCCATAGTAAGTAATGATGGTCTACTAGGTCCTGGTTTACTTCTCAGTCTATTAGATTATATAAGTGCAATTGCTACGCGACGTCTAAATGTTAGCATATCCATACTACCACCATTGTATCTGAATAGAAGCCAAGCGTTTTGGAGTGACATATCAATAGACTGCAAGATGAGGGACATGTACCACTTGTTACCGCGAATACTTATCCTCAGTGATGATATATTTTGATCTGACAGATCTCCACCTCCCATATTCTGATTGTATTGGTGTATCAAATGTGGTTGAGAAACAGTTAGTGTCTTCTTCTCTTTTTGAGAATACCGATCTGGTTTATGCAAGGGAGTGATCCCAACCGCATTTGAGCAAACAATCACCATGCTATTATCATGCCATTTACAAATTATCACTTCATCACAAACACGATAGTCGAAAAAACCCCTCTCCTTCTTTTTAGCCTCTTTATTTTCTAATAAAGGACAATTACTGGTCCTATTCTCTCTCATAGTCCCAGTTACTTGTATTTTCCTCTTTGTCAGTTCAGCAATCAATGGCAGTCCAGTAAAAAAATTGTCTATAAATAAATATAATAATTTCCTCCGAGACCAAGTTGGCTAAGTTTGTCAGTGTATGTGAGGACCACACTGGCACCAAGACCCAATTCTGCATATCTGGGGTTTAGATTAGTGGTTGCGAAAAACGGAATGATAATATGTGTGTAAGCCTACTGTATCAAATACGATACACTTCTTTTCACGATTAAAAAAAATACACTAATATAAGCAAAATAATAAAATCGATTCAACAATATTAACTCTCTATCTTTTGTTTTTATCATAAATATATCAAAATACGTAATATTTAGGATAAAATTATGAATTCTTACCGTTTTGATGACATGTTGGAATTCTTATTATCAATGCACATTCAAAATACGCACGCATGCACCTTGTTATGGCAACTATAACACTAAAGTTATTTTTGTAGTATTGTTTAGACCTTACACTTGACACCAACACAAGATGTAAACAAATTCTTATCGAGGGTACTCAAAAATAATTTATTACTTCGGGTGTATCGTATATGTAACGGTAGGTCTAAATGGGTTTAATGTTGCTCGCACTAAGGAAGTGCATTAACTATATTAAATTAAACTTTAAGTGGTAATTTAACTTCCAGAGTTATGGCAAAGTTGTTGAAGTGAAACCAATGTTACGTAGTGTGTAGACATTCTTATTTATCTAAAACCGAGCAATAATTTAACATAAACTTAGTGCTACATCCTCGTCGTTACTACAGTTGACTAGTGATGCATCAGATGTCCAACATCGAGTTTTAACATCGATACAACGTCGTGACTTTCAGGAAACTAGTAAGATAAAAGCATTTCACAGAAACATGAAGGTACTTCTCCCAGATCGGGTTACAGATTGTCGTGTAGCCGTCTGCAAAGGAATTTGTTACGGTACGCTCAAGTAGCTGGATCACTATAACAAGCAGCAAATAAAGCGTGAAAATGAAAAAAAAAACATTTTCAAGGTGTGTCCGCTGAATGTTAATGGCTTCAGTTAACCATAAAGTAGATAGAGATCCATTATCACTTTGCACTTACAATCACTTTTCGCTGTCTCTCAGAAATAATTGAAAGCAGTTACTTCAGTAAGATACATGTATATTACTACTCAGCGCAAGTTGAAATAAAATATAATTTATAGTTAAGATATCAACAAATTGCTTCAGAATTGCTATAATGAGAAAAAATATTACTGTATACTTTCTCTTGGCCTTTTTACTTTACTTTCAGCTTATTTTAGTAGCGAAAATGTCATCCTTATTTAAATAAACGTTTTGTATATCGCGCGTAGGACGCGAGATAAGTGTGAGCCACAACACGATAGAGCTGGGCGTAGCAGATTTGGCTTGTTCGATACGAGCCCACGCTGACCGGCGACACAGCCGCCACGCCTCAGGAACTGAGATAATTCCACTCTAATAAGATAAATTGAATTTATCTCGTATTAAATCTACTTTAAACCCCACAGTTCATGCGTGGTTCACTCATATTATGTCCTATATTCTTCACTACGGACTTTAGTTATAGCTCATAGATTTGCTTCAGATCGTTAGCTGATATAACTTACGCACGACTTACATTGACTTGCTAATATGTCGACTTATAATGGCTTAAATCTTTATGGTCTCAATACTTCCTGATTATCCTTTCCTATGGGTTAGAACACGTGCAGTGGAGAGAAATTTCTAATACGATACATCGTTAAGAGTTCCTAACGCCAGTTAAATTCATAAAATATTATAAATTCGAATGTAACTCTGCTCGATTTAGCAATGAAATTCGGTATGGAGATATTTTTTTATATTCATGAAGAAAATAGAATATAAAAAAACATAAGCTACTCGTTACCGTGATAGCCGACACGCGGGCGGAGTCGCGGGAACAAGCTAGTAATTAATACACGACCACTGTTTATAAATGCTTATAAAAGAAACCAAATTTTCCCTAAATCATATCATTAAATAAAGCAAAGTAAAATATTGAATATGACCTAAACTGAACAGCGTCGTCTTCATTGTGTGCGAATTCTTAGCTGCGCCCCGAACGAGCTTGGATACGCGATAACATTCTATGCGGTATCACATATCGATGCAGCCACATCGGCGTATGCCAAACCACGCACTGCTATAGAGAACCGATATCCCGATAAGGTGGCACCGATCGTACATTACGCTTATCCAGACTGTTGGTGCTCCTAGCGCCTATACATTTAACTCAGCATCTCCCTATGTAATGAATACTTTGCTGACACGTAATTGGCTAGCGCAACGCCGCTAGTATCCGTAAACGGTCCTATTTGCCTATGTGAATAAATGCTTATGCACGCTACTGAACGCGCAGAGTGGATTCCGCTGTATTTAAAACAATGCTCACGATTTTGCTGAAATATCTCTTGGAGTGTTAGATATTTCAAGAAACACCGCTCGCTTTTGCATCTGTTCCTTTTTGCTTCTTCTGACTTACTGCAGATTAACAAAAGCTAAATAAGATACGACTCTAATAAGAAGTCTATTAAGTATATAAACAAGGCTAGATTCAAGTAAAGATATTTTTTGTGATTATCCAATGTAGTCCATGCATGTATCTGTGGTTCGGCCCGGGAAAGCTCACAAAAGCTGGTCCCGTTCTAACAGAACTTACGGTAATCGCTCTTGGTATCAGCCTCCGTTGCGACCACCGCTCAATTAATCTCTGTTTTTCTCTCAATCCCATTGTGTTCTAACTTTATTGTGATGCCTTATTTGTGTGTCACATTAACGGTGAACGTTATGCAATTTGTCGTGTGACAACGCATCGATTCAGCGCTGTAATTGAATTCATGGGTTGGTTACCTTTTAAACTCGCTTGATTGATTTGAATGGCGCTAACCATTTAGTTATAGCTTGCCAGTGGTGAAATAAATTACTGTTGTTATTTTCGTATTTTGTCGGTGTCATGACTCGTGCTCTCAAATTTTTTGCCTCGTTTATCAGATTCACCAAAAAGTTTGATTTTATTTTCATATGAAGTCTATTTGTTCCTTGTTCCTACTAACGAAAGTTTCAATGTCATTTCTGAATTATACATACGTCTTATCTAGTATCGTCAAAGAATCTTATAAGTAAAAATACCAACAAAGCATTTTATTATTTAAGTGCTACGTAAACTTGACGTTTATGGGTCTCCAACCTAATCGCGCCATTATTGAAAAAAGTTGTGATGTGTCTACATTTTAAATCTCAAGCTTTCACTTTCTTTGTCAGTCTTAGTTTTAAAAAAGTTCTTTAGAATAGTGGTAGAATTGTCATATACCTACAGTGAATTATGTTATTGTAAATGTCTTTTACGAGAAACGTGGTTGCAAATTATTGGTACAATGTTGCCAACAACGGTCATTAACTAGCTCTGCGGTACTTCGATGGTGCGAAACTTGCCTGCTCATACGTAATGAGAAACCTGTGTATCGGATTATCAGCTTGCAAATGTGTCAAATGTGCCGTGAATCACTGCAACAAATATCTATCCCATAGTATGTTTCGAATTTACATCTCAAATTATATGATACGGTTGTCCTTGCAAAATTCCATTCTGTTATTTATCTTAACTATCAAGACTATTCGTGATAGAGAACGTCGTCTTTAACAAAATAAGCCATTACGTTAACATACAAATTATGCAAGAGAAAGATAACTCTCATATATCATTATTGACGGTTTGTTTTATTTTCCACGAAGCTATTCGTAGAAAGTTCAACACTGTCAATATATTAAATTGGCGAAGCACTCAGATCACGATTAGACCTGCAGAGGCCAATTCCTCGCCGTAAGAAACGGACTTTAATTTCTATCGTGACAGCCTGGGCTATTCCCCTTTTATTAATTGATTAAATTGCTGATTCACTGTGGCTTAGTAATATTTTTATCAATTGCATTATCATTGATTTGATAATTAACCATTTATCACTATTATCTTTTTTTTGTCTTGCGATAAGTTGTTGGTTTGTTGAGATCGTTATCAACCGATTTTAATATAATCCGATACACATTAATATATAAAAATACTATTCAATTTAGAATCCTCCCTTTCGAAACCTTTAAAAAGGAAACCATCAAAACGAAATACAGCCAAATTAGGCACATAACTAGATGAATAATTATCGGAATCGAAATAGCAGTTTATGACACTATTATTAGCGTTGTTATTGCTTATACTACTCGTATTAACTCGAGTCCGCGAACTTCAACAATCGCCAACACTGTTGTCTCTGTTTTACAATCGTATGATTATTAGTTTTCTAGTATTGCATTTCAACTTCTTCTTGTGTCATTGAAAGTAGCCGGTTATCTATGGTCAGTTTCTTGTGTTTGAAAGACATTATATTTGCTATAAATAAAGTATGGTATTACCTGGCAGTCTAAACAGGTTTGTTCCATGAATGTCTACATTACTGTGCTATTTTTAAATATACCTGGATGCAGCTACTTACTTCGAAGTAACAGTTGACAGTCGGTAAGACACTTAATGAACCCCTTTCAATACATAATTATACTTGAAAAATGAAAGAGAATAGAAAAGAAGGCCAGAAGAATATTTGTATCTAATAACTTCAAACGAGCAATTCTTGTATATATACTCGTATGATTTGAAACTCGGCAACGGCTCCAACGATTTTCATGAAATTTAGCATGCAATTGTCGGCTTAGCCAAGATTCATTTTTAGAAAATTTACAAAAAAATATACCAAAAAATAATATCGGTCATCCAGGCAGTACTAGTAATATTTAAGATTTTTTTTATTTAATTTTTTGTAACCTTCAATTGTCCTGTACCTTATATCTATGTTGCTCTTCTAATCCTTATCATAATATATAACCAGTCCAGTAGTTCTCGGAGTAAGCTGTAGTACGAGTATTAACATTACTTTTAACAGAATATCTGATGAATTTTAAGGAAATTTAAAAGTCAAATTTAGTTGAATATTTTTTTAGTTATGAAACAAGGTTAAGTTACTAAGAAATGATTTACTTCCATTCCTTAGTAAAAAAATAAGTGATATATCGGCATATAATACATACGTCATATCCTCATCAGGTGTAAGAAATCAAAACCGATCAATCTACGACTGATTTCCAATGGCAAAATTGACAATATTTCTTTTGCAATCATATTCTTTCCATTGAGTACAATTATTCGATTTCACTAAATTGATATTTTTTGCCAAGGCATTACAAGATAAACTAATGAATTGAATAATAAGCTCATTAAATAAGGTTTGTATGCATAAACACCCAATTGATACATTACATAGAACCTATTCGAATTATCAAAATTAAGTTTGAAAGGCTTCATAAAATGTGATCTTAAAAGGTTTAATCTATAGAAATGAGATAATAGAAAAGTTATTTCATCCAATAAGGCTATAACTTGTTCCGACGTTTTGTTGTTTATACTTAATATTGTTTCATGTAAAATAAGATAGGCCCTCCCGACGCGCAATAAATCCTATTATATAGCCGTCATTATTGTGATTTATTATTTCGTTGTTTCCTTATTCCACGACTGCAGAGTTGCGAAGCTTTCCTTACAATTTCTGGCAAACTCGTGTTTAAAGTTAACAGAGTCTAGGAAATTGCCCTTTCGCCAGCAATGATTACGTCTAGCTAATGCGGCGCCGCCTGTTAGAATAACACAGCGGTGGCTTCCGCGTGGCTAAGAGAAATATTTATTTTGAAATAATGTATAGTTCTGTTCCCTCGCATAACTGCCAACAACAAGCCATGCGGTTAATCTTTGATGTTGCTTACCTATTGCGTCTACGCTTACTTCTAATATTCGTCATATCCATATCGCCCAGTTGGATCTTTATTTCAACTATATTTTATAACTGATGAATGAGTCACGTAACTGTTGACGTTGTTGGTTTTCGTAGTGCAATGGTATGCTAGGAATGGGTTCGAGTTGATAGATCGCTAAACACGGATTCGGCACTTACGGCCTTTTAACACAGATAATAAAGAAACAAAAATAGGGCAGTGATAAAACGAATGGTTAGGCCTAGCTTAGTCTTACTAACCTACATAACAGTATAATAATAATAAATATTTCGGACATCTAACACACAACGCCATCTAGTTCGAGCTTGTGTTATGGGTACTAGACAACTGATATGAATATATGTTTTTTGTAAATATATACATATTATACATAGAAAACAACCAAGTTCTGAAACCAATATTTGCAGCATAGGTTAATACCAATATTTGGTCCGACCCGGGAATCGAAACCGAGACCTCAAGCACAGCAGTCGCATACGCTACCACTACACCACCGAGGTAGTCAGTATAATCCCTAAATTTAGATATTTTTTATTGTTATTTTTTTTGTTCAATGCCAATAAATAAAACATTATATTAACTAGAAGAAAATGATTCAGTTATCTTTATTGAGAAAGCCCGCAAGGTAAAGTTTTCATACATACTCATCAAAGAAGTCCGTCTCGCCTTAATGTAAAGGTTATGAACGCTATCAGTATAAACTGGTTGCCAATTTAACGAAGAAAAACGGACTCACATAAAATTAAGCAATTTTGGTAAGCAAAGCAAGTCAAATTTAATAATATCATTTACTTCTTACTTAATACGAAATTTCTGGTTTCTTCAGACTTCTATCAGATATTTATTTTAGTATTTATGTTTTTAATAAAAAAAAAATACATATTAAAATGTGGTTCAGTTAGTTTTAGTTACACACTTAGCTATTATAATAAAAAATAAAAGGAGTTTCTAATTATATATTCTATTTCTCTGGGAACGGCGTATTGTCTAGATCGTTGTCTTGTTTTTACTTGTGGTTTGTTTGTACGTTGGTTGCGTATAAGTAGAAGATTAACGTGCTCGGAATAGATCATATAAATGTACCGCATTGTTTTATCCTTACTTCTGTTGATATCAAACTGACGCATTCTAAATTTTTATTCTATTGGCGTCTATCACAAAGAATGCATTTACAGTTGTATCAATTACACCTTAATTAAAACTATTTGCATAAGTAAATAGAAAGTTGCGACACAGTATTCAATGTATTCCCTTTACGCAGCTTTCCACTTTGTCCCTTTTAAAGACCTTTGCACGTAGCCAGAACATTTACTCCCACAAGTTATATCTTTAAAAAGAGTTGTGACTTCATTCAACCTACTTCATTACCGTTTTCGTGACGCTGCGACATCTTGTACTACATTTAAATAATCGGCCTTCACTGTCTCCTTTGATAAGAAATTCCTAAAAAACTGTTGATGTCTTCAATGCTGGCCATAAAAAAGTAATCGGTTCGGACACGGTGGCCATTGGTGTCGTGAATTTCTAGTTTTAAGAAAATTAATTTTACTTGACATTTTAAATTGTGTATGTGTCTATTATTACAAACAATGAATACTGTGTTGCACCGTCGATAGTTTTGTTAACTTTAGCTTATACTGGTTTATCAATTTCATCAAAGTTTTGCTGCAACAAGCATACCATAGTGTTACGCTATACTTTTGCTGTCAAACCTCAGTATATCTAAGAATAAATATTTAAAAAATATTTCTCGACTACGTAAAAACTTTTGAAAACAATAATTGTCTAAGTCACCGGGGTCATTATCACAAATCTATTATTTATTCATTTAAAACTTCTTGCTCATGATGCACAAAGGCAGACTTAATGTCATGAGGCATTCTCTACCAGTCTACCTTCAGGTGATGTAGAAATATGAAGCGATAGGTGCAAAGACAAAATACTGAGTTTAACAAAGATCACAATAGTTACCTAAATAACAGATAAACTTACAAAAAAAAAACAATATATACAATTCTACTACCATACAAACTTATACATACATAACATTTGAGCATACACATACATATATTTAATATTATATAAAATACACAGAGCGTTGAGTCTGTACTGCCAATTCACCCTGAATTTCGAGCACTTTTCTCTTAAATGTAAGGTGGTTTGTAGGTAAACTGATTTCGGTTAGGAGTGCATTCCAGAGTAAACCAGACTGCACATAGAATTGATAAAATTGGAGGTGTGAGAGGGTGTGAGTGTGGGCACAGAAGAAGCAGATTGTCTGATGAGCTAAGACTTCGGAAGTGTGGTACAACTAATTCGAGTAGTAATGGGGAGTTGACGACAGAAAATAACGGTCGAACGTTGACGAATTGGAAGTCATTGCAACTTGGAACGTAAAGCAGAGACATGATCATACTTGCGAAGATTAAGGTTTGCATAAACCTTGCCTTAGTTTTAGCATGAAGGAAGTTCTTTAAGCGATATAAAACAGGTGACCTTCTGGCACCTCCATCATTAAAATTAGTTTAATTTTTTAGGCGCCACGGTGGAAGATACGTACATAAACTGCTAAATCCTTTCCTTTTGGCTTCGCGGTAGTCGAGTAAAACATAAACATAACATACATGAACTTGTACTATAGTATAATAAAATATATTATGCTATGATGTTCTCCTAGCCGATTACGGACACGGAGGAGTTATAATAGTATACAAGTGTGTGCGCAAACACAGGTGCACTTTCTGTTCCCTCTATCTCATAATCCGATCGGACGGTTTATCGTCACGATCGGGGAGAGATCAGGACTTCAGTTTTACGAGCTCTTCTAGGTACGGGGGTTCAGACCCCAACTTCCAAACTCCGAGCTGTTATTAAGTATTTCTATAATCAGAAAAACTCATTAACACTTTTGACCCACCCAAGGTTCAAACCTGAGACCTCTTGGTTGGCAGTCGCATACTTCAAGCGCTAGACCAATGAGGCAGTTATACTATCGTATTGGAAAGTAACTAATATATTAATTTGCTTAGCATTTTGATTTTAAATCTAAATCTCAAAATACGATTTTTGAGTCAAAACTACTTCTACTGAAATTGATAAACATGCTCAGAAGCTCATTACTAAGCATTTAGGTAAGATCACTGTGTGTGTCAGTATATTTTGCATGGCCTGTATGACAACAAAGGCAGTGTTACAATGAATGTTGGCGTCGAAATTGAAAGTGACACGACAGGTGCGCGTGAGTGCGTTCAATGCTCGCGAACGCAGCAAACTCTTCTTTAAAGAAAATCTTAAGTAGTCTATGACCAAGTGAATGTCATTGAAACTGATATGAAAGGATACAGTGGTCTCAATTACAATCCACCCAAATCCGTTCTTCAATAATTTTAGTTATACATTTACATACTAGAATAATAGGGTGCAAAATATAACAGACATCACTAGCCATCGCTTATCGCTCAAATTTATTCGCTTTTGATAAGCGAATAAATTTGCTCTATGAAAATGTAATAAAACTGTTTAAATTACCTATACTTACCATGCCTGGGTTACAGAAACTCGGATTTGTAGACAAGCTTTCTATTGTACAAAACACTAATAAAGCAAGAGCAAACGTTCGTTTTATATAAGGTTTAACCATAAACTGAATAGATAAGATGAGCTTCAAGATGCCGCTTGAAAGGACAGCTATTCATCTCAGGAGTACGTGCGTTCGCGATAATCTCGTGCAGGTATGCCTACAGCTTTATATGCCCATAATTTTTTATTTATAAAAATACAATACTGCGCCTAAAATTTTTAAATTACTTAAAAACACTCAATGAGTGTATTTCTAACTAAGATACAACGTTAATGACCTCAAGTTCCAGCAAGAAATATAGATAAATAAATCTACGAAAAACTACCTTCACAATTTATAATACCAGAGCCTGTTTCTCTGCAAAAAACGTTCCTCACAGTTAAAATAAACAAAAACTGGAGGTGATTGATACCTAACAGTAAAACGTTAGTTACCGGTGGGATTAAACAGCTTTAACTAGGAATTGCAACAATGAAAAATCAAAAGTAAAATGTTCAATCACGACTAAAACCTGAAAGTATATTAGCCATGTATTTAAGAATATATATGCAATATAATGTATGTTATAAAAAAAACTATATGTACGCATTGTACGCGTATACGAAACCATAAAGTTAAAAAAATATAAAAGCCATAGAGAAAGGGCAGAATAAAAAGGTATAATAGTTTTTATGTTACCGCAGTACATCATAGACTGCGGTTGTAATTTGGCCATTGGTACATTTACACCTTTTGTTTTAAATTCAAATTATGGTCTCGAATCAATTTTTTCATCATTCGTGTGGGTTTTAGTCATTTTTTATCATTACCTACGTCTATTTCCTCTTTAAATCTAAGCCATGATAAAGAGATTAGAGAAATAATAATAAGATTAATTAAATCAATCATTTTCACAATATAAGATAATCTTTATTACCAGACTAACACGGCCTTATTAAACAATGATATCACGTGCCTAATAAGTCTTGATCAACTAACAGGATTATTAAAGTGAAGTTACTGCCTTGAAAAACATATTTTTACTGCGATCTCCAAACAAGCATTAACCTAAAAATGCACTAAGCTTTTCAATTGTACACCATTCATTAAACAACCGTCAATTAAATAACATCCTATACATTTGTGAACAGAAGTGCGCACGCGACGCCAAATCGAACTTTCCTTAGCACAGTCGGACTGCACCTGACAAATTGCTTTATAATGATAGCTAATTGATCGTAGGTTGATTTTTGTGGTTCGTAGTTTTTTACCAACACTTTAAAAGGCGGGTCGTGAGCAACTTGTAAACTAGTTAATCGTTTAGTTCTTCCATCTTACGTGTGATAAAGCTATTAACAAAATTAGAGATCAGAGATAAATTAGCGTAATGAATAGTAATTATATCCGATGATTTTAATTTAAAACAAAACTTCAGTCTGTTGATGATATTTTTGCAGCAGCAAATGGTATCTATTAAAACAAATGGTAGTGGATTGTATTTGAAACTCGTAGTTAGAAAGTATTTTCGTCAATAGCGTGCGGATAAATACTTAGAAGAGTGTAATTGTGGCGCTTCCGGGTTTTGACTAACACTTTTCTTCAAGATATCGGTTCGTTATATGGCTGATAGTAATAACCCGTTACAGTATCGACTTCGTCATTCAACTCGTTAGCTAATACTCAAATTATACACTTCATAAAAGATATTTTAGTGTAATAGTATTTATCGTTCAATTTCGCCAATTACGTGATGGATTGCCACCGTGTTGAAGAATGTTAGAAAGCCGTGTCACTTAAAAGATAAAAGTGAATTAAAATTATGTTTAACACAGTCGCTATTCTTATATGAAATGTGAGAATTAAATATTTGAGAGCTCACGTTCGGCGTAGAAATCAAAAGTGATATTGCAAGTCCATTACCAATCATTCAGAAAATAGATGATCGAAGTAGGAGATTTATCGTCCATAGAATAGGTATAAGTAGTTTTTTTTCTTGTTAGTGGAACTGAATGTTGCATTGTGCGTAAAGTTATCGCAGTCGGGTTTGTGGGAACTCGTTAGCAGTTGTGTAACACCCCGTGCACTGAACCCCTGCGGGCGTTTTCCTGCACAAGTATTTCTACTTTTTATTTGTAAATTTAACCATAACTTGCTATGCTAACTACATATTGGATAACTACTACTACTACTTCCTTACTTACTTAATAGGTTAGGTCACATTTAATACTCTCAGTACATTACCATCACATACTATCTAATGAAGTAAATAATTTAGTATAAATCTAACTAAGAGTGTTAGGAATTTCTACTCTTTTCTGTTATTAAGGATTTCCCCAGTTGTTGTGAAACTCAACGATCATTTTAGATCAGAATTATTAATTAAATGCTTACTGATGTTGCAGGTGTAATAAAAAGCTTTATTCAGGTATCAATAAAAGAGGATGATACAAACATGAAATTGACTACCACCAACATTGCTAAAAAGATAAGATCGCTTGCAATCGCCTCAATATTTTGACAGATACTTGTAATACAATAGACTAAGCAATGTTCGTTCATAACTGTAAACTTGATCCAAACAATAATACCACTGTTTAAGAACCCAAATCAGTAACCAACATCTAAAGTAATGAACTAAAGTTCTTTTCAAAATATTCGGCACATCTGATATTCATTCCTTATTTTATTTATTCAAATATGAAAACTTTGTTTAGAGCAATTATAAAATACCGTGTTACTGTAATTGTCAGGTTTAACAATCTGAATTCTTTGTGTTTCCATTAATTAAATTTAATGATTAAATACATGTTTCAAATAATTTGAGGGTTGAAATTAAGTAAAAGTGTAACTTTCATCATAAAATCAAGTTACACCTATTGTTGACTGTTTTCAGTTCTAATTGCTATGTATGGCAGTGGCAGTAGCAATCGTTACGGGTAGTTAAAGTCCGTATAAGTACGACAACAGTATATTTACACAAGTTTAGTATCACCTAGTGTTTGAGTTGTGGAGTTCTGATAGCAGTCGCTCCACGTAAACCACCCGCTCCAGCCGTATCATGATAGGCTGAATGCCGACCACAATCTAGTCTGGGAAAAGGCACGAAATATATATTTATTTTTGTTTTTGAAGACATTTATTTCTTATCAAACCTTTTCTCAAGGCAAAATTTATACTACGATCAATTAGATTTAAAGAACATTTTTCAGTAGAAATTTGATTTTCCACGTCTAATTTATAGCTTCAATGACCCCATCCAATAAACCGCCTTTTCTTATGTAAGTACATAGTAAAAAAGGTTTTCATACAAAATAGGTTCTCTTACCAATTTACCGCTGTATTAGTTTCGGTAACCCGACCGATAATTTTATCGTTCGGTTACCGTTCACCCAATGCCATCTGTGTAGTTAATTGTGTCACGTCTAATGTAAAATATTGAATATTTTAAGTCTTGAATAGTCACACGTAATAGTAACATTACATCAAGTACTTTAGTAGGATAATCGATAACCTCTTTTCAGCAGAACCAGCACAGATTATAGTAAATTTAACATTCGATCAGAAATTAGGCATTCAGTGTGATTAAACTTTTATAAACTAAGAAAAGTAGAAAATAGTTTGTCAAAATAAACAAGAAAAAAATTTTGAATAGCTTGGCAACAAATTTCGCCAAAATTGCTTTAAAAATCACGAAAAAAAACTGGTTAGATGGTCTACAATTTTGCATACATAGAAAATCACGTCCCACAGACGACTAATCTAAATACTACTTCTAGATCAACTGACCACTTAAATATTGCGGCTGTTTTGATACCACAAACACTTTTTTGCAAACTTTCTTCTTTTATTTAATGTCACTGTCGCACTTTAAGGCTGAGTTTCTTTCACTGATTGCATGGCACGATGCGCAAGCACGTAAAAGAAAATTACAAGACAACTGGACCTAGAGGCCTTTCTTAAATGTCCAACCTCATTTGCAAGCATCTTTTTTTTCGTAGAAACCACATGACTTGATGAAATCCTAAATGAACTGTTACGAGGAACTGTAAACCAAGGTATAGGAAAGCAGAGCTAAAAAATTTTTAGCAAAAACTTATTCTGTGCCGCATTAAATTTAAAAGAAGATTCTACTTAAATCGTTGCAACTGTCTCCAAGAAATTCTATGTATTTGGTCAAGTATACGTAAAAATCGTAAGTGCATTGGGAAGGTCCTTTGAATTCAATCCAACCTAATCTGTATGCCATCTTATATCTGCCAGATATATATTTATGGTTAAGCAAAATGCTTATTATCCACAAATGTTGTAAGTATGAAAACTATCCTGTCATCAATTGCACATTGGTTCTCATCCATTTGGTCGTTACCCGGTCATTTTGTACGTGGCATGCATCATATTTACAGGTTAATCGTAGGTTGCTTGTTTCCAACATAGTATGTAAGCATGCTGCAGTAAATTGTAGGTCAATGGAACGTCGACTGACACACGTTGCACTTTCCTGCAGTTGTCTTATGCAGATGCGAGAATTTATGAATCCTTCTAGCTTAGCTACATTTATATTCTTTGCCAATACGAATTACATACCTTGTTGAAATTAGACATTTAGAAGTTACTAAGAAACCAGAAGAAATAAGACTTTTCTCGTGTTTTGCAGTTTAAATGATGTGTGTGGGTGTGTGCGTGTTGTGTGTAAATATAGTGGCGTTAACTATTGTATGTGTGATTATTCAATTACTGGTCATTAGACCCGTGAATTAATAGAATTTTAAAATATACTACTTCAACCTATCGCCGTGCACTGCCGAACTAAGGCCTCCCCCAAAGAGCAACAACTATCCCAGTCTTAGGCAGTCCGCGTTTATATGGATTTTTAGTCAGCTATTCAAAGAGTTATTGATAGGTATCAACGATTATTTCATACCTAAATGAAGAAAAATACACCAAAATTTATCCATAGATATTATAATAAAATCAATAAGTCAGTTTTCACCAAAATCAGCATCGTCATTCACATTGTTCAGTTAATCGGGTGGGAAGCTCACTGCGCAATTAACAGAACAATGTGAATGATAAAAATATCGAACCAAATCCAATTGTACATTTCCGTTCTCAGACGTATCTAGTCCAATCGAAGAAACAATGAAAGGAAAGCTTGTAATTATCAAGCTCTGTTAGCCATCACACCAATAGACTGCTATCTGCCAAAAACACTGGGTGTCGTAGTGCGCTGTGTTAATTTATTGCCTCTTGCATTCAACAATTGTCCAGTCACTGGAAAATAATATCGATACACAACTATGAGCATTGTTTTGTCATTTGCCTTTGTCATTGACTATCAATGCAGTTCAATATATTATCGTAAGACTATAGTACTTTATTATTGTACTTGCTTTATTTGACTGGGACTGGGAATGCCTCAGTGGCGCAGTGGTAGTGAATGCGACTGCTGTGCTTAAGTCTCGGGTTCAATCCTGGGTCGGACCAAATGTTTTTGTGATCTACAAATATTTGTTTCAGAGTTTGGGTGTTTTCTATATATAATATGTCCTATGTATTTACAAAAAAAAATATATGTATTTATATCAGTTGTATAGTACCCATTTTTTTTTTTTTTTTTTTTTTTTTTTTTTTTTTTTTTTTTTTTTTTTTTTTTTACGTGTGGAAACCCCCTCGGGCCGTCACCCCGCCGGGGTTTGCGGCGGGGCGGTGTGTCGGAATCGAACCGACTAAAACCACACGGTGTGCCAACTCTGCGCCTGAGAAGGGAGGGGTCCGGGATCGCTGTTATTAACGCAAACCGGACCCCTCCCAGCGCCTGCCCGCACAGAAGCGGGCACCGTCTGATGTTAAAATCTCAAATTTAGGCGACGCACGGCACACGCGTACGTCGCCCCCTCGCGGTTGGCCTGTAATGCGGATGGAGGGGAAAACCCATCCCGTCCATCCGCGGCCACACTCAGGGCGGCATGAGGCGCTGATAGGCGCGCCTCCGCCGCCCCGTGCGCCGGCGGCGGATCGGGTCCGAGTGGATATCGTCCTCCCGGGCCTTCTCCGCCGCCTCCTTCCGCGAAATTACTTCTTCGCAGAAGGTCGCGACCGCGGTAAAACTGCTGTCGCTACCGGCCATGGACAGTACGACGGCCGGCAGCGACAGATCTCCTCCGATGACTGCAGTGAGGGCCCGGCGCTGATCCGCCCAAGCGGGGCAGATCTCCAGCGTATGCTGGGCCGAGTCCTCACTGCAGTCGCAGTGGTGGCAGGCGGGACTCAATTCCCTCCTAGCGACCGAATGCAGGTACTTTCCGAAGCAACCATGCCCGGAAAGCACCTGCGTCAGCCGGAAGGAAAGGGTCCCGTGCTGCCGCCCTGCCCACTCGAGGATGACCGGCTGGAGCGCCTCCACGGTAGCAAAGCCAGCGCGTGGAGCCTCCAGCCGGGACGACCAACAAGCCATCGTGGCTCGGCGAGCGGCTTCACGCCATTCGCGTACCTCTTCGGGCGGAGCACGATACCCGTACTCCGCCCGATATTCAGCCGCTCGCCGATAAACTTCGGCGAGCACTTCCGCCTCCAAATCCCACGGGGGTGTTCCGGCCAAGGCACACGCCGCCTCGGTGGACACCGTGCGGTATCCGCGTATGGCTCTGACCGCCAATACCCTCTGAGGGCGCAACAGGCGCGCCTTGTTCTGGACGGTCAGAGCCTCCACCCACACCGGTGCACCATATAGTGCCATCGACCGGACCACCCCCGTGTAGAGGTGTCTTGTTTCGACGCTGGCTCCACCCAGATTGGGCAAGAGTCGCCCAAGGGCGGAGGCAGCGCCGACCAGCTTTGGGGCAAGCTGTCGGAAGTGCTCGTCGAAGAGCCACCTACCGTCGAGGATCAGGCCCAGATACCTCATCTGGGCCCGAACCGGTACGAGGACCGAGTTGACTTCGATAGAGGCGCCGGGGGGTGGACCACGACGGGGCCCATGGAATAGCAGGGCCTCCGTCTTGTCAAGGGCCACCCGTAAGCCCAGCGCCTCGATGCGCCCAACCACCAGAGAAACACCCCTGGTGGCCAGGCGCGCCGCCTCTTGGAAATTGGCCCCCCGAGCTGTGACCAAAGTGTCATCGGCGTAACAAATTACGCCCAGCCCGGGGGGCAGACGACTTCGAAGGACCCAGTCGTACCCCACGTTCCACAGGAGTGGTCCGAGGACAGACCCCTGTGGAACGCCGCACGACATGGGTCGCCGTCTAAGGACGCCATCTCGATCCTCGTACACGACGATACGCTCCTCCAAATAGTCCGCCACCAGCCGCCTCAGGTACTCTGGCACCCCATGATACTGGAGTGCTTCCCTGATGCAGCTGAATGGCAGACTATTAAAGGCGTTGGCGATGTCCAAGGACACCGCCAACACCACGCCGCCACAGCCAACCGCCTCTTCGGTCACGGCCCTAAGGCGCATCACGGCATCGACCGTCGAACGCCCCTCTCGGAACCCGAATTGGGCGTCCGACAGGTCGGGCCCTACCTCGCTGAGATGCTGGACGATGCGGGCAGAGAGAATCCTCTCGAACAATTTGCCCGCCTCGTCCAGCAACACGATGGGCCTATAGGCCGCGACCGAACCGGCTGGCCGTCCCGGCTTCTGCAGTAGGACCAGCTTCCCGCATTTCCAGCACTCAGGGAAGCGTCCGGACGCCAGGCTGGCATCCAAAACCTCCCTGAGGCGGTCCGACATATGGTCGAGAGCTCGGGCCATCACTCGGGGTGGAACCCCGTCCGGCCCGGGGGCGGTGTTCTTGGAACGGATCCGAAGAACAGCCGCCCCAACCTCCGATTCCCTAACGGGCGGAATATCGTCCTCTCGGCCCCCGTCGTCTCTGGCCACTGAATAGGCCATCGACGGGGGCGTGTGCTCCGCCCGCTGCGGGAAAAAGTTGTATAGTACCCATAACACAAGCTCTGCTTAGCTTGGGATTAGAGAGCGTTGTGTGTTAGATGTCCGAAATATTTATTTATTTATTATTTACAATCCATATGTATGCAATATTTATTTGTTTTGATTGTAAATAAATATTAACTTATCATTTAAGTACTGTTTCTTTGATTCTTATAGTGTTATTTAGTATATACTAGCAACCAGCCCCGGCTTCGGACGGATTCTTTACTGAAAAATAATAAAATATAGCCTGTGTGCGGTTTAATTTTTTCCGACGCATTCTACAAGTATCGTTATTTTAAGCCAATGTACTAAAAATTTTAACAAATTATATAAGAGAACCTTCCACAATCTATTGGTAAAAACCGCATAAATATCCGTGCTCCGAGTTTATCGCGAACAGACAGACAGGCAGACGCAACGGATTGTTTTATAATATGTAGTGCTATTAAGCAATGAAAACGGTTTCTGACCGAATTACATATTGATTTGACAGGTTTAAAGTCCGTGGTTCTATAAAATAGTATTGTAGCCATCACTGTGAATAAATATCGTGCATAATAACGTCAAAAATATATAAATATTTTAAAAAGCTGGAACATTGCTCTATTTTTAATTAAATTTGTGTAAGTTTTGTTTTAAACAGCGACAGATGACTTAAAGCAGGAATCAAAACCATAGTTATTTAATTTAGTAACTTACATGAAATAAACAACTGATTTTTAAGTATTTATACTTTAGTCTTGTTTCATAAAGACAAGAGTGTGTAAACTTATTGACGGAAATTAAAGTAAAAGTACCTACTATTAAAAAATTACCAAATCTCTAAAATATTATAGGAACCCTTATTCATGTACATACTCATCAACATGAAGTCTTAGGGAAGTATTTGAGTATATTTGGGGTAACGTAGGGTGCGTCGTTGAACAGTGAACCAGCTGTTTTTCTAAGTCATATATCTTGTTAGAAAATAAAGATAAGAACATGATTTAGGTGTCATCGTTTAGGTAATTTTATAAGGTGTCTTAGTTATAGACTACAGAAAGATCAAAGAATTAATTAAGACGGTATAGAGGTTTTAAAAAATAAATGAATTTGGCTCACTGTGTACTATGGATGGTTTACACTGAACCACCCTTATTTCAACAGTGAACCACAATATAATTATATTGATGGGACACTTATTTGTAGAAAAGAAACACAATCTTTAATAATCATCTTTTTATTTGACCATAGAAAATAAAAGAAAAAAAATAAAACATTTCTGCCAACAAGAGTTATCAGTCTTCATTAATTTACCTATCACTTAAAATAATGAAATCAAAATACTTAAAATTAATCATCCCATATTCAACAAAGGCAAGTTCACATTGCATTAATATTTAATAAGACGTTTGCGTAGACGATGTTATAGATGTTACCCCAGATCGAGAAAGTGCATCTAGAAGGTTACTTAAATTTGAACGTCATGTCTTGTCAAACTTCAGTCACAGAAGTTGAATCTTGAATTTCTTGATTATTGCTTTTACATGAAGTCGAGAATTGCTGAAACTGCAGCATTAGGCAAATTTTGTGATTTCACTGTTCCATGTTATTTTCTTTTTTACATAACGACGCAATCTATGGTATGAAATATTACAAGCATTTGCCGCCGTTCTAACAGAGTTCCCATTTTCTACCATACGTAAAGTTGACATCATGTCATTTTTTTATGTTTTCCTATCTTCCGCTCTTTATCTTTTTGCCTTGGCATCCTAAAACAAAAAGAAAACACTTCAAGAAACAGTGTACCAGGATCGTAAGGTACACAGTGAATCGGTTCACTGTGTAATATGCAGACCTGGTTCACTGTTCAATTCAGGTACTTTTCAACTTTAAAGCTAAAAATTAATAAGTCTTATTTGAAATTTTCAGAATGCAATATGCTTATGATATTTCCAAAGCTATAACAATATTTGCACCACACAACTTTTACTCTCTTAGTTAAAAACAAAAAATACAAAAATCGAGATACTTACTTGGAAATAGTACGTTTTTTCGGCGAAAAACAAACAAGCACACATCACATGTTTCGCTCAAGTCGTGGTCGTCGGCTTACTACGGAAGAGGGGAAGTGGGTACATGGCACATGTTTTGACACGATCGAGCAAGTAACAATCGTCGCGATTTCAGAAATATGACGGTGGTTCACTGTATCTGGTTGGTTCACTGTTCGACAACCGACCCTACTCACTGGGGCCGTACAATGCTACATATCTACATATAAACAATTTTCTCCATATTTACTGGTTTTTAAAATTTCCATTTCTAACTTAACCTTACTAGAGATATAAGTAATAAATAAATTGAGTTTTCTCTAGAACTATGTACCGCAAAACCCCCTTTAAAAACCGTCATTCTTGAATATAAATAACTATATGATAAAACTCACCTCTAGAAATTAGCAGAATTTTAAAAATTTAATGTATTTATAAAACTTTTTCCAAATAATATGAGGTAAATGTTTGCGGTCCACTAGATATAGGCAGCATATCGCAAGTACCTGTTGAGTTTTGTAGGTCAGTTTTTGTATTCTGTTTTCACTATTCAAATAAACGTTAAGCTACGTCACTTAACTCTGAACCGTGAACGCATGTACATCATCTCAGTTAATTGTATGAGAAACGAGAATGTCATTTTCGGTCACGTTTCATTCAGAACTATTATATTTTCAAGCATATTAATTTCGCTTTTATCGTCATGTGTTTGAGATGTTAATGTAACGACTTTGTTTGTAAATTGAAATTAATGGGGCTCAATGAAAGGGTTCGCATTACTATCAGAATTTATAAACGGTTTAATTTTTATTCTTTCATTGCTAACTTGTAAACAGTAGTGATAAACAAATTTCGCACATCATTTTGCAATTTCTTCTCGTGTTCTTAACGTTGCGTGGCTTAGTTGGGCGTGACGCACCGTTTTGTCGGTTGCTCTTGCCGATACGGTCTACATGCGTCGGAGCATCCGTCGAGTAACCCCTGGTTTTGGCTTAGATTTTCTTCTTCAATAGGGAAAGCTATCGATTTCTTTTCAGAGTCTTATATAGTATAAATATCAATATATTGCACTTTCTTTAACATGAAGTACATGTGTGTGGGTTACTCTGAAGTTTCTGTGATAGTCCATTGTATACAAATAACCATTGCAACATAACCAGGCAGGTGTGAAATTTCTGCAAAATATACAGCAATTATAAAAGCTAATTACGTATTACGGAACAGTCCATTGTTTACAAATTCCTTGCAGAAAATTTCAGTTAAAAGTCCTGTTGGTTTTATATTGCTTTCCCACGGGCTATTGACTTTTCAACTCCAACTCAATGAATGAATAATGAAAAAAACTGATGTAGTCTTACATCAATTATTCAAAGAATATTCATAATTTTTAATGATGATAACCTTTCTTTTTGTAGTCGTTATTCTTTTATCAAGATTGCGTTCTTAAATAACATGTGTAATGTGTTCTTTACTCGAGTTTTCACGTGCTTTTGAATAATTTTATGATGCTAAGAGAAATTACATACTTTTTAACGCCGGTAAATTGTTTAATACACTTTTATGTTAACAGTTTGTACTTAATGTGGTTAAATATGTTTATTTAAAAAAGGGATAAGTGCGAATTTCATTTCAGAATTGTATTACACTTTGGAACCGTTCTGTTTAAGTATTGAGACATTGTTTTCTTGCAATGATGCAAACTAAACTTTTTAACACCAATCACATAGTTCAAGTCAAAGCCTTTCAACGCTAGAAACTTCCACTTGCGAAAGCTTATTCAAGGCACTTGACATACAAAACGTATATATAAGTATGACGTGCATGGTGTATTGTACTGCAGCTCATAAGTGAATTTGAAGCATCTATCACTCACACCAAACTCGACATATGACCTTATCTTCTTATTGTTATAACAATAATACTTAAACAATATAACAGACCAAATTTAGATGCAAAACTTTCCTTTCCTGTCAAACTTACGGAGTTGTAACAGCTAAGTCTCCATATTTTTGGAGACTTAGCTGTTACAACTCCGTAAGTTTGCTACGAGTAACATTAGTTTTGCGTTAAGCTACTTGAATAAATTGATTTTCTGGAGCACGTAATAAAACGTAAAACTTATCTGCAACTGTTTTTCATTAAATATAAGAAAAAAATTGTGCGTCGATCTACATAAAGCAAATGAACCATATTTATTGTAATGGTTTCTTTTTCGGAATAATTCAATCGCGGCGTTGCTTATTCCACTATAACATTCCAGTATAATAGATTCCAGTTTATTGTATTCCATTTTCAGTCATGACAATAGTTACGTCGCAAGATTAAGCGGTACTCAAAACGGTATAATAGTTGTCGATGCAATTGAAATATTCATAGAAGTGGAATCTTTGGACACGACCAGCCCAGTTATGAGGTGAAATGCAAGGTCGGGAACCGTGGAGTTATTGTGTTTATAAACTTTTTGTCATGCATCTCACCAAGTTGTATTGTAAGAAACAACTGCTCTATTGAAACAGATATTATGCCGTGCGATACTCGACTCGGAAGCGTTCCTTTTTTTCATTGTTTTCCCTGTTTGGTATTGTACGAGGCCCACTTATTCTGACGCAAATGCACATACATATGTTGCGTAGCATCAGCTTACCACGATATGCATCACAAAATTCTAATTGCACTTTAATTTGTTTTCTTACAAATCAAATATGGTATACTACATTTTATTGAATTCTAAGAATAAATATTTAGTGGCGAAGGCTCGGTGGCATCATGTCATCGATTGAAACACAAAGTGTCTGTGGTTAACTTTGATCCAAAGTGCAAATGATTACGTAGTTAGTCTCTACCCTTAACTCGTAATCACAACTCGGTGAAGGAAGGCAGACTGTCTAATGGTCTCAAGCTAGAAGTTTCCGGCGCAGGCGGTTAATGGTTTCACCTGTCGCCTGCTATTAAAGTCTTCTTCTTTGATATTACGATGAGGACGGTGATTGTGTTTTTTTTTACATTTAAGATTATCAAATCTCCATTCTGTTTATATAAGAATAATGAGGCTAAGTTACTGCACATACATTCTTTCGTTATCAACTATTGCAATATATGCAATTTTCTAGTTTCGATACTGTTTTTGTTATATTTTAAATACGTTATAAAATCATGGTAACAAGATAGGATTATTGAAGTTATACTTCTTTTTTGGCGCGATGGAGAAAAATTATGAGAGTGAATTTTTACGATGCGCGCGCACACCGACACCTGAATTCTACATCGTGAAGTTAGTTCTAGGTGCCATGAAAATCGATAACTATGTTCAAGTTGTATATTCTAGTATTTTTTTGTTTTTTGTTTGTGGCTTACCATGTGTGGAGAGCCGCGCTTCGGAATGAATGGGTCGGCTCGACAGGAGTATAACACGGCCTCACAGAAAACCGGTGTGAAATAACGCTTGCGCTGTATTTCACGAAGTGAGTGAGGATACCGGAGGTCCATACCCCCAAACCCTCCCCCAAAGGCAGGCAACGCATTGTGACGCCTCTGGTGTTGTGGGTATCCATTGGCGGCGGTAATCGCTTACCATCAGGTGATACCTCTAGTCGTTTGTCCCCTATTCCATTTTTTTCTCTTAACATAACAATATTTTTTGTAATGGTAAATAATCGTAAACGATTCCTTATATTTCATATATTTATAAATGATACAGTCAACAATAACGACATAAAATTTTCTATTTGTGTCGTTAAAGTCGTCTGCCTATTTTGATTCGTCTTTTCTATATTCTTCAACTAGCTGAATGCCGCCCATGTCAATTAAAATTTGCTGTTGACTTCGATTTATGAACATACTAATTGACAGACCGCCATGAATTCTTTGGATGTACATGGTTTTGTATTCACTCTATTACTCGTAGCTCCATAACGATGTTAGCCTACGATTTACATTGTCAATCTATGTATAGACTAGAGAACTGTTGATCGAGTTTAGAATATCTTGTATGAAATACCTATACCTAGTCGTTTTCGCAAAATATGATGTTATTAATGACTCCTTCATGATTCATGTTATTGAAAAATTGGAAAGGCATTGATGAAAATCACAAAAATAGACCTACTTCATATGAGTGTACATTTTTAACTAATATTAAAAGTTTTTAGAAAAAAAATAGTTTATTTAGTGTAGATTGTTTTTGTTTCGATACGACTACGGAGAAGCCACAAGAAAGATTATATTTTTAGCAGTCTGTAGATGTCTGCATGTTTCACCGTAGGCCCTAAACTGCTGAACCGATTTTAATGAATCAAATGTCAACAGATTTGTTACAATGGCCCAGGTGAAATGAGTAGTTCATTTATTTGTTTTTTACCTAGTCGGGTTATGGTTTTTAAACTTTTCTTACTCGATTCATTTAAACAAGTATTATTTAAATATTTCATATTCATTGCATCGGCATAAGCTATTCTGAAATTGCATTTAATGTCTCAATTGCCATTTGTTTTCTTATAGGTCGACTTGAAGTCACCAGTCTTGATGATTGGTTTGTATAATTTCACAGCGCCACGTGAACCTCGGCTAACGGCTTGTGCTATCTCTTACACTCGGATTACTGTAACCTTATGACATACTTTGAAGAGCTTACAAAACTGATTCTAGACTACCTACGTACCCCTGAGGTATTACTGTGAGCCTTTAGAAATGGGAAATTAATTAAAAAAATGATTTTTTTTATCGCAATAAGCAGACGTTGTACTGCATTCAGTTCATGAGCGTAAGATTCATTTTTGGTAACATAATTTAAATATCGATAGTAAAATAGATAAAACTACAAACACACATTTTTTTTATTATAGATTTAGTATTGAACATCTTCATACATTTTAGTTTTTCGTTTCATCATGCTAAACTAAGAAGTGAAAATGAAAATTGAAAAGAAACTTATATTAGTAATGATTACAACAAAAATCAAGACAAAAACGAAACACACACACACATAAAAACCCTTTATAATCGACTTCTGGACATAGGCCCCTCTTTGGAAATGAAAAAAGTTTAGACGCAAATAGTTGGCCTATAAAGAATGTGTATGGTATGGGACATTGTTTAGTGGGATAATTTATATCAATTGCTCCTTTGATCAATTTTGCGTTACTCTAGTAAAAAACATTCACAGGCATAATAATTACCGAAGATATTTGCTTTTTAATCGATACTTCATACGAATATTATAATATCGATTAATATCTGTTTATCGTTGCTGTAATAACAGTAACACGGTTTATGTTAAGGCAATGATTTACTGCGTTGGCATACATACACGTATCTATGTGTGCCGTTGTTTACATTAAAATGCAACATAATTTTCACTTGATGTTCGTTCAAGTAATATTCATTAACAAAAATTTTATCGGCTGGTATATATTATGTACAAAAAATTTTACGAACCTTTCATAGTCTCTTATTTAAGCTACTTAAGGAAATAAAAATATGTGAAAACTAAGGGACTAACTGTAAATGTAAAATGAGTCAGTCACTCTAGAAGTTGACATTAAGTATTGAAAGTTTATTAATTGTGTTATCTCGTTAACGATACAACACATAGTGAATATAGTATATCATACAACGAATTTTTAGGTATTTGAATTAATGTCCTAAATACTCCTGCGTTCGCATAATATTTGTGAAAAGGGGTACAATGTTTTTGCTTCACGTATTAAAGTATAAATAAAAGTGTAGGGGAGAGGTTTCGAATTGAGGCTCGCGTTTTGCACAATAAACTTCTTTATTTTTTATTTTAAAACACATCGTGGTGCATCGTAACATCGTTCGTCTCGACTAAATATGGCATCGACCGAAAAAGAACAGAAAAAATAAGAATGAATGATAATGTTCTAAAAACCCCTGTTACACGTAACAATATATTAAAAATAAAGTTCCCTT
Source organism: Spilarctia lutea (assembly GCA_916048165.1). Lineage (NCBI taxonomy): Eukaryota > Metazoa > Arthropoda > Insecta > Lepidoptera > Erebidae > Spilarctia > Spilarctia lutea. The sequence goes on from OU696487.1 coordinate 11,712,155, forward strand.
ATTACACGATACTATTTCAGAGTAAATGACAATTAATACTATTTTAATTCCTAAATAAATATCAAATATTATTAAAATTCAAAGTCTCTAGGAACTTTTACCATGGTTTTTTAAAAAATAGACGATTATTGAGTAAACTACTACTACTTTGGATGGTGTAAAATATGGAGTCAGAACTGTTGCTCTCCTATGACCTTAAATGAACGTGATCTAGTTACTAATAACCCTGTATAATAAGAGATTAATTAATTGTATTAACAGTTAGCTATTTAATAGTTTGATGTCAAATCTTTGTCAGAAAAATACTGTGTCAATCGTGAATACCCTAATCACGTAATGAAAAGGACATTTATTTAAAGAACTAGCTTTTTCCTGCAAATTCTATCGTATTTATGGTCACGACTCTGCTCCGTAGAGGTCGTAGCATGACGGTAAATTGTTCAATTGACGTTCTTAAGAATTTCAGACCGTGTAATCAAAAAGTTAGATTTATTCTGTCATTAATTTTAGTAGAAGTAGAAAATTACCACTGATAAAAAACAAATACTGAAAACTTATTTGCTATAAATATTTTGTATATACTCAGTCTTGCCCTAAATATCGTTACAAAGAAAAATAAAATGTTTTTAATGTACGTAACAGTTATTACTATTACAGTGTGTTAGTTTAATATATTAATACAAAACCAGTTAAAATATATAAAGCTTATTTAAAGTGGTCTCCATTCACCATTGGCTGCAATACAGTCCTTTAAACGTTTAGGCCAATTATCAATAGCAGCACCCACTCTCTCTATGGGACAATTCTTCAATGCCAATCGTATGGATTGCTTTAGGGACTCTAAATTATCATGGCGTTTATAGCAAGCCTTACTGTCTAAAACTGACCATACATCATAATCCAGTGGATTAATATCAGGACCAGATGACGACCAGTCTTCAGTTCTGATGAAGTCCGGAACCTTCGTTTCTAACTAAGGTTGGGTGGATCGGGGTTTATGACCCAGCGAAGTCTTGCTGAAAGGACCAATCTTGTTTATTGAACATGGTGTTCTTAAGGGGCTTAACTATCTCTTTGAGAATAGTATCCTGATACACTTGTGCCGATGTTTTGAAACCTTTTTCACAAAAATATGTCTCAGTCACTCCTTAAATAAATATATTTTACTTTCGGATAGGATTTTTTCGAATTCTTTCCTTTACTAGTTTGATCGCCTTTTCCCTTTACGAACACTACGTGGACGGCCAGATCTTTTTCTGTTACAAATGGTTTCATTGTACCTATCAATAGCCCGGTACACAAACATTTAACTAATACCAAATGTATAGAGAATTTCAATTTTTTTTTAACTTCTACTAAAAATTACTAAATTACTTCTAACTCCCATAACACAATGTGAGTCTACCTAATGTCGTATGTACATTTCTACATTGGTATTATACATAAAAGATTGCAACATCCAGGAAGGGACCATGGCAAAAACGGCATGACAAATCAAGTCAATCACGTTCTTATCAAACTAATCGATCTATATTATCGAAGGGCGTCTCAAATTCTACTACGTTTTTTTTTTCTTGAATCCATCCTAGCACTTAACAGTTCCAGACGACTAAAAGAACTTACTCATAACTACAGAAAAACTCTGATAAAATCTGTGTTAATTACCTAAGTCTTTCCGGTCAAATTTGACAGTCATCAGATAGTCGACAGACCGTGCTCATGTGCCTAGCTGTTGGCCCCTGGTATTTCTCACGCCACTGACTTAGTTTCTAGACAGTCTTGTGATCGCTTAGAAACAATGGCTTAGGTCTGTATATATGTTTTATCCTCATACTTGACTTGGCTTTGCACGAGTAGTAGAGGATAAGCGAGTCAATTATTGTATTTTCCGCGTTCCGAAAATCAATGAAAAAATTACATAGACTTGACTTGACAATTTATCACTATATTTCAACATTTTTTAAACTTAACACTTCTTATCAATCATTGTATTAATTAAAACCATATTACGAGTAACATCCCTTTAGTAGATTTTTTGGCTTGTGGTGACTTCCACATATAACACAACAATAACCTACTACAGCGTCATCTACCGAAGATACACTGAACTACGAAGTAACGCACTACACGGCGTAACTACAATCCTGAATCGCGAAATAAATAGTTCTCGCATCGCAGGCATGATCACCTCGCCTGGTCGGAGGTTCCTCCCTTTGTGTTGGGTGGAACATGATACCCGTTCCCCCACAGGCTTATCGCGAACAAACATACATAAATTTTGAGTTCTAGATTTCAGTCGTGAAGGTTACGATTTCATTATTAATTTAGACACGTGAGTCATATTTAAGGTGCATAAACGACACTTTCAAAAGTATTAAGGATTTAAATTACAGCTGCCTTAATAAGTAACCTTGGTATTAAATTAATTTCAATATTCTCTCGTGGGAAAGTATTAATTTTATTTTGGACGAAAATTAGTTTATTTTATCGACGTGCATAAAAATTTATCCCACGGTATACCCGATTTCCGTGATTTAGCATCCTGCTAACCATACTTTTTTTTTCACGATACCGACAAGCAATATAATTATTAATAACATTAAGTCGTAAATTACTTAATGCATTTAGGTTTTAATGTCCAACATAAAGCAAAATCCATTCCGACTACTTACATAAAGTTTGACCTTTATAGTTAATAACAATTTTATAGTGAATGTTCATGACTGTACTATACACTACTGTACATACTACGTATTTATGACCTATGTAAACATTCTAAGGGGTTTTTGTAATCTGCAGTTGTAAGCCGAGTCGGCAAACGCGGAGCCTATATCGAGACTTACCATTTTGAGAAAACAACCATCAAAGGTCTTCAATTAACGGTTCACTAGCAATTAAATTAGAACGAACTCTATTATTTTGGATCGTGACGAGCTCTTATTTCACCGTTTCAAAGGGAACAGCGCTAATTTCTGTGTCTTACGTTTTTTACTTAGATTTCAATTAAATCGACGACGTGTTTCCGGTCCGATGACTACAGTAGTTGTAGGCCTCGGGAAACATAATAGAATATGGACCAAATTGTCTGTAGGAGGTGTTACCACTGAGCTATTGTGCGACCTCTGTGGAATTTGTAACTAACGGGAAATATCTTGCACTTCACTACACCACAAATGTGCGTGAGATGCATTTCGCTATGCCATCGATTTATAAATCGAGTGACCGCTTATATATTGATATACTTCATTCTTTCACCCAACTGGAAATAATTTCAATATCGTAACAGCTTACTCGTCGAAACACGTACAAGGTTTGGCAATAAATATGCATTTTATTACAATACGTATTTCGAAAGACCACGGATGATACGAGTAATACAATTTTTTTAGTTCTGTCGGCTCCCCAACGTGTTGAATAAGTCAAAACTAATCATTCCCGGTAAGGTAATAACATGAATTTTCACAAATACGGAGTTTAAAACGTCACGTACTTGCTAATGCTTACTTAAATATTATGTCCACTTTATCAGTAGGGCAAATGGTAAGTACCTGCAACAAAAGAAATAATTCGGTCAGTATTACAAGAACATACATTGCACTCTCGAAATCATAATGCTCCTCGTCGTCAACGATTATAATTATCATCTCGTCAGTCATTACTGCGCTCGAAGAATATCTTTATTGACAGCTCAAAAGCGAACACAAAGGCCACGTGAAAGCCACCATTGTGCCTGGCTACATCTATGACTTACACAATGCTACTGGCGACGCCTAATAATCCATCTGTAACTTTACAACCAGCAACTCATTTAGGAAAATGAAAAGCCCGTTTCAATGAGCTCGACTCTCCCTTATTGTTGTTCGGTTAGAAGTTGGCCTGTACAATAGCGTCTAAGGTTATCAGACCGAATGATGAGGCCTTCAGATGTGCTTTCACCTATTACGTATTCTTTTGTGTACGTTTTACTTTGTCGAAATGTATCGACAAATTGTTACGTCATGATGGTACTAATTGGAATAAAAAATATCGCCTCTCATCTGGAACCAAGATTGGAGTGTTCACCCGTTGAACTTTCTCCCCCGTGTAAGGCTTTAATAACACAGGTTCCCGCTAGCTTGATGTTGAACTCGGGGTTAATTACTATCACTAGCACGAGGTATACCATGCTTGGCATTTTTTCCTATATTTAGGCATAACACGTTAAATAGATAACTAAGGTATTTGTGCTTATTCTCATTAAATTAAGAAAGAAAACAGATTTTGTGGCGACAGCTGAACAAATGTAATATTTATCATATAAGAACGGAAAAAAATAACAAAATTAATATTATGAAACCTACCCTACAAGCCGGTAAGTATATAAAGAAATGATACAATTGTTTTTCAATTCCACACATAACTAATGCAGTTTAACCGTTACAATCTACACACTTCAATCAAAATAACTTTATTTTGTTCTTACCCTTTGTGTAACAAAAATCTAAAGTTGAACATTGAGTTTACCTAATTTTAAAACAATTAAGCATAAGAATAAAAAACTAAAGTAGGTAACCTAGATTATTTTATGTAATCCGAACGTTATAAAGTGTTAGTTGCATATAAGTTGCTTGTATTGCAAGTAAAAATGATTTTCTCACTTTCTAGTTCTGCTTGATTAACCACATTGAAAACTTTTCAATATCACTCATCTCTTGTTACGATGTGTGTAAAATTTTATGCTACTAACATATATACTGTTTTTCGGACAAACTTTAACCCTGTCCTAAGTTTTATACTAATAAGATCTTAAACACAACTTCTTTAATTATTTGACTAAATGTTTTATATCACACAATTCTAATATCTTCGTTTCATAAGGATTTATACAATGTATCGTCCACGAAAATATAGTGTGTTCAAACAAATCATACATACATGCTGTAACATTCTTATCAGTAAAAATAAATGATCAGTGTCATTTGCTAGGTGCTTTTTTGACGGAAACAGCATCTCTATCTATTATAATAAAAAGAAAACAAATATCAGTTTTAAGTTCTGCCCAAATATATTTTTTAATCACTCTAGTATTATTCAAGAACGTAAAACATCTTGATCTGGACAGCTGAATATTTTATTGCACTGATACATTCTGTCCCAGTTTAACGCAGGCTGAAAGCTAGTAGCTAATTAAAGCTGCCATAACGGCACGCAAACACAAATTCTCACAAACAGGTAGCTTGTCAACGTTGACAGATACACCTCATTATGGTTATTGAGTGTCGATTGCATCCTCCGTTTAAAAATAATAAGTAAAATTTAATAAGTCGGAAATTGTCCGTTGCGAATGTTGTCATTTTGTATGATTTGCGTCGGCTATAAATACCTCAAAGTAAGTCGTCCATTACGTTACATCAGCATTAATCGAGTATTTTCTCGATGCCGTTGTGGATAAACTAAGTCATGCAATTTTCTCTTCAAGCTTGTTTTTATAATCCGACCAATACACACTAGGAGACGCGACGCAAGTACTGTCCTTAACTTGCTTTCAAGATGTTTGCATAAGTATATGAATTAATTGCTCTAAAACATATCAACATAGAGAATATAAATTGCTTTTATTAAGCATTTATACGTTTCGCTCAAGTTGACATAATGTTGTACGATCATTACATTTTTCTAAGAAGTGTTACAGAAATAATTCTATGAATTTTTAAGTAGAGTTTTATTATCGAAAATATTTTTCTTTATTATGAGTATGCCCAAGTTCAAAAACAATAACGTTCCATGCTTAGAAAGTACGAATGGCTAACCCGAGCCCAAGGCTTTCTTTAATGCATTAACTAAACGGGGGACCCACGCTGTATAAGACGATTTGAATCTTGCAATCATTTACTCAACGTCAAATTTTTGATCCACAATATTTATTTTATGTCAAGTAGTGCATTTGACTCTCACGATCGTTAATGTTGGACCATACGACGGGTGGGCGTTTGACCTTATTTTGCTATAGTAGTCATAGTACCTACCTTATAAGGGACCTAATAGTTTCATGACATAAAGGCATACAACATCCCTATAAGTTCATTGTTAATAGATGTTGTTCAGAATATCCAGCCAGAACCTGTTTGATCGTTAAAATGGAAGTCATTTGCTTTAAAGCTTTTATAATTTTAGTTCAAATACGGCACTTGCAATCATGTTCTAGGAAACTGTTTGGAATCGATAACGATTACACTAACTACGAGTATAAAACAAAACAAAATCAGAAACGTAATCATCAATTTTCAGTAATTATATTTTATGTGTTAAGTAATTCTTAAGACGAGATTAGCTATGTTCCTTACTTTTAAGTTACCACGTTAGTAACGTAATTAATAATTATTTATTAACAATTTTGCCTATTGTCGCTTCTATTTCATGTTGGAGTTTGGCTCTACTGCTATTATATTGCATAGATCCACTATATTAGAATACTCATGTTCCGCTTAGAATATATTTGTTTTACAAAATATTGCAATTCTTGTAATATGAACGGTTGAAACAGGAAGCAATTGAATGTATCCCACAGGTGTGTGTAAAACGCTACAAATTGTTCTGCTAAAACGATTTTCTACACGCATCTTTAATCAACAAACTAGGGTTGTCAGATTTAAATGGATATAAACAAATATGCTAGCGGGTTTTTGTCTTTAGGAGGAAAATATGTAATTATTTTTTAAAATTATTTTCTACTGGAATTAAATCATCATTTTAATTAAACTCATCATACCATTTGGCCAAGTAAGTGTCCTTGGTTGTTATATCTAATAAAAGTTATGAGTGAAACCCATTGTCTTAAAATTAATCAGAAACGCTTCTATAAAAACCAAGATACCGTCAAAATATTCTTCTCTCAAAGCAAAGTAAAATTATTTTGCTGCTACATGTTTAATTTATTTAAATTTCATTTTATAACCACGTATTTGTTTTTTAATCATGTAGGAATAATATATGTTATTTTGTGATATTAATTTTATAGGTACTAAGTCTAATTCTTTCCTCTCTGAAAATATTTTCATCAAAATACTCGTATACATTTTATTCAAGGTTTTGTGTCTCTATTATTACATTGAATACTTACTTGGCAGTCGTCTAATCCTGAACGATTCCACCTTTACGAGTTATATTATACCAGGAGACAATTTTGAAAAACTGTTATTAAAAATGCCTGGAAGACATTTAAGACACCTCATTTTGCATCGGTTTAGTTTATGTTGTCCGAGTTCTCAGAACATTATGAAGTTTGTTGAACTCCTCAAATTTATTTAGAAAGATCACAACAATCTGCACGCATACAAAGGTTATAATCAATTTAAGGCTTCTATCATATTGTTAGAGTATGACTTAAACAGTGAACGACTGTTTAGAATCTAAATAGTTTACATTAAAGGGTATGTGCGCGAGAAAAGGGATTTGTGAAACATGTTTCTACAATCAGATAATAGATTACCTGAGATTAGATTAATCGAAAGAGAGCCAATTTCTCTACCCAGGCGCAATACAGAGAAAGGCCTAAAGTATCCTTTGTTCTAAGTTATCCGAGATAAACGTGTTGTGATATAAACTGTAATATACCTCTCGTCCGATTTCGCTTGAAGAAATCAGTACTTAACATGGCTTACATTAAGAAGTGAAATGCTATTAAGTAACACATGCCTTAAGATACTATATAGAGTGCATTCATTTTCTTTCTCTACGTATGACTTGTAAACTTGACCTAGTTTTAAGTAAACATTCATTTATTATTCCAAGTTACCTCGCGGCACGAGCCCATGGTACTAGAATTTCGCTTACAAACATGCAACGCATACTAAGCGGTTAACTAAAGACGATTCGCGAACAATCTTTGCATTCATTCCGCAATGCAACACACTAGCACGAATAAAGTATGACCCACGTCAGAGTAGGGAAACTGTCCACTGACACGTATATATATGTACGTGTCAGTGAACAGCACAACTAAATGTAGGTTAAAACTTTCGTCGGCTTACAGTCATTTCAACCGCAATCCAAATAAGAGCGGCAGTCACGTTTCCAAGATCGCCACCGATATCTGCAAGTGGCCGATCAATTACACTGATTCTTATAACAATATACTTTACAATGCAGGTACGATACATTTATTGTATAATTATTAATGTATTCAGATTTTGCACTCACAACGGTGGCTAAGAACTATCAAATGACGCCGTCCCACGTCCGCTTCCTCCAAATAAATACTGTGAAATTACATTTCTCTTCTACTCGATCATTTGCACTGGCTCTCATTAAATCATTCTCCTTAACAAATAACCGTAGGTCTGTAAATCAAAATGCATGCCAGCTGCAGTAATGTATGTGCGAATGATAATGCAGCCAGTTCGTCTAACAGTTCCGAGCCATTCCGTCAGAAGTGATATCGCCATACTAGATTACGAGTTACAGTAACTGACGCTAGTAAGATGTTGACTTTTAAGTACAATGTATCTACTATCCGCTTTTTACTGCTCTATCTTGCTATTTATCACTTGATGCACGCTTGAAACGAAAAGTGAACCTGTTACTCAACGGTTTTAAACCGGTCACTATCAATGACGAGGAGTTTACATAACTTCATTCCTATGATCTTCCTTTTTGGATATATCGATCAACGGTATTAAAGACAGTTTGTTTAAGGATAAGAAAATGTTGCATGTTGAGTTATTAACGTTGTCAGATATTGCCCTTCAAATAAATAGAGTAAATAGTCTTTCTAGTTCAAATAATTTTATTTGATTGTTATTATTTTGTTTATTTTATTTTATTGTTGTTTACTGGATTGGGTTTCAATGTGATTTCGGTTCAATTCAACGAGTTCTTTTTATTAAGCTTTCGCTACCTTCTCTAGCGTAGTATGATGTTCACAATGCTCTTTCCGCCATTTAGACGCCCTAGTTATCCCAAACACGAGATCTTCTCAAGTTTAGTATATAATATCTAACTATCACTGTGTAACTTCTATTAAAAAATAAATTGGTTGTGCCCAATATCCCCTCTTGTTTGTACCACTTATAAAATTCTAAATTAAAAGTGTGAGGAACAGTAATCTCATCAACCATTTAGCAATATAACGGGTGGTTAAACCCGAAATCGTTTAGTCTGGGTAAGAGGACCTTGTCGAATGCTCAAATCAAAGTTGATTGAACAGGGCTGAATAAAAAGTGCATACCGCTAGATGACACAGTGCTTTATTGAACAAAATTCCGTTGGACGCAACGGTAGGCCTACCGAGATGTAGATGATGACACGGGAGACGTGCAACGAACAAACGGGAAAGATTGGTGCACTTTACTTAATGAAACACTACTTACCAAGGCTGTGGGACGTTTGATACGGATTTTGGGTTAGGTTGGGAAAATGTGCAGTCTATATTAATAAAAATTCTGTACCGATGTATGGGTCTCGTATTTTTAATCGTGCTAAAGAGTGATCGAAAAGGGATACACTGAAATGAGTCTTTAGTTGCTTATATGTCCCAATTTAGTCCGTGTAGTGGCGGTATTCTTAATCCATTACCACACGGCACCACCCTATGGGTGTCGTAAGTGGCGACGAAGGGAGAAAACTAGGCATAATAAAATCACTGCAAAGAGAAGGAAAACTTGAAACAAACCTAGGCTAAAACCTTCTTCTAGAAAGGCATATGTCCAGCAGTGGACTGTTAAGGCTATTAATGTGATGTGATGTACCGATTTTAAATGAATGCGATAGATACAGTGATAACATACGTAACTTTCATTGATAGCTTTTCGTATCCTTTATTAAGTAATTATAGTTGTTTGATTATAGTTAAAAAAAAAGTATTTTTTTTAAATTTTAACGTATTTACTTAACAAGCAGAACATAGATCCAAACTTAAAGTAAATTTTATTTTAATCAGATTATACAATTGTCCTAATGCGACTATCAAAGACAACTTACACAAAACGCAGTGGCAATTAGTGTCGTGACCACTTAAACCACTGCGCTGCCCGTGTTGACTAGCATATTTATACCCACCGCTATTTTAATCAAAACCACAATAATTATCGCAATGCGGAATTTATAACAAGATTGTGTTTAACGTCGTTCCAAGTTTCCTCTTCAAACTTAAGAAATTCGTTGTCTGCTATCTGGAAGACTTTAATGAGACAAGATAACGTGGTTAATATCAATTGTAATTGATATTACAGATAGTGTAACTTGAATTCCTAAGTAAATATAATATCAAACATAATCGTAAAAGTTTTGATGTAAGAAACCTCAAAATTGTATATATGTTGTTTTATTAACACGACAACTACCCGGGAGGTATATTATTCGTGAGGACATCGTATTCATCCGCACGAACTATGTAGTTTCACACAGATGCACAGGTGAAGCGAGCTAAAATGCGCTGGGCCTCAAATGCATAATAGAGACCGCAAAAACACAATCTGCAACCTGCCACGTTCTGGCTATAAATGATAGGTTAGAATTTTATACCACTCTATGAATTACAAATGGCGACGCACCGCATAGAGCTATTATGATCTCTTTATTCCTTGTAGCTAGAAATAAATTTAACACTGCCATAACTTTAAAATATGAAGTTTTTTTTATTTAAAGTTTCAGACTGTGTTAAGAAAAAAGAAAGAAATTAATAATATTTATGACATCTAATACACAACGCCATCTATTTCCAGATTAAGCAGAGCTTGTACTATGGGTATGGCAACTGATATAAATACAATTTTTTTTTTGTAAATATATACATAGGTACATATAATTACGTCTTTCGTTTAGTTCTCACTAAACAATAGGTGAATAAACAGTATGTATTTCTCATTTTCATAGCTCATTTGATAATTGATTGCAGACTTACAATTCATTTACATGGTTCAAGCCTCTAAGTTCATTTTTTTAAATACAGTTTAATGACGTTTGTATCTTTAGTAAAATACCAATTACTTTTATTGTATTTGTCATCATACCACATTACTAACAAAATATTTTTAAACATCTTGAAGAGAATGCATGGCTGCGTCTACAAACTCCATCTTTACACAATATGTACTATGCACTCAGTGCATGTAAAACAACCAAGTCATAGCACTTCATGCCTCTCAAAGTGACAAAACAAATACATCATAATTTCCATTCGTTCTGGGTTAGTCTACTTTAGATACTCGAGTTGGTGTGAATGAGTTAGTGCTTATGTGTTTGTATAACTTATTTACTCTTATTTAGACATCGCCATTGAAGGAACTTAAAGAAGACACTGAAGAACGTTAAATGAATCATGTAGTTACTTAACCTGGCAGTAAAGCTACATTCATTGTATTGTAAAAAGCCAAATTGGCTCTGTGTACAACATGTATACTTTCATGTATACATGAAAATACGCAGTTTATTTATGTAAACAATTTTCTATTCAATCAATAAAGAAAACATTTGAAACAAATCTGCTTCTCCCAGTACTACTAACTTTAGTCGTTAGTGCTCGTAACAAATTTAGCTACAGGTTTAGCCTTCGCCTATAGTAGAGCCAGATACACTGATTCTAAGGGACCACTTCAGTATAAATCAGCGTATACTATATGTACAAAACCGGCTTCTAGAATGCGAAGATTATTGACCGGATCCCGTTCATAGTTTAACCTTCCCTTGTGTTCATAAGACGAAGGTATCATCGATTAGATATAAAACGAGACTTTTCTTTGACAGATATTTTATATGTAGATGTTAATATAGGCACCATTTTTACTTTTCGATATAAATGTCGTCCAAATGGGTTTATTTAAAATTTCAAAAAAATGATTTTGTTCAAGTGATGACGTTGATGTTAGTCATGGTGAGTTGTTTCCTCAGTAGAGTAAGATTATGACCCTAATACGTAGTGATGAGTCGCCGTTACATGTTAACATATCAGAATTTTAAGTGCACCCATCCACATTTATGAACGACTTTCTGTTACTATGGTTTTACTTGTGATGAAAATTTTCTTTCCCTACTATAAATTCGATTTAATGAGCATAAAACCATAATTTTTTAAGAAACTAGAAATGAAAACATAGTTTGTTCGAAATTATGTATGTATTTACAAAAAAAAAAGTATATATGTATCTATATCAGTTGTCTAGTACCCATAACACAAGCTCTGCTTAGCTTGGGACTAGATGACGTTGTGTGTTAAATTGTCCAAAATATTTATTATTATTATTATTAAATTATGATTTATTTAACAAAATGATACACTTAAGAAACTATTCCAAATTTTTAATTTAATAGATTAATTGATTCCTTGATCAAATAAAATAAAATTTTAAAAGAAGTCAAAAAATTAAAACATACTTAAGGGTCAGGTATCTCTAACACTGAGATGGGATATCTACTTGTTTCTCGTTTTAAGATTTATAGAAACATCAAACCATGAAGTTAATGCTAAACGATATTCGGTAATCGGTCACGAAAATGGTTTAGTTCAAGTAACGAGAAGCAAAAAAGTGCCCACAGTGTGAATTAATTATACCTCTGACACGAAGGTCTCGAAGCACTCTAGGTTACTGAACCATCGAGATGTTCGGCGCGAACAAAGCGGAATAAATACATACACATCGCGGGAAAACGCCTGCTCAAACTAATCGGTCACGTGATCACACAACTTGTTTTCATTCCGCTACTATACCAATGACACATTGCGATTGAGATTACAGCACGATTAGAAATAATTAGTTAGCGAGCAGGTGGATTCAGTTGGTGCGAAATAAAATATAATCAATAATAGTGGATTCGTTCCCATAACATGCACAAGTTATCGAGGGGATTTTGTTCTCTTAAACTTAAGATGAAGACTCTTAATCTTCAGTAAAATGTTTTAATCGATGTACAAAATATTTGTTAATTGGATAGACAGGTTTTTTATAACGTGTTTTAAGGTCCTATAATTTGTTATTTGTTCAGAATTTCAAATTTAGAGTGTTTTAATTTCTAAATTATAAGTACTTGTAAGACAGATAAGGAAAACTTCGCAACTCTGGGCGAAAAATAAAGGCATTAAAGTTGATTGGTTCTAAAAACTATATATTAAAACTATATAAATTGAATTCATAGATTAGTTTACTTTTTTATTATTAAACAAACAACTTTTTTTAGTTCATCATATTACTCGCCATGAGTTAGTATTGCCCCGGCTTGATTTTACCCAGACTTTAGCCTCTGTAACATTAGTTTTTCCATTTGAAAGAACTTTTAGCCTAAATATTGTATTTTAACGCGGTAACTTTGATTGTAAATAAGTTATTTCTTAACCCGAGTAATTAATTGCACTGTAATTGTTAAATGTACTGACCCTCATTAACCCTAAAAAAATGGCATGAAAAACCTTATGTTAGCCCACTAACACCAATTCCCCATTTATAATGAGCAGCGATATTCGTCTACTATGTGACCAACCACTAAGTAACGTGTCTACATCATTTATGTGATCTAACTTAGAGATAACTACTCGTTCTGTTCCTTTGACCACCGCTACGTGCAAATATTCGTGAATTCAACTCAATATACTTAAAAACTTGCTGTTTAACTAGGGAAAGTGGCCTGTTTGGATTGTTTGTAACCGTTTAAGCTTTATAGTTTTAATATTTACTTGTAGTGTTTAGTAGATTAAAAAAAAATCGACGGGTTGAACTCCGGGAGTGCCGGCAGAAGTGAAAACTTGAATATTAACGTTGTGCATTTTGGAATGGTTAGAGAATAATTTTGTACGAATTACTTTCATTATCAGTGTAAAAGTACTATTATTTATGTGGTGGAATACAATATTCATTTATTGCGCTATCGTACTCAAACATGACAATTTATATTACATACACACACGAACATTCGCGCAAGCGCCCTGCGCCGCCTGTCCTCTCTCCATCCGTCTTACGAATTTTCGATCAGGTCACGTGACCTGACGCGAGTTTATACATTTTTACCCATTCCAAAAAAGTACACAGCGCCGCTAAAGAAGTTTTCACTTCAAAAATTTAATTGTCAATATTTCAGCGGAACTACAGGACTACTTATTTTGTCTCTATAAACCTAATAGAGTTCAGGTTAATTTCCCTCCTTATAGTACCCTCTGTATTATATTCACAATACATAGTCAAAAAGGAGTGCGATTCCACTAAAAGTTGCTTTAACATACAAATATAGTTAACTATATAACTTAAATTGAAGCCAAACAGGGTTTTATAATTGTGTTTTTGATATGCATTTGATTGGGTAGATGAAGTTATGGTAACGTAAATTAGAGTTATAAACGTATACTTAGTCCTGCCGCCTGCAAATTGCATGGAATACAAACCGGGAGGATCATTGTCTCTATAAATACAATGCATTACAACGTTAAATATGCCTCATGGTATATTACCAGTAGTTTGAAAATAACAGACACATGATAATAACGAACCAGACTTAATCTAAATCTGCAAATGCAACAGTTTCTACATCAGTTTTGTTTAATAATGTTTTCTATATTTACAAATTATTGTCAGCTATGCCAAACATGAGTTCCTGTAAAAAAATCACTTTTGCCGTTTATCTATTCCTCACAACAAAAAAAGATCAATTAAATGATTGAGAAAAAAACACAACTTAATTACGTAACTAAACTAACTAAATAAAAAAGCATGTCTACACATCTGAACTAAAGTAGACACGAATAGCTTTGCACACTATATAAAGATTCTTCATTTACTTTAGTAACTTTTTTAAAGATAAGTTTTTTGGAAACAAGAAATTTTGCTATACTAGCAAAAACACAAATGAAAAAATATGTTTAGAGAAAGCTTTTATCGTATCTACATAGTATGAAAGTAGGTAGATACAGTAAACGAAATTTCCATTTTATGGTTCATTTTAAGTACCATAACAGCTCACGGCATCAGAACATTTGCGATGTGCATTGTTTCCTCGCGGGAGGGCCAGTACCCCGATTTCTGCTTCGTGACAGTTGATATGAAAATATGGCTGCATAGTTTTAATGTAAGCGGCGAAGTTTAGAATATGTTTAGAAATAAAAGCGAGGCTCATATGAAATCATGCTGCTGAATCTTAGAATCGTGATTGAAAATGTTTCTTTGTATTACTAGTTTCTTTGAAATAATGCTTATATTAGTACGATTGTTTTACTATCACAGGAACACGTCCGACTAACAAGGTTGTCATTTAGACAGCGTTTTTCCCTTTAACTATTTATATTCTTCAACATAGACGTGATATAAGGCTCGTGTCTATAAACTCTACCTTTTCTAGGCATAGGTCAGAAAAGAAACCCATATTCCAACTAACTGCTCGTGACAGCCCTTTAAGTAGAAAATTGTGTTATTACAGCAAGCGATAAAGAGAACATTGTCAGTAAAACTAGACTATTTATTATCAAGTAGGTATAATTTTCCTATATCAATAGGTAAATAATAGTCATAAAATCGTTTAAAAACATTAGACACAATTTGACCAAAGTTCCCTTAATGGAATAATTGCCGGCAAATGCCACCGACATTACGAGTATCATTAACGCTTTTACGCAAAACAGTAGCCGTATAGGAACAGTAGTTCAAGTTATCAATGACTTTTTATTGAAAGTCCAGTGCAATAAATAACCGATACCACTAACAAGAAGTAAACCAATAAAATAAATAACTCCAATAAAAACCCATAATTGACGACCACTTAACACGGACCATGCCATATTTTTACATTAAATTGCTATATTTATCTTGTTTGATCAATTTTTTAAGAGATATTGGTGAAATCACTAATAGCTCTATAATGTTTACAGAAAAAGCTACTGTTCAATCTCGCTCACTTATTCGTCTGATGTTTCAATTAAATATTTTTTTATTTCGGACATCTAACACACAACGTCATCTAGTCCCAAGCTAAGCAGAACTAGTGTTATGGGTACCAGACAACTGCTATAAATACATACATATTATACTCGTACATATAAAACACCCAAACTCCGAAACAAATATTTACAGAACATACAAACATTCGTACGACCCGACCCGGGAATCGAACCCGAGACCTCAAGCACAGTAGTCGCAAACGGTACCACGCGCCAACGAGGCAGTCAAAAAATAAATGATGAAATTTGACTTTTTACTTCGGAAATGGATGCAATTGAAAGGTATCGCAATTTGCACTTACTATGGTGTTCAACAACGGATTCGAAATATATACTATGCTGAGCTCCATATAATCTTCTATTAAACCATAATTATAATCTCTCTCTACAAAAGAATATCTTACCTTATTATATTACACACCTTATATAGGTTATAACAGAACGATTACATTATATACTGACCCGTGCCCACTTCGTTAGGCATTAACCGCCCGCTTTTCTTCGACTTGATTTACAAATACTATTTAACTAAATTTTTGTTTTAAGTCATAATAAAATATGACCTATGTCACTCCTGTATAGTGTCTTTTTCTGTTAGTGAATGAATTTTTGGATCGGATCAGTGCTTCCGAATGTTATCTCCTACAACTATACAAACAAAGTTAGAAACTGTACCTCTTAATACTTGTAATATTATTATTTATTATTTATTGTTCTCAGATCTGTGCTATACTGATTATGTATTTGATTTCATTCTAGGTTATTTTAAAATTATATTTATTTTTAAGAATGCATATGACTAGAACTTGTTATCGCAGTTCGCAATCGGTTTGCTTAATACTTCATTAGATTCTAATTTAATGTGATTACAACTGGGGAATTGCCCAAGTATGAGAACTAATTTGATGTTTAATGAGTAAATTAAACAAAATTGAATAAAAGCATTTTCAATAGGGTTAAGAGAAATTGAATGTAGTTACGACCAATATACAAATGACACGTATTTACTTCTCATAATAAGATTTCACTAACTGTAATCACCCAAGTTTATGACACAATCGTCAAGATATTAACACTCCGAAAGCTGTACACCAAGGCTTGTCCTAGAATTCGTGAAACTAAAAGTAATAGTCCGGCTAAATGGAGGTGGACAGGCGATATTTTCACTTTAATGGTAACGAAACATTATAGAAATTGGTACGATTCAATTCTGCTAAAATCCACGTTGCCTTAAAGAACACTATAAAATATAAACATTAAAACTCAGATAGTTATAACTCTTTTTAATGTAGTGCCTAAACTTTAGAAAATTTAGAATATTAATAAGCAGATGTGGACATAACAAACAGAGTAAAAGATATTGTTTGTTAAAATAGATCAATCTTAGGATAACGTTCTAGAAATGTTGCCTACAGGAACATTATTATTTTCCAATTACAATAGTTAACTCATTAATAATGAAAACAAATGAAATCTAAAAGACAACACTAGTTAAAACGATTTCGGCACATCGACAACAGCCGATTTGAGTTTCCGTTTTCCGTCAATTTTTTATTCTGGAGTGCCGTTTATTGTAGTGTTCTTTTCATTATAAAAAGAATAATTTATTTCAGTAGAATATCGGAAATATTAATACGATTTAGAATAATAACAGCTTTACAAGGTTACGATAGGCCGTATTACTGCTATCAGTGTGCAGCAATTATGTCCACCATTTAAGTTTGATATGGACAAGAAACTGTATATCTGTACTGATAACATATTTTCGTTAATACCCATACTAAATTGTATTGATAACTTAAGAATTCAGTTCTCACAACTTTTCTTTAGGTAACGGCAGTATGCTTTGTGAAAGAACTCGTGAATCGCTTTGTGAGAAAGGTTTAAAATCTGTGTGGAATTAGAAAATGCCATTGAAATATTACGTGAACGATTTTATGTACTTTTATTCTGAGACCTGGGCAAGATATTTTAGATTCTATTCGTAGCCAAGACAAATATTTAAACACGATCATTTGTTCTGTGTCTGGGTGTAAATTATACATATTATGTATTTAGAAATATATAAGTATCTTTATCAGCTGTGTGGTTACCATAGTATATAAGCTTTGCCTAGTTTTGAACCAGACGACCCCGTGTGGGCGTAAGAATATTAATATATTAAATACTCTCTTTAGTCTTTTACAACTATGGAGCCTACCAGCCTATTCATATAAGAAATTTTCTCACGAAGGGAATTTCTACTATGCCTTAAGTATATGATCCTAACCCTACGGAGCATTATGTGGTATGAGTTTTCTGAAAAATGGGTAAGAAATTATTATATTTCAATGTTGATTTTTGTGCATAAAATACTTCCAAACTTTAATATATTTTTAACCTAGATTTACATCTTTTAATATTTAAATGGGTGTGCTTGAACATTCCATTTCCCAACATACGACAGTGCTGTATGCATATGAAAAATTATGATTCTTTTTTAAATGATTGATCCCATTGGCTCGAATATGATATTTCATCGTATATGTAATGGCCAAGGTTGCAAACCATTAAATGAAGAGCCAATCTATTGCCCGAATCGCGTTTACTTTTTCATAAACACCAACTCCAACCTGGTTACCGCATAGATATATAAAGTCAACGGAACCCTTTATGACACAGGCATTGTTCATTGAAAGTAATATATTATATATATGCCAGTACGCTGTGATTATTATACGATTGATTAGTTTCAGAATCAGCACAATAACACATATAAAAGATCTGATAAAATTTTCAGAGAAGTCTAATTTTGTGTTGTTCAGCTTCAAGAAATGGGACTTTGTGTTTTTTTTAAGATTTAGCTAATTGAATACATGAATTTTCAAGTTTCTATGAATTCTACTTTGTGACTCACTGAAAAACAGTTAGATTTTGACTGAGTTTTAAGTAAAATACTTGTCATACATCGATCCACACATTATTAGTTAAGTCAAGCAAATTAGTAGCCAGAACCAGTCTATACTTTGTAAGTTGGACTTAATACAAAACAACGAATCGAGTGCATGCAAAACATGTGGTATAGTAACAGCTAAACAGAACATAGTCCAGTAGTACTAAAAACAGATCACCTATTCAAATGGAGTACTTGTTTCTACAATTTTTTAAAACCAATACTAATGTTTGACTTCATCGTTAAAACCGATATGTTGTACCGATTCGATTCGACTCGATCCGTAAATTTCGCTGTACAGTGAGTTAAACCTTAGGCTCATGCTGCGATAGGTCACTAACGTTCAACTAACTCCATTTCATAAGTCATGCAAAGATAACTGTTTTTCGTTTTCGTTATTTTTATAAGCATTAGTTTCCAATTTACATACTTCCTTATACTTTTTACTGGCGATGGTTATCAGTGCATATAAACGCAAGCGGTATGACCACCAAATAGTCCCAGGGACTCTGTATATGAACCATTTTATTTGTAGTAACGTTAAAGAGTTATCCCCTTTGAAGTAGCAAGTATTTTTCTTCTAAAGTAGCTGCAATTAACAGGTTTCACTGTCCGCATCTACATCCCTTCTATGTTAGGCTACAGACATGTTTACCGAAAGATGAAAAACAAAACACGAATTCAATCAAAGTTTTCAGACACGTGTAAAGCATGTGTCAGAACCTTGTCAGACTAATATCGTTTAAAGAATTAATTTCACTTTCGATTAAATTTTAATGAATAGAGAGGTCAGTAGTACCGCACTTTCGCTCGAGGCATCTAATACAATAGTGCTCTGTTATATGCGTAAGAATTCGTCATGTTATGACATCATTGTATACGTATTATTTTTTAATCATACTTTTTTATTATTGCAGGTATGTACAGAGGCCTTGGACCTTGACGTAAGTTTAGTTCATAGTGCTTTGCCCGTGTCTCTTTAGGCAAATCCTATGATTTACCGAGTGAGCGATGGTATAAGTTCAAAATAAGTGATTACCATTTTTTTTTTATTGTATAGGCGGCAAACGAGCAGACGTATCACCTGATGGTAAGCGATTACCGCCGCCCATGGACACCCGCAACACCAGAGGCGTCACAAGTGCGTTGCCGGCCTTTTAGGAAGGAGTACGCTCTTTTCTTGAAGGTTTGAAGGTCGTATCGGAGAAGGAAGGGTGCCTACTTTTACCATCAAAAGTTGGTTCATGTAAATGTTAGCATTTACAACAGCCCGCCTTTACAGTAATACATATAAGGGTTTTATGGTATAAGGAACAAACGAGCAAACGGTTTACAAAGAATCACAAATGCCTAATTTTACTACCCTATTTCTATTGGTTATTTGCTAACTCAATTTCATTAATATAAACATCACAGGATATAACTTCCGCATTAGGGATTAGTCCTATGATGAGGAGGACTTGAAACCAACACAAAAAACGCCCAAACTCAGAACCACAATTAGTGGATTACACAAAGTCCTATGTGGAATTTAACCCACAACACTCAGCGCAGTAGAAACCGACGTGGCGACCTTTTAAGCACTACGATATCCGTGCAGTTAGTTATTATAGTTTATGTACATTTCTCTTATCAATGTTACAAATCCTTAGCATCCGCATAAGGTTGTAAACGTCGTTCGTGAATATCGTCTACAATAATATATAAATATTTATACCTGTATGTTTTGATACCACTTTTATGACCAGATATGCGTTGAATCTGAAAGGGAATGCGTGTACTGATGTTGTAACAAAATCACTCTTTTAAAAGCAACAGAGAGTGGAACGCTGGTGAGGTTTTTTTACATTCATCGTGAAAAAGATGATTTGATCACGAACATTTCCAATAAACACACAGGACTACCTGAATAGCATTCCATTGTCCACAAAAGCCTCTTAGACGAAATCCACATCGGGCGTAAAAAGGTTATAATCGAAAAGTATCAAAGTTTCAATCGAGAGAACGATGTCAAATTCCCCGCGACGTATAGTGTTTACGATATGGATATTCACCATTTTATTAATTCAATTATATCTATGAGATATTTTTGTTTCAATCTTTTATGCGTTAAGAATAGCTGCCTGTTGCAGTCTGACCTCTAGTACGAATTAAAGCTAACCAAATATTAGTTTAACATAACGAAAGCTACAAAAAAGGCGTCAGGTAATTACTAAAATACTAAAAACATAACTCAGAGAATAGTCTGAGATAAATTTCTACTAAAATTAAAAATCTTACACTAATATACGCTGCACTTTATAAAGATCATTAGGATCTAGATGTTTACATTTCTTATCCTCTCCCTCCTAAGTATGGAATGTTTCTACATCGCCTGAAGGTCGACTGAGAGAGAATTGCCCGTGGTATCAAGTCCGCCTTAGTACAACAATTGCAATACAGCAAGTGCGAGACTACATAATTAAATAAACACATACTAAATATTGTTTCTTCAAAAATAAAGTTAATAAGTACGATTATTGTATAACTTACAACAAAGCCTCTTTGTATTTCAAGTGGACTGGTGTGTAAGAGTTTAAACAGTATAAAATCATCGAAAGCAGTTAAACGTTCTATGAGTGTCAATTAACCGTGAAGTTTCAGATATGGATTGCTTCTTTGCTAAGATTTATCGGTTCAGTTCTTGTTCAAACTAATGAAATCAATTGTAGGTACTTTCCAAGTTGACTTTCTAACAAAAAAATACGAAACATTTCATTTAATAATCATATCCCATTCGTACCATACCTTTACATTCTCATTTGTGAATGCATAAAACCGACTTCATTCTTGCAAATCACCATTATTAAGACCGTTTTATGGTGATTTATGTATGCGATCTCGTTACTTCACAATAGACTCTTACTTCCCATGAAGAGAAAAATTAGATACTCTAAGGTCAAATACGAAACATTGGAATCACCATTATAGCTCTCGAATCGATTTAATCCAATGCTTTCACTGAAAATGTTATTGTTTGTACGTAGTAGAACTTTCTTTAAATAGTTACCAGCCATCGAACGCTCTCGTGTCTTCTTATCAAATCTCTTGTTTCGAAACAGGTAGCTCTAGCCTTAGCTATGTTTTGGCACCTAGGTAAATTTATAAAGTGCTTTGATTTCAACCTACAACTAAAATGTTTAATCGATCGAACGAGAATAAATATAAAATATTTTTGTTTTAGGAATTGCGTAACAAATCATAGGATTAGGAAATAGGGAACTTTCTTTAGCTTTAATAGCTAATGACATAACAAGTATACTGTGTTAAAAAAGTAGGGACTAATCGATAAGGAGCCGCAGTTATCTTTAGTTCAGAAAATATATGTGTTTTTAATTTGTCCATACATCCATGACACTCTGAACATATTTTCCTGTCCTGTCTTTATACGCTATTTTACATTCCCATTCATCCTTTCTCTCGTTTGGAGACAAGTGGCTAGTCATTAATGACACCAGAGAAAATCCCTTAAACAGTTCACGAACGAAAGTCAAATAAGTGTTCAAAATAAAGACCGATCACAAATGATGATTAAGATAATGTAATATTTACTCCATTAATTTCTCTTCCGTAAAACATGTATCTTTTAAAGTATAGGTGGAAATGATAATGTATAAAGAAGAAGAATCGTGACCGTCAGAAGTGCACATAAAGTTAGTTTTATTTCAGGATATAACTCTCTTTCTTCTCTTAGAAAACAAATATGTTACGTGTTTCGCGTTTAACAAACGTTTCTCATTTACTTAACACTTGTTTATCCTTATTGTCTTTGTGACATTTCGCTCTCTGATCTAAATACATGATAATGATTCGCAGCTCACCGATAGTGAAATAAGTTTCTACCAACATTGACCATTTATCACACTACTTTCGGGCTTTCTCTTACGTTAAAGCAATGAAATAATTGTATCGGCTCTCTAAGAAAATTGATTAGTATGAACTTATTATTTCCTCGAATGAATTTCAAATCGATTTGTTTTCAGAATCGCTTCATTTTCTTCTTCTGAATATAGGGCAATGTTTCCGTTGAGAAAAATTAAACATTGCTTTTAATCACCTGTCAATCATTGATATGCTCGAATAGTCTCAAATCGAGCTGAACGACGTATTTAGTTTGTCAAAGATCTTTTGCATCACAATGAAAAGAAAAATAGTACAGAGTGTGAAAATAAATCTTTACAACTATCGAATACTAAAAGATCATTGATAGAATAGTTTTTGTGTACAAACAACCGTGAAAATGTGATCACACGTTCCTTTGTAGTGTGACTATTTTTTTGTGAGTAAACGACTAGCTACTTAATAAATAGTCAGTAAATGTCTTTATGTTCCTGTTGTGTCCGTAGTGACTGAAGCGAGCAGATGCGAAAAGCTCGTGAAATGAATGCATTCTTCATTAGAACTAGAAGTAATTTACAATTGTCGTAACACATTTACCCAGGTATTATTGAATCTGGACTTATTATTAACTTTATATTATTTATTAATACTCTTTGTATTATCGGTTTGTGGCGTAGAATCTAATAAGTATCATAATGAACTATTTTTGAACAAGAATTTCACAAGTGTTTCAACATTTTTACAGAGAAGGTACCGACTTTCAACGGAAATCTCAACTTAATATTAATGTGTTACCATCTCAGTGGTATATATTCGGCATTTAATCAAGAATGTTTGGCATATATAGGTGTTTACTATTAAATTGTTGTACCAACTCAAACACATACAAGAAAACAATTTTATACACTTTCTACGATTATTTACTTGTTAGTTTCGCTTTCTTAGTGCCGACTATTTACTTTATAACTTTTGATGACGCAGCGGATGTTTCGATTCTGTATACCATTCTATTGACTTGAGTGTTTGTTATGGATTGATTTGCACTTTTTTAAAGAAATTAGTGAATGTTTGTTAAAAGTCATGACTGTAGCGCATATTTAAATAATCACTATCCAAATAGAGAAGTATGTGTCTATTCATTAATTACTTACGAATGAATTTCAATATGTCTACAAATATTTTAATGTTCTGGAGTTGCTGTATTTACAACTATTGTATTAAGTGCCATAGAAAATAAATTATAAACAATAGAATATTATACGAAGGTTTAAACCTTAATTACTAAAATGGTAAACCATAGGAAACCACTAGATATGCGTGATGTTTTTGTTCCTATGCATCTATCTTTGTCAATAATTGCGTATACGTCACTTGTAGACTTCAAGGCACAGTATACCTAAAATACCACGTGTAAACAATTACAATTCTAACTTTTATATTAAACTGTTCTGTTTTAATCGAGTAAATTTATACGCCTCCTATATCAATTCTTCGACTTCATCTGCCGTTCTACAAATGCATTTAAGCAGTAACTAAGCCAATACGGTTAATGCAACGGATGTAACGCGTTTCGGTAAGTAACTGTCTAATCACAGACGGTAACCAGATCTTCGGACAGGTTTCGCGTGTGGCATTCGCGTGTCAAGCGTACCGGATAAACGAGTTTAACGCCGACAAACGTGACGCCACTTATAATCGACGATTAATCGGTTATATCATATTCGATGCAGTGTAAATCCTGCTGAAAAATCACTTAGCTATTAAATTTTCTCGTTTTGCCAGATGTTTTGATCTTTCTACAGTAGTGTAACTGATTTTAGCTGTCAGTCTCTTTTTGTATTATATACCAGCAGTTCGAAAATAAGTGCAACTTTATCAATTATTTTTTTTAGGAACTATAAAATATTTCATAAAGTTATCACGGAGTTTTTTCGCGTAAAAAGTAGAGAACAACCAAATAAAAAGTTTTCATGCCTGGCACGTGAAAAGGAACTTTATATATTAAGGGTTCTGGTTCTATAGTTCTTTAAGAGTCCACCGCCTACATTGCGCTTTTCTTGGGACTATAAGTGTTTTAGATACGAGTGGAATAAAAAATGTGGTACAATATAGTATAAAAATGAATATGGTGAAGCAGGCTGCGGTATAACGCAAATCTGGGATCGATACTCCACAGATACTCTAGTAGGTTGAAAAAACCGAGGTCCCGTACCCTTTGTTGATTTGTGATTGGATGCCTATCCAATCACAGATCAACAAAGGGACGGGACACTAGGACATGGCAATAACCTGGTATATTATAACTAAGAACGCATCGCACTATTTATTACGTCTATTCAATGTATCACCTCATTTCTTCACACGTAATAACTTTGACACATTGTTTCGATTCGCATCAAATTCACTCGCAACTAAACATGATATTTATTATTTTCACGCAAATTAAGCGTAAAATATAAATCTAATGTGTGCCAAATGCCTATCATTCTGTGTAATTTATATTTTTTTCACAATTTCTCGGTAAGTGTTACGATGTTGCGTTTGAAGTTTAGTCAGTATCAGTATCTCTCGGTGAAGTGTAAATGGTTGTAATAAAAAGAATGCTGCAACAAACCTCATTGACTTAAAGCTTTCTATTCGAATGGAACCTAATTGAGTAGTAAAAGTAAGTAGAAAAAAGGTAAACAATCAACATCCGATGTCGCTAGATAAGTCAAAATTTACGAAATATATATAATAGGATACACTCTTATATTGTTACGACTTAGTCAGTTTATTTGATTTAGCTTTTGGGTATATTGCAGATCTTTTAAGAAACATTTCTTTCTATAATAGGGAAATTCTTTCTGTAGTTGTTGCCATATGTATTTAAAGTTGTGTTACTTATGTTTTATGATGACGACTTTCTGAATAAATTTCGTGATGGCGCAGCGTTTTCTAAATCTTAGTGTTATTGCTTAGACTACTAGATTTAATTCCTTTCTTTATAATATTAAATTTGCTTTAGAGTGTACGTATGTACATCTGAGAGATTCAAATAAAAATATCAAACAGTTACAAAAGTCACCCGGCTTTTACTTTGAATAAATGTATTTAAAAAAAAGTACTTATTAAAAACCTTCTTCAGCGTCGTATTTTCAGAATAAATATAGAACAGTTTTAAAAATTTATTAATAATGTACAAAATTAACAGACGAAGATATTCAGATAAGTAACTGAAAAACGAATGTATAAATACGGCGAAACAAAGTTATACATCTTTCATTCCTAGGAAAAACTAAAAGTTCACCATACAAACCAAGCCCTACTACCCTACATTCTGTATAGCTTGAACAATATACAGCTTGTTCTACATAATATTCCTAAACCCGGAAAATCTTACAAGTCAAGCTAGAATAACGTTTGAATTCCCGTATAACCGATAAGTGTAAAACATTCTTGTGGTTTCATGCTGGTGCTGACTGCTTTCTATTACAAATTCATGGTTTCATGGTGAAGTAAGCAGAAAGCTACTGAGATTCCTATTGTGATACGATTACTAGAGTTCGATTAGTCATGTTACCTAGAAATGTATATTTTAGACTTACTTGCTTTGTATTGATATCTTGTACTTTTTATATACGTAAATCCTGCCTTTAGATAAGTAATACTGAACTATAACTATTTAGGTAGATTATGATATAAAAATAATATTCAAAAACAAAAAATAATATGACTGCAATGACTGCACGGTTGGCCGAGTGGTTTCAGCGGTCGCCATGCCGCTTGCTACTGCGCCAAGTGTCTTGGGTTCAAATCCCACGCGGTACAACACTTTGTGTGATCCACGAATTGTTGTCCCGAGTCTGGATGTTCTTTGTGTCCGTTTC
Organism: Spilarctia lutea; assembly: GCA_916048165.1. NCBI lineage: Eukaryota > Metazoa > Arthropoda > Insecta > Lepidoptera > Erebidae > Spilarctia > Spilarctia lutea. The sequence goes on from OU696487.1 coordinate 11,738,724, forward strand.
ATGTATGTTTGTAAAGTCCCCCACGACACAGGATGTTTATTCCTAATGTGGAGTTGTCTTTTAAAAAAAAAAACGAAAAAAAAATCTTAAAATAATAAGAGAATGCGTATATTAGAAATACATAAGTTTTTTGTTACAAAAAGTCCTTAGATGGCCTTGAACGATTGATCGCCGTCATAAGTCCCATAAGAACAAATTACGAAGAGTGTATGCGGAAACCCGTTTTAACTATATCTTTTAAAGATTCTTTAACGCACTACCACCGCCATTAAAAGACAGTATTATAAATTCTATCGTTGTAAATTATAAGGCTTTCTTACATTACCGTGATTTAACTGTTTCTTTTGGCATTAAAGTTTTATGCTTATTGTCGCCTAGCATTGACATTGGTCTCAATATTAATGTACGGTCTTGATTTAAAGAAAAATGTATTTGTGTTAGATATGATTTTGCCAAATGCATGAGAAGTCTGTGTTGTCCATATATTTGGAATAAAACATGTAGACATATTCGGTTGCCGTATATTTATTGCGCAATGTCTCTTCAAACAATTTATCTATAGCATGCTCACTATCATTGAGTTGCACTTTACTAAAAATAGTACTAATATGTCCAGTTTCTGGTTTTAACTTAGCTTACCATGCTCATTAATTTTATTCGTCAATAACGTGCGAAAGCTTACAGGAAGCGTGGTTAAGTCCCCCCGACATCGTTTGAAAATGTCTATTACATTCTAAATCTTATCGATTTATCGATTTTACTATTTATGTCGACACTTCACGTAAAGTTTAACTACTATGTATATTTTAACACAGCTTTCACTAACACAAAGATCTATTCAACCCTTTCGAAGTCGTGTCTCTAACTACATTCGTGCACGGTATTCGTATTGACGTACTCGCTTCCAACTTACACGAAATTATGATTGATAAAAAACTGGCAAAGGATATCATTAGACATACGCAGCTCCCGATGCAATATTGTGGTTAATAATGATATCGGTAATCAAAAGAGATTGGTGTAGCTTCTTTAATGTTCTTTATTTTTTAATGGAAACGAGAGGGATCGAGTAAGTGGATTACTGTGTAATTATGGTATTTATATAAGGGTATATCTTTTATATATCAAGTATAAAGGCAATTCGGAATAGATAGTATAATAAAGGATAGAGCTTGGAAGTTTACACAAAGACAGACACTGCACTGATCGCTTTTTTTATTAGATCAACAGTTGCAGCAATCGAAGGTGCTTCGCTTCCATTTCACTTAAATTGATTTCAGATTGGTATGCATTACATACCGTGAAGGCAATTGTTAGAAGACAGTTCTCTTATTTCTATTACACAAATTGAATTTACAATTACAACTTTAGATCCTGTGTTGTGCAATACATTATTTTATTTCATTATAATAGAATAGCATTAAATTGATGCAATAATGAAAGTGTTGAAATAATAATTGTTATAATCTATTTAGAATGAAAATGTCATGGAATAAAACAAAGATTAGATGTACGACATAGGTTACGTAAGAAATTAAAAGTAAATGAAAACATAAAGTTTAGCTGCTTTACTTTTAGTTTATTATATTTACTATTCAGTATAATTAAATTAAAAACTGTTTTATTTACACAGTAAATAAAATTTTACCTCAAATAAAATCATAACGGTGCTACCCGCCGTACGACAATAACCGCGGGCTACGCCGCGAGGCGAAGATAGTATCTTTATAAATTGTAGCCTATGTATTATCCTGATGTTATTATTGTAAAATTTTATCCAAATTCATTCAGTAGTTTTTGCGTGAAAGAGCAACAATCATACTCACTTACATACTCACAAACTTTCGCGTTTATTATATTAGTAGGATGAAATAAGGATCCACTACGAGAAACTTTCATATCTACGTTGGAAAGCCTTTTCCATTACTTTGTAACTTTTTGTTTTCACCAATGACTGTGACTTTTCAAGACGAACACTTCAGAAGCTATAAAGAAGACTTGTATACTTTCCTACTATAAGAACATGTTATGTAAGACATTGTATAATTGTATAAGAAAATTAATGTGGATATACATGATCAATGTTGCATTTAGACTTGTTAATATAAACTAACTAATTATAAATATAATATTACCGTAACAAATTTTCATGCGTCCACTCGACAAGCATCTGCAAAACCTGGATTTTGTAAAATAACTGTTTTAACTTCCATTGAAATGTGATGTTGTTACTAGCTCACAAAAAAATAATCTTAAACAATAAAGTTTGCTGTTTACTACAGTGCTCATTCGTACCAACCGCGTTAGTTCCTTAGCAACTATTTCATAGGTACTATTGCCCCCTTTCTCTTCTGATACTTTCTACCTATAATGCGTTCTGATTAATTAGATTCGATTAACAGCGACCGATACCTATTAATGATTCAATTTGCTCGCAAAATTGAGATTTGTTTGGTTTCATTTTGCTCTCATACGAATTCGATAGCTGCAAATAATTAATTATTCCAATGTTTTGCTTTAAACTTCCTTTGTATTTATCTGTGTCTTTTGTCACATTGTGTTGAATACTTTGTTAAGTTCAAAAAAAGTCTAGACGGAAGTTTTGTTTGCTGTGGATGTTTGTAATAGACTTATATTCAAAATTGGGAGCTATTGTGAATGATTACATTAAGATGTAAATTTTTACGTTTTTAATCTTTGTAACATTCTTTAACCAAGTTTCATTTCTTGAATTTTTATAACAGATTTTTTTTTACTGCCTCTGTGGCGCAGTGGTAGCGTATACGACTGCTGTACTTGAGGTCTCGGGTTCGATTCCCAGGTCTGACCAAATGTTTGTATGATCTCCAAATATTTGTTTCGGAATTTGGGTATGTTCTATGTAAAATATGTATGTATTCACAAAAAAAGTATATTTGAATTTATATCAGTTGTTAGCTTGGAACTAGACTTCGTTGTGTGTTAGATGTCCGAAATATTCATTTATTATTTATTTATTAATCATGTTTCAAGCCAACATAATTTATGACAATATAAAAAATCTCTATACAATCTAAATGTTCAAATCAATAATTGGCCTGAGTATATTCTTTCTGCCAACCCAATATAAAAAATTCCAATGTAGTGATGTGAAAAAGTCTCATCCCTAGGCATAAATTAACAACTTGTAAATAAAAAGATCTCAGTAGTCTGTTGTTTATCAAAATGAGGGTATCACAACAAATAATCAACTTTGAAATGTAAACTTTGTATTTTTTAACTTGTTAATTAGGATCTAAATTCAATGGTAGCTTGTATAAGCCAAATTTAAAACATTTCTCAACATTATATCTTTCACTAGAATATAACAATGGTCCCACAATGGTTCCTACGTAATAATTAGATTATGGTTTACAAAAGTATTTAATTGTTATTGCCCTAGAGATCTTAATTCCGCTGATAATTGTGGAAATATCTTGTTGAGTGTGATCTTTGTGGGTATTTTAGTTTCACTCTTGACTTTTATGTGCTTTATTTTATACTTGTTGATATTGTTTGTTATTCGTGCATTTTATAGCGGTCTCCGCTTAAAAGTGTCTCAGTATGTTAGTGTGCATGAACTTAAAAACCACATCATTCTTTATTAAACAGAATAGTTGTAAATAAACACAAGTTATTCGACGAAGGCGTAAATTAAATGAAAAACGGTACCCATAAATTACGATTTACTTGCAAGACGAGGTGACTAACTATATTCTGATGATAACCATATCATTATAGAAAGGCAAGTAAGGTAAAAACGCTTATGGATATTTCAATAACGAACGATGTCGCCATAAATAACGGTGGTAGTCACGTTTATCATGGATAAACGACCAAAATGCAAATATCTCAACGTTGACGAGCATCGCATCGTATCTGCAAACCCGTTAGATTCACCCGGTGGCGTCCACCGACCAACGGTGCAAACACCATGTACCTATAACCTATAACCACCTCAAGGAAGATCATATGTCAAATATGGTCATAACAAAACATAGAACTGGTGGTGCTTTGGGAAATGGCAGGCATTTCTAAGAAAACGCTAGATACTCGTATGTAAAAATTTTAATCTACTAAGATCTGGACAATACTTTCATCTGCTGTCGTCGTTTGTAAACCTTTTGCCAACGTTTATTGATTTTAATAATTATGAATTCAATATTTGCCCTAGTTAGTAGTTGTTGAATCATCAATCAATCTCAATAAAAGAAAGGTGTATTTATCTGTACTTCTGACAATGTATACGGCAGTTTCACGATTACGTATTGAGTAATTAAAGCTTAAGAGCGTAAAAAACAAACTTACGTTCATTTTTAGTTGGATTTGTGTAAAATTGCGATTAAATCGTACCATTTCTAATTTGTTCTGTTGTATCAATCAACTGATTAAAAATAAATTTTGAAGATCATGAAACAGTCCTTTTGTATTATAAATAGCTCTTTCATTAACCGTGTAACAGTGAAAGTTCATAATACAGTGTCTCTGTTTCTGCTAAATTTGTTTTTGCCCGAAAATTTGCGGCGTCCATCACAGTTACATCAACCACAAACTTGCTAATGATAGGAAAGTACCACCACAATATGAATTTTGAACACTTTTTACGCATTGTCTGCGATTTTCTTATTTCCTAATGCGAATGCTTTCTCTAATATTTATTTTTTGCGAAATTGGTTTGTGATAATAGGTAGTGTAGTATTAGGTATTATGTTTATAAATAAACTAATCATATTCATGTTATATGACGATCTCTATAAATTTTTATCAACAGTTGTATGACGTAAATTATATGAAATGCTAATAACAAATCAAGAAAAAAGTAAAATTAAAGGTTATAATTAATTAGCACCGTCTCACCATATTTCTTTCGTATTTTCCCAACTTACTTCAGAAGATGTTTGACGTTGAAGAATCGCTTATGTTCAAATATAAAATCGATAATTGCATTTTCTTTTAAAGGTAGCTCTTTTTTTGTTTAATTGCTTAATTTTAATAATGTAATAGAAATGAATGATTATCATTTTACGGTTAGTGCAACTAACATTACCTTTCGGAGGCATGTATTAGAATAATTTATTCGTCAATAAATACTAACACTTTGGTCCAGTTCTGACCACGTTTTTACTTGTTTGTTTTAATAATTTTAACGTTAATTATATCAGTTGTAACAGCGTTTTTCTACTAACATCGTGTAATTCAGTTTACATATGAGCACAGGGCGGAACGCTATGTGGTTTTATATAGCTTTTTCACAATTGCAATGCACTTCATTGGGTTTAAAAAAATAAATAGTTTCTTGCAATTTGCACAGCTAATGTGAGAACACGTTTATAGTGGTGAATGCGTAGGAACCTTTCTCTAAGGGTTCATTAGTTCTTATTTATGTTCTATCGCTCGTGCACTAACTTATAGCTTCGTGTATACTGGAAATGAGTACTGTGTTAACATATATTCCACCTATTAAAGTAATTCAATTAATTTTGATTTGTTAATCGGAATCATATTAAAAAAAGGATCGAACAATTGGTGAAAACAAGGAAACTGATACTAGGAAAGTTGCAACCATTAGACTGTGAACAATTAAGATAAAAGAAAATAAAAATAAATCACTGACCTCTTTCTTGGTCTGATCATTGATCTTGACGTGGGTTTGTTGGGGCTTATCGCGAAGCGGTAAGTATCCTTCACGACTATCCGCTGGCTCCACAGTGCTATCCGTCTGCGTCGTAGACTCCACAGCAGCGGTACTTGCAGTACCAGGGTCCGTGAAACGTACATCATCAGCTGTACTCAATGTAGGAGCTGTCTCCTTAGGCTCAGCGGCCGTTGTGCCCAAAGTGTCTACACCAGAAACTGTCTCAGTGCTGTCGCTATTTAGAGTAGTTTCCGTATCTTGAACCGTAGGCGTCTCCGTAGTGCGCACTATAGGACGGATCGTATAATGCTTTGTCGGCCCCCGATTTGTTATCGCGTACGAATCTTTCATAGTTTGCGTAGGGAAATCGGTTTTCGTTTGTGTAGTTTTTACCTCAGTTGTCGTAGTCGGTTTGCGAGTTGACTTTTTCGTTTTAGGCGGACTCGTAGCGGTTGGGTTAGTCGCGGGCGCAGTTGACTTTGTTTTGGTCGATATTTTTTTCGCATACGTAGTGGAACGTTCCTCTACAGTAGTTGGTGCTGGGGTATTTTCTACGGTTGTAGTTGGGGGTGGTTTTCTGTCAGCAGGAGGCTCTAGATTGGATTGCTTAGGAGTTCGGGATGGTGGGAAGAAATAATCCATGATTGATGGAGATCGGTTACGGTTAGAAGGTAGCCATGCCCAGGGGTTAAAGTCGATAAGTCGGGGTCGCGGCGGGTCATCGGCAGCGGCGATGGTAAAGAGGGCGGCGAGCGCGCAGAGTGCGATTAACGGACGATTCATGGCGCGACGTGCGCGTGCGGCCGCGACGACGATGCAAGCGGGACTGCGCGAAGGCTGCCGCTGAAGAGAAGCCGCCACCGACCGCCCTACGGACACCGCTGCAGATGCAGCGTCTATAGTTCCTATTTAATTTTCTTTTTGTAGAATCTATGCGGTTCTTCTTGATTTATAAACAGTAATCTATTTCGCAACTGTTTATTATCTTGTAGAGTATATGTATGGTGCTCAAATATCGACCATGATTCTATGATAGTAGACCAATATAATGGTTTTTATATAACTGTCCACAACATAGCAGATTAACATATAAAAAGCGATATTGCTTTTGTTGATTCCTTATGTCGTCGTAATAGTAAAAAATATAACTGTAACACATGTTTATTATAATTTTTAGCTATTTTCTGTAGTCCTTCTATATTTAAACATGTGTTAACTTTCTTCTATAATTAACACAATGTTTAATCCTTGGTTCTTAGTTCGACCTAAAGTTATTGTAAAAATTAATAATAATAATATAATTTTTTTCAGTGATATATTCTAGGTGTAAGTTTTTGGTATAATTCCAGTTACATGTCGTTTGTTTTTCTTTTACGTAAATAAATATAGGGAAAACAAAGGGCCCGTTAGTTCAGTAGTTAAAAGTGTCTAAGCTAAGCTAGTTGTGGTCATAAGTTACATTAGGTGGATTGAAAACTGGCCTTAATTCTCATTCAAGAAAAAATAATATTAACAATATTATCGAGCACGATAGTTTCTTCTGTGTCTACATGTAATTTAGCTATAATATATTGTATGTATATAATAAAATATGGGTAGGTTTATCAGTATCAGATTACTATCTTAAAGATTAATCCCAATTTTCATGCGTAAACATAATATAACTTTTCAAAAAGGTAGGTTTTTTTTTTAGGTTTTTTTGTGTGTTTTTATTTGTAAGTGTTAAAACGGGTAATCACCAAAATTCACAAGTACGGAAACTACAACAAGACTATTTTCAAGTGAGATATGTAAATTGTTCACTAACTACATTGCTTCAATATAACCTAGTTCAGTCAGAACATCCGGTTTATGTATAGGTGTGAGTTGACGATCAAGTCATTATTACCAACAAATGTTCGCTTATAATATTTGACCTGTGGTTTGTTCTTTACTTTGTAAGATACAGTTATTCAATCAGACCGTTGAAATTTTCTTAGTAAAATAATGCACGTTATTTTAAATTTGTAACAATATTGAAATTGAGATGCTTCACCACAAACCGTAGCAATGGCGGCTGCACGGGTAAAGTTGCTATACGCTCCATTTAGTTTCCAATCACTGTCTCCCACTTCACCTGCAGGCACCAACCAGCCACCACTAAATAAGTAACACGAGGTTGTTTAGTAGGACAATGAATAGTAATAAATGAATAAAACGCTAAATCAAAGCGTAACATAGATTAAAGCATAATATTTTAACAAACATATTATATAAGAATAAATAATTCATTGTGCGTTCGTTTTAAAACAAAATAATAACAACCAAAAAATGACCAGTGCTGAATATATCCTCCGTCAAGTTTTGCCATGACCACCACTCTTGTAATTATTTTTACATAACATTTCCTATGTCGCGCGGGACTTTACAAACATACATGATACGGGCACAAAGAACACCCACACTCAGAACAACAATTTGTGAATCACACAAAGTGTGGTCCCTTGTGGGATTTCAAGCCTTGGCGCAGTGAAAAAGACATGTCAATATCATAAAAATTAAATATAATTGGTACTTGCATCTGTCATGCAAAGGTTTACGTATAAAATTCGAGGCCGTTGTCATTAAAGCCGTTTCAAATACGATAATATAACCTGAACGATTTTGAACGCGTACTTTGTTCAGTTATTGCACCGTTGTCCATGGAACAGTACATGTAAACCATGGTAGTAAATCGGTAGTGTGCTATAAAGATCTTCCGAACGATGTTTATCGACAGATTGCGGCCATACAGTACTCTTTCGACCGTTATGGCTCATTTAATATTTAAATAAGCTTTTCACACACTTTCATTAACTTAAATTCGCTTTAAAATCGCACAGTCTAGAGTATTCGAATAGTGGAAACATGACAATCAATAAACGCTGACTCTACTAGGTTGAGTGTTTAAAAAACATTTCATTACATATAACGAAAAATTCACAGTACAAGACATCAAACCCATTGAATAACTTGATTTAATTCGACCACAGACCCAGTTAGGATAAATGTTAAGACCTGCTAAGCTGAGGCAAAACAACACTTTTTTCCCTCAAATATAGCTTTCTCAATTTAACACTAATACTATTTGGTCCACTAAAGTGCACTTTCTCATCGGTAATGATCACAGGGTTATACAGGTTAACAATTGACCCACCAGGGGAGATTTCTAAAGTTGCAATTGAACCAAATTATTGTATATTTTAGTTTAGCGATCAATACCATCAGTAATAAGTATATGAAAATATTTTATTACCTTCTTTAAAAAAAGAAGTAGTTTTGTAGATATTATACTTCATTCATTTATATATTAGCATTGTTTAAATACTTCTTCCACATAAAAAAAAACTTCTTTTAATGAATCACATATAAATTACTATTTGTCTGTTATCGCAAAGAGTAGCCCGTGTCTTTCCTCAAGAATCAAAGTATCTCCATACCAAATTTCATTGAAATCGGTGCAGTGGTTTGGCCGTGAAAGCAGGACAGACAGACGTAGTTACATTACACACTCCTGACTGTCAAAATCAATGATTACATGATGCATTGTATAAATTATCACTTTAGTATTTCTTGGTCGTTTATAGTCACAAAATTTAAAACACAATCTCCATTCATTTTACGTTCTATATCATATGATGTTGTCTATATAATATGGATGACATCCTTGTTTAACTTTAACAGGTACTTTAGAAGTATAAGTAAGAATTGTAGGCAAGTATGTAGGTACTGAATTAAAGACAAGAATAACGAACCTGGGCCTAGTATTCTTGTACCATCGCCTGCCACTACAATGACCATTGTTCTCAGTTGAATTAAATTACCTATGCTATGCTTTAAAAGGTATAGAATAACAAATACGTGAACTTCTTAACATGCCTGCACAACCTGGTGCTACGTTTTTGGGTCATCTCAAATTGACTTAGAATAACAACTTCTTTATAGTTCGACTTTCCTTCTGAGAAACACTTTGTTAACATTACAATATAAAATTATAAGAAGTCGGAAAAACATACTCGTACATACTTACTTAATATTATAAATTCGAAAGTTATTTTTAGTCTATCTGTCTGTTACACTTTGACGGTTAAACCACTGCACCAATTTCCATAAAATTTTGCATAAGAATACTTTGAATCTCAAGGAAGGACACAGGCTGCTCGTTACCGTTATAAACGACGCACACGCAGGTTGAACCGCAGGCAAAACCTAGTATGATATAAAATATATCACTTCCTCTTTTTAGGATATTTCTTAGACAAAGGAATGCAAAATACAAAATTAAGTTTATATGTTAAAATAGAAATGACTACTAAAAGTCACTAAATCCATTCTTGGACACAATCCTGTTACACATCGTTACATGTAAAATTTTCGTGTCACAGTGTTTGTTACCAAACTCCTCCGAAATCAGGAGGTCTGAGAATAGGCCAACATCTATTTTTCATACCCGTAAATGATAAGGGTGACCCAACCCTAACATTTTTTTTTATTTAATGGCTGCCGGGTCAGCTAGTGTTTGTAAATCTTTCTTCATAAATATAAATACTCTACGAACATATTCTTCTTTTTTATTAAGTTGATCAATTATGTATTCCTTAAAGCTATTTGTTACCATTTATTTATAGTAAGTTCTATCTGTTCCTATTTTAAGAAGCACAATTACAATTTCGTAATAGTTCCGCAACGTAACAACCTTTTGAAAACCCAAAAGTAAATGATGCTTAAAAACACATGGTATCCTATGTATACATAAGCCATGTTAATTAGTTGCTCCGAGAAGATACTACCATAAGATACTACTACCAACAATTACGTTATTAACAAAACGACTTCTAGTTAAGGGGCGTGTGCATGGTGACTGCAAACAAATACACAACCAGACAAACAAATATTATTTTATTTTCCTTTTTTAAAAGATATCTTATTTTTTCTAATATTACCCAAATTTACATCAATTAATTACGATATATATGAAGATGTCTGTGAAATGAAGCTAGTGTGATGAGAATTATGCACTTAATTACATATCTAGTCGTGTAAATGGTCATTATAGGAAAACCCACTTATTTGTTTTACATTAATCGACTAGAACTAAATACTAAACTTCGCTAAAACTAAATGTAAATTACGTAAATATAAGATAACAGTGCGTTGGTTCAGATTGCACAATGAATAGCGAGTCGTGTAGCGATACCGAAGTGTGACTTATTTGTCGCGCCCGCTCCACTTGCGCAGGTAACGGAATTCGACAGTTTCACCAGACAACCAACCGACCATCATCCGAATCCGGAACAAGACTAAATCCGCGTGAAAATGTACAAACAGAACAGCCTTTTATTTGCTTGTTTATTAGCTTTACAAACCTATGTGTATTACTGCAGTATAAATTTGCTTCAAATAATATTAGACATTGTGCTTTTCACAATAAGATTCAAATTTGCCAAGAAAGATATTCTGGCAATATTGTTTTATTTTGGTAAGGGATATTTAAATTCCAATCAAGTTCGTAACGCCGGATCCACAGTATGAAGAGCATGCAAAATATCTTTAGAGGATTTAAGACTCACTACTTCGTGATCACTTCCTTCACGATTAAGGTTTGTGTGTCGGTGTAAACTGAGAGTGAATCGAAACTAATGTTTTATGAAGTGAGCAGTTTATTTGTTTTATTAATGAGGCTACTCTTAGAACTTTTTATTTCAGTTAAATATATTTTAATTATATTACAGACAAGTCGTCTGTAATATAATTAAAAGAAAAGTTGCTCTAATTATTTTATATTTAAATTTAAGTTTATAGGCCGACCGTTTATCTGAGTCCTCGCCTGCGCAGTGACAGGGGCGCGGGGACGAGGCGAGGACTCAGATAAACGGTCGGCCTATAGAGGTAGTCAGAGTCGGAAATTTAAAATTGTGATGTATATTTATTCTATTAAAAGGAAAAAAGTATTTATACCTAAAGTTGAACTAAGAATTTCAGATTTGAACGGTTTCATTTCGGTATATTAGCATATTATCATTCTGGTCCAACCTACTGAACTAAGACTTCTACTGAAGGCAATCAAATTTATTTTTCTGTAAGTCACAAAATTAAGGAAAGTCTTTTTATCCTTGGTATATTTATCGTAGAGTAGCTAACCATTTAGTGACAACAGATCTTAGACTAGATATATCATGTACTGCAGTCACTTTAAAGAACTAAGCTTAATACAAACTCTCGACATCGTGGACATCGTTAACCAAAGACCCCACAAACTTATAACCGGCTATGTTCTTATAAATAGAAAACTATATACTCTTTAGAATCTACGTAAAATTACCTGCTTATCCATTTTATAAAATACTGATGAATATGCGAATGTATAGAATTCACCTTGTCATTCTATCATCAGACCACTAGACGCAACAGAAGTTTAAGCTTTCACTGTCAAAACACCAAACGCTTAAAAAGTTTGAGAATACTTACATCAGATCAATTAGCGATGTATTCATGACAATATAAGCTCTTAGTCATCACTTATTACATGGTTATTACTTGGTTATCTTGTCAACTACTTATGTTAGAAACTTTTTTATAATGTAGTGGCTAACAGGCGGACGAGTCACCTGACAGTAAAAGTATTTTGCCGCATATGGTAACCTACGACTCAAGAGTCATAAGTGTTTTTTTCCTTTAAAAAATACAACTCGCGCATTAGGAATATACATCTAGAGTCGCGGGGGACTTTACAAACATACATGAAACGGACACAAAGAACACCCAGAATCTGAACAACAATTTGTGGATCACACGAAATGCTGTCCCGTGTGGCATTTCAATCCATAAGACTTGGCGCAGTAGAGAGCGGCGTGGCGATCGTTTGAACCACTTTTTTTTTTGTTTACGTGTGGAAACCCCCTCGGGCCGTCACCCGCCGCATACCCCGGCTGGGCGGTGTGTCGGAATCGAACCGATTAAAACCACACGGTGTGCCACTCTGGGCCTGAGAAGGGAGGGGTCCGGGAACTGCAGTTATTAACACGACCGGACCCATCGTTTGAACCACTAGGTCAACCGTGCAGTGTTTTGAGTTTCTTCCTTATTAATAAAAGATATGGAGAAATTGGTGTCAAGTCTAAGTTTATGCACAAAGTACCAATATGAGGATATGGTTTGAAAGCTGGGTTAGTTTCAACCAAAAGTCGTGTTAGGCTCTAACTCAATTAACGCTATTCAGAAATGCGTTAACGTGTTTCTGGGTAAAAGTGTAATTTATAGATCGCAACTTATTGTAAGTGTTACAAATGAGAGGTGTTTTACGGTGTTTCAAATATTGCATGGCATGGCTTGTCAGTTTATGTGAAAATTATATTTACTTTAAATCATTTAGTAAAGATGGCAGGAAGAGCCGTTGGATGAGGGGCGACTGCTATGTTTTGTGACGACAGAGCCTTAGATAAGGCCTGTGATGAGATGATAAAGTAAAGAATAAAATGTCTCTTGTATATAATAATTTAATAATATACTGTTATTCACACTTGTGATTTGCTTATCTGTATTCTGTCTAATTAAAATACTGTAGTTTGAGTATGAATACATTCTTCTTCAATCGGTATAGAAAATGTTTAGTTATACATGTGATTAATATTTGCCATTATTGATCGAGTGTATCAGTCATAGTTAAGTGGTAAAACTATATTTTTTAGCAAACATGACATATACTTTTATGACATTTTACAATGATTCAGCAACAGAGAGAGCACTTCTCACCAAAGCTATAGTTGGTCAATTATTGAAGATATAATGGCACCTTTCTAGTCATTTTATGTTCATTACATTTGAATACCTTAGCTACGAAGTCGGATTCAATAAAGCTGATTTGAATGTGTCACTTTTACACTTTTATTGTTAGTTTTGTGTATTATATTTAATAATGGTGATTATTTGTGAGAACTTATTTTGTACCATAAGTATGAATCTTCTTAAAAGAGTACCAGTAATAATGGCATAATAAGAGGTAGTCTTTATTGACTAGTGTCAATAATGGCTCTCTTATTTCTTTTTAATTTTTGCTCTAGCTACGGACAACAAAAAAAAATTTGTATGTATTTATAGGCAAAAAGAATCATGCCTATCTTCATTTATTTGTTATGGCTAAACTAAAAACGATTTAAAGTTTGAAATAAATAATAGTTTATATATAGCATTATTTATCAAGTTTGAAATAAAAGCTGTATTACAAATAAAACATTACCGATAAATGTTATGATACGAAACATACGAGTAAATCGACGGCCTTTAAGCTGTGCCAGGTTCTACAAATCACGTTAATCCGGAAACCATTAAGACTTCCCCAGAAAATATCTACCAGTCTGTCTATACTGTTCAGGAAGTCTAGGAGAAATGGAATATATCGATCAATTACCTGATTAAGTTCCTTCCTGCCATGGGCATCTTGTTACCAGCTAGGTTTTTTTTATAAAATCCCTTTTAAGAAGAAAGTGCCGTGCCTCTCTCTCGTTAATATTGCATCAAAGGATCAGTGATACATTCATATGTCCTGAATATTTCCAAACTAAATTCCGTAACCAAAACAAGTGAAGTATTTATTTATTTAATTACTCTTCAGTGATTAAATAGAGAAATCCCTTTATCCAAAAATCTTTCTATTATAAGCGATCAGAAATGATCTGCTCGACTCGGAATTTCAAATTATCTGCTCATATTAAAGATATTTCACGGAACATATTCCTGAGACGATTGTAACTTATTAAATTACGTGTTATCCTAGAACAGGCATAAATACATGGTTGTTCCATTGTAACAAGTTCTGCATTTTTCTAAAAAACAATGAATTCAAATGTTTATGGATTGAAAACTCTTAAGATTGTGAATAAAGTTTACCAGAGTTTAGATCCAATTTTGTTGCGAACACTTTTGTAATCTTTGCAATCTATCTTTAAATTTAGGCTAGTGAAACAAAGCTGAGCAGTTCAAGATTCAGAGCTTTATAAAATGATATGCTTAGAAGAAGTATCAATTCAAGATAAGTTAACGGCACTTACGGTCATCGTCAGTTAGACTCCGTAATCATGATTCGCCTACCTTGTAGTTCCCAGTAATTTTTCCAACCAAACTCGTAATTGGCAACAAGAACTCATACTTGTGACATATGCCATACTGAAATAAACTTTTATAGTTGCAATATAGAGAGTCCCATATGTGGCTAATTTATGCGTCTTAAGTTATATAAGGGTTGCACTACATTACATATGCCGCTACTTCATTCAAAGATATCCGAAACGTAGTAATGACATTAATGTTGGCTAAAATTTTCGAAAGTGAGAATTACATTTCTTGTTGAACCAAATGAAGTTTTTTTTATCTAACAATTTGTAAAATAATCAATTGTTACATTCTATAATTCTGATCGTGCATTATATTATCTTCACAAAACAATACAGCATTAATCTCGCTTCATGATAAGCTCTCAATGTAAACTGGGATCTGCCTGCTCATAGCTCTAAAGCATACGCGGGCCCATTCTCATAATAATCAATGTGGTCTCAGCTAGGAGTAACAGAACATAATGACCGCAACCCAAGAGCCTCGGCGTGGGGTAATGGTGCGAACACGTATAAAAGATTTTATTATATCTCAGTACCGGATCTTGCACTCTCGTACTGAAATAAAACCGTTTTGTCACCGTACAACTTCATGCAACTGTTAAAAGAAAAAACGACGATTTGTTCATCTAATTGTATCTGTCTGTTTAGAGAATAACCTTTGTACATTATTTTTACACATAAATATTGATCTTTCCAGGTACCGAGATCTTTGATTGGTAATGGAAAAAAAACCTCTTTGAATTGTCACAATAACTGTTTCTTTTTGGCCCTTCCAAAATGACTCTACTCTGCCTAATATAAAAGCACAAAGCAGAATTCAAAAGTGATGGTCACCATACTCACTGTGAATGCAACAATGCAGCATGGGTACCCACACGATGGCGGTCTAGTGATGCTTCTGCATCATTGCAAAAATCAGCGTGGCTCTACTATCTTGACTGTTCATTACGTACGCTATATAAATAACTAATACACGAACGACTACTCATCTTTGCATGGTATAAAATGAAGTCGCTTTCGTTGTTCTTTTCGCTTAAATCTTTTAAAACTACTTTACAGATCTTAGTTAAGATCTGTAAATCATCATTATTTTTTAAGTAATAGAGTATTTCAAGAGAAAGATTATGTGCTATGGTAACACACAACATGCATAGTATAGTAGCGTCAACTTTCAAAGACTGCCGTGCAGGTCTGATCGCTAGTTATTTTATAAATATAAAAATAAACGTGTTATTTAAATTTGTCTATAATATATATTCATCTCTCCTTGAACATGTCATATTGTAAGTTATATCAACGTAGTTTCGCGATATTTTATATACAATGTATGAAAAATTATGAAATAAATATTATGTATTGGAACGTTCGATACTAAATCAATTAAATTTAATATACCCACTTTAAATATAATTAATTTAATTTCTGTTTGTAAATAAGGGTTGAATGATAGTTACGTAATAATGCAGTTAAATAAATTAGACATGCGTACCTAATTAATATCTATTCATTATTTATATTAACTTGCGTTTTGTTTCCAGTAACACTAACTTATAAAACAAGTTTGCAATCCGTACCTGTTTGTTACTAAAGTCATTATAAAGGAGCTGTCCGTAATTACTGTTTAATGATTATTTTTATTTGTGCGACTGACGATGAATCCAGCTGATGATTGACGCCAGATTGTTCGCGTAAACTGATGTGAAAATAAACTTAGAAAGTTTCCAATTGCGTAAGTTAATCGCTAACTGGTAGTAATATTATGAAACACCAACGATATTTATTTTATTTTCTCGCGCTTGATTGTTTAAAATTCGTTATGTAGAAGTTTTAATTGGACTCAAACATGTAAAGTTTAATCAACATTCTTCTACTGTATGCTTAGCCTGCTATTACAACCTTTTAAAACTTTATTCTATCACCACCCTGCTTATCCGTTATCAGACTTATAATTAGTGATTCAGGCCCTTCATGCCATCGTTTCATAAAACTTTTAAATGGTAAATGATACAACCAAAGGGAAAATTTACAATATATTAGTAAACTTAGTTGTCATATAATAGTCAAGTTACTTATTTTAAACTTTAAAAATAAATATTTTTCCGTAAGTTGTTCTAAAAATATATGTTGCGACATAGCCAGCCCAGACGTGAAGAAGTATGTTATTATTTTAACTACCACACTAGGTAAAGTGATTGACAGTAACTTATCATCCCTTACGTGACTGCAACTACTAATTATACACTTTGATCTGGTAAGTTCAAATTGAAGTAAAAATTTAAACACGCAATGCTAAAAATTTCACTGTTCATGGTACAAATCGAATTATTACATCTTTTCAATAATAAACAGGTTTATTATAAAGCATAATATTTAACAAATATGTGTATTATAAATATAGAAATATATTTGCATGCTACTGCTAGTTTGTAGCGAGTGAAAATTGATTGTATAGAGGGTATAATTAAGGTGTAGAACGGGGCCACACTCGGTGTGACAGGCTGCCCCGTGGGATCTTCGCGGCCTCGTGACACAAATCGTACCAGAGTCAACACTGCAAAAGATGAACACAGTTGATTGGATGTATGATAACTACTGTTTATGAAGCTACAGAGATAGTGTGTTAGAATGGTGTTTTGAGCAAACCAATGTGTAATAAAGATTTGCTTTCTTTATGAAGTGCCAGATTCCTAAATGAAAAGCTTGAAGACGTGCCAATGCGCCTGAATTTGCAACCTGCCTATTTTAACACATCTAGATTACACTAAATCTGTTACTATGCAAATGCATAGTTACTCGTACGATGATTACTATATGATTCTTGTATCAAAAATCATTTCAAGGCAAAAAAGTTATTTGTCCCAATACAAGAGATAATCTGAAGTTTTTATTTCTTAAAGATATATTAACTATCATAAGTAGTTAAGAATAAAGGGTTTGTGACTTCTATTATTTTACATCCGAGAAATAAACTTAAGCATGATAAATTACTTTGCCATTCTCTACCGAGGTTTTTTTTTTTTTTTTTTTTTTAATATTCTGTCTAACCGCCAACATAATTGGCGCCCTTATTAATCCTAGTTCTCTTTATCACACCAGTTCTCGCTTGTATGCTTCTCGCACAACACGCTACATTCCTCACATTCATCTTTTATTCTGGTGGGTGGGACTCCCACTTAACGAACCTATTCTAAGATGTCTACTATAATTCTTCTCTCTACCGAGGTTAAAATGCATATAATAAAGAACATTTCCTATACGATGGTGAGGGTCCATAGTATATTATATATATAGCAATTTATGGCAGACATTAAAAAGAGGGTTGTAAAAAGACTAATGGAACAGACAAGAGCAAAATGAATCTGCTATCTGCAAGTAAATATAACGCAAGCACATGTTAAACGATTTCAAGGCATGGTGTTATACCTAAATATGCCCTTCAAAAAAGATCTGTAGTGAAATAATATAATAGACTCCATTTTACCTATTACAAAATTCTTGATAAACAAACATCAGTCATGTGCATTATATTTGAATATTTATAGTAAAGAAAACATACATTCAAGTCTGCACTAGTGCACCAATTTCGCGTGTATTTCATCTATTTATTCAGCTGACAGTACTTGAGTCACGAGTGTAAGTATTCACTATTCAATTACACTTGGCAGTAAGACATGGGCAGAATATGCTGTGGAGAAATTAAGGGCATGTTCCACAAAGATAATAACATTCAACAAGCATAATTTCTAAGTTTATAGTTAGATCTCTATACATGTGGTCGACGAAAACTGGAACTCCTTTCTTGACCCTTAAAGATACGAGTATTACTACATAGTCTACTTTCAACGTAAATTATTTACTGCTATACTTGCATCTATGCAATCCATCATGATTGCTTTATTAGAGAAGATAAATTATGCTAAACGACGAGTTAATGACAAAGTTTCCTACTTATCGAGAAATCAAGAATCTTGCATTTTTTTCAATCGAAGCAGTTTTAGATATTTAAACTGTGTAATTCAGTTCTATCCCTGTTCCAATACTTAAAGAAAAGAGTATACAGCTTGTTTTTTTTTTAACCGAGTTTAAAAAAGGAGGTGTTTCCCAATTCGACTGTATTTTTCTTAAATATTTGTTGTTATCTCAGAACTTTCGAGTGGGTGAACCGATTTTGATAATTATTTTTTTATTTGAAAGCTGATGCATCCCGTGCAGTCCCATTTCAATTTTGTCTAGTTTTGAAGTCGATTGTTTTTGATAAAAAAAATTCAACGCGATTTTTACAAGCAGTTGTTGCATTATACAACGTGTACCAAAATTCAACGATAAGCCGGTACCAGAAGGTTGGCCTGCTCGTGAAAATTATTTATCTAAACATAAACCAACATTCATGAATTGTTTATAGTACTCAATTTTACTACCTGCGCACAGAATGCCTGCCGTACTGCTATTCAAGCGAGATTTGTGAGATATTGTAGGGTAGGAGGATTATACTATCATATTTTTGTACCTAAGTGAGATTCGAAATTATTGGGAATGTTGAATAAAATAAAACATAAACAATTCATGAATGTTGGTTTATATTTAGATAAATAATTTGCATTTTTTTTTGTGGTTGGTTTTCAAGAAGTATTATACCATTTTAGATTCATGGTTAGATGCGTAATTTTTTTAAAACATTTGTCATAGTAGTGACCATACATTTTTTTTACACCACGATGAGTTAAATTGCCCTTAAAGAAAAATCTTTTAGAGTTTTGAAGAAAAGAAAAAACTTTCATTAATTTTCGTGTAAAATCTACAGGTGGGTTTTCTAAGGATTGTGATGGATAACGGTGTTAGTTAGGATGCTGATACAAAAAGAAATCTGAAATATTCGGAAAATTGTGGTGATGGTAGCTAAAAATATCTTAAAAGGTGTAAATTTTTAAGAATTTTAATTTTTTTTCTTTATTAAAAAAAAAAGATATTTATTTTTTAACATTTTTTCACGAGTAGTCACAAGCAGGCCGACTTTCTGGTAGCGGCTTATCGTTGAATTTTGGGACATGTTGTATATAAGAGCAAATTGGATGTCTGGGCAAGAAAGATGTATTGTTGTAAAATTTTAAAAGTCATGGAATATATCTCCAAATTGAAATAATGAACGAATAACAACAACCCCGACGAATATTTTTCTAACGGAACCCTCTGCACATAAAAGTAAACTCAAACTTACCTAGTTTAATGTAATGGAGTATTAATTTCATTGGCGGTGTTTTTGGTTATAGCGTTCGATAAAAAAGCGCATTAAATAGAGTATATTTTCAATATCTAAAGAAAGCCCTCAAAAACTTAACTTAAGAGTAATTTTAATCTAAAGAATTCTCGGAAGCTCCTGTACAGTTCTGTGTTCTCTTTCTTTTTTATAAATTCATAAAGCGCCTATCATTTGAATTCGTAAAATAAGTGTAATTCAGATAAAATAACCAGTTCCCACAAAAAATACAGTAACCTTCATAAAGCTCGTTAACTTAAGTAAACTATAACTGCGACACCTGCGGTGCTTTAGATTTTTGAACCGTTTAATTCACGACTTTACGTGTACATATAATAAAGGCCATTTTGACATAATATCGTGCCCAGATTATCGGTAAACTTTTTGCGAATAGACACAAACATCACGAATTATCAAAATGACGAGCGGTTTAATTGAAAGAATTTAGAATTCTAACTGTATCGATTATTATTAGAAGAATCTTTTGAAATTGCTCAGAATTGTACGAAATCAGTAAGATTAATTTCTAAATGCAATTTTTGTAGCATAATATACAATATTATTACCGATTATTGCGTCAATTTCAAAACTTAAGCATTAAATTCACAACTAGTTTTGATTAAAGCAAAACGGAACACATAAGATCTTTTTTTAAGATTTGAGAAACTGGTTCAATTCAATCTAATAATTTATATAGTATATCTATTCTTATTATATGTCGAGGTTATATTAGTATTCGGAATTAGAACATTTTTTTTTTTACTATTTTAACCTCCTCCTTCATATAAACTTTAAGCGAGCCAAATTTCATACCCCTCCGTTCGCAAAAAATTCGTAAAAAGAGTATAAAGTTTTTCTTTGCGTAAACCTATAGGCATATGCTGTCTCAAATTTAAGGAACGTGAATAGGCAGCACACTAGGCTGCTGCTGACAATAAAAATTAATTAATTAATTAATTACCTTCTCAAGAATGGTATCTTGATACACTTTTTTGTTTTGATTTGATACCTTTTTCACAAAAATATGGCCCACTCAGTCTTTCATAGCTAACACCCCACCAAACCATCACTGAAGTAGGATAATGCCCACGCTGTAATCTGTTTATTAACTGGGAAGCTTCTTTAGAGCTTTCAGCACAAATACTATCATTTATTTTGTTAAAAAAAATATGTGACCTCCCTTTGCGTACCTCTTAAGTAGTTGTTTTATTTTACTCCCTTTTTTTTCATGGCCAGTGCGTCTCTTATAGGTTGCAAATCCTAAGTCATATTTTAAAATACTTCATCTCTCGAGATAAAATCTTTTGCTTCGTTTTACGTACAGGATTTCTTCGAATTCTTTCCCTTATTGCTTTGATCGCCTTTTCTTTCCAACACAACGTGGATGGCCAGATCTTTTTCTGTCCCAAACAGAAGTGGTTTTTGAAAATTGTTTTTTGCTCCATACTTACTTTATGTAATGCAATCATAGTGATTCGGTTCTCTTTATCACCCTACTCCATTTTATTGTCACAAAAAAATTCACAATGTATTGGCGCGAAAATAAGAAAACCCAATGAATAACCGTTTAAAAATGACAGATTCCTTAATTCAAAAGTTATATTTTGTTTATTTTTAATTGTAACAGTATTTATGGCCAGACTAAGTGTATTAAATATACAATGAGCCTGCCAAAGTGATTCTACTCTATTTGTTGGATCACCACACCGTGAGTACTCCCGCTCGTAACAACTGCAACTCAATAGTCAGTACTTTGTCGACTTTTGAGTGTCCTCTCCGGAGTTAAGGAGAAGTGGTTCAGGCTTCTGATAATGTCACTTCTGTGTCATAAACTATGAAAAAAATTATTGTCACTAATTTACTGTGAGGCTACGGCAACGTCCCATATTTATATAGGTATGGCTTTACCACAATATTTAGTACTATTTAAAAAAAGAAGATTCATAATGACTGAACAATTATGTAGAACAAAAAAAATGGTAGGATGCAAGTCTAATGATCGTGTGATACATCAGCATACATCTCCAGACATTTCTTCATACGTAAGTTAGATATCTTAACATTTTACCAAAGTGATGAAATCCCACGAAAATAACCGCAACCTACGAAATTTCACTTTCAACAAAAAGCCCGGTCGTGACATTAACGTAATCAAAGTTATTGTAGTAGAGAAAATTCGATTAAGTACTCTTTCTATTTGTAAAATGATGAACCTTGAAATGAAGCGCAAAATGAATTGCAGGCCATTTATTTCTACCGTTTTTATTTAACCTGTTGCAAATACACCGTAAATCTAATATACCAACAATGCTTTTTCCCCTATGACCTCTCCTACTACATTAAAAAGTAGTCAATATTCATAGTTAATTATATGGATATATATTTCTATTTATATTGCTACGTTGAAAGAAGGTAAACTGAAAACCTAAGTAAATAACACAAAAAAAACTTAGTTTATCAAGTAGAAATCGATTATCGTAATTTATCTACGGCATCACATACTTCAAGTGCTGATCATTACGTAAATGAAAGGATACTACCAAAACATTGAACATTAACTAGAAGTATTTACATCAGTATTTTTTTACTTAAATTACCTAATAAATTTTTAAACTCACGAGCGGTATTAGCGGTAACCCTGAAAGGTTCCTCCTAAGGCTTTTCTTCTTCTTAAAGAACTGTTTGTCATGATGCCTACAATCGCATTCTTCCACTGCACAGATGCCAACAACCAGTTCATTCTTACTTTTTGGACTTACATACTAATACATGATAATGTTCGCGTTGTCAAATTAAAGGTCAAAATATTATATTTCCTCCAAAGCCTCCAACAAGAATTGCTGCAATTACAACCGTTCATAGACTAGAGTATTTTTTACGTAGTGCTGAATGCTTGTTTTCTACATTTTAGTATGAAAAATAACAAAAACTTTTCTCATATGCGAAAAGCTTAACCCAAAAGTATAAAGCTTAATATTAATACAATTTACCCAGCTTCTACGTGACGTATTTGACACAAAGAAAGGAGTCGTTATTTTATGGTGACCTCATTATGACCCGTCTGACGACTTCCTTATTGATGTTTATGGGTAGATACTATCTCGTTCATGAAATCCTCAACGTGATGGCTATCGTGAAATGTTTTCTCATAAAATGTATATAAGTATATCTATTTATATATAATTGAACTCCAAAAGTAACTAAACGTAAAGTATTTTTTTAAATCAGGGTTTTGCTGGCCTGCCTAAGATAGAATAGTTAACATTGAGACCAATAGGAGCCCGGAATTCAAATGAGACGCAGATAAAGCTCTGTGAATCAGTTACGCCTTTTATAAATTGAGTTAGTATAGATTTCATAGTATAATATTTAGGAACTAGAAAATGTGTACATTTTTAAATCCCTTTTTTCCAAAACAAAGGTGAAACAAATTCTATTTTAAGAGATGTTTAATTTGATTTTTACTCAAGAATCAAAGTATAAACTTTTTCTCCTACTTTCGAACAAGCATAAATATTTTAATTAACTTGTATTGCAATTCCTAAGGCTATGGAAAAGAGGCAAAGCGTTTTTACGCACGAAAAAAAAACTGATTAACTGTGCGAATTAGCGGAACTTGGCGGGCTTTTTCCCGAGCCATTTGTTACGTTATTATATCGTAATCTCTGATTAGATACACTCTATGAAACGGGCTTATTGTGACGCCTATCTACGAGTATGCGAGTACTTGTCTTTATTATTCTAAAAAGTTAACTGTAAATTGAGATAGTACCTACGACTTACTTTTTAGAAAAAGTACGGTACTTAAAGAAAAAAATTACACGGTCGTTTAAAAAATGCGGAGATTTTAACCGGTGACACAAAAAATGTTTGCATGTGATTACGTGAAGATTAAACTTTTAACTTAAAGTCGACTACATTTGAAAAACATCTTTGTACCTTTGACCACTGGATGAAGGGTCAATCATTGGTATTGTTGATATGGTCAACACTGATCTAAGTGACTGCCCCGCCGATTACCTCCACGGCATGGGTATATTATCGATTTTCATTCCTGAAAAATAGGATGAAAATTATCTATGGAAAATTCTTTATACAAAGACATAACGTTATTAACATTACTGTACAGAATAGAATGTATTTCAATATACATTCCGTACGGAATGAATCTCAACTGCGGTCTTTATCAAAATAACTAAAATAAGTGATATAATGTAAATTACATATTTTTCCCCATTTAGCCTAGACGTGGTAAAGAGAGAGAAACACGAAACGTGACCAGACCACACTAAAAGCATGATCCGATCTTTATTTCCCAAAATTGTCTCGATTCTTAGGACGATTAATTCAAAATTCTATGAAAATACGAATACGTGGTTCCGTTCTTGTGTAAACGAAATAATCTTTCTCGACACGTTTCTGATAGCCAAATGATAACAAACAAACAGTAATTTTTGCAGGTAAAAAAATACCGTTTCTTTCTGAGTCGAGTAACAGACTTGTTAATACTTCTAGGTTAGCTTTACATGTTGATCAAGCCTCTAGTTTGTGTCATTCAAGTGAGTTAATACAGACTAGTGCATTACAATTTTAAAATATTTCAATCTATAATTAACGAGTTGACAAAAAACTACTGCACGTTTGGCCTATTGATTTAAGCGGTCGCCACGCCGGTTTCTACTGCGCCAAGGGTTGTGGGTTCAAGTCCCACATTGGACAACACTTTGTGTGATCTACAAATGTTGTTCTGAGTCTGGGTGTTCTATGTGTCTGTTTCATGTATGTTTGTAAGTCTCTCGCGACTCAGGATGTGTATTCCTGATGCGGTATCTGTCATTTAAAAAAAAAATAGTTAAAGAAATATGGACTGTTCATTAAATGATAAAAGTCGAATAAAATATGTTATAGGTACCAACTACTAATCGAAATTACGAGTCAAGTTGAAATTTGTAATGAAAATATAAAATAAAAGCAATACGAAAATTTCTAAATTTTCACATTGGAAACAAGAAACAAGCATTTTTCTTCTTCTCTATCTCTTGATGTAATTTTATCCTATGAATCTTGTATTCAAAATAAAGTATTATTATAAATTATCCATACATATATGGAAGGGATTACTAGCACCTTTACATGCCCAGGGAATGGGCATAAAATCAAAAACTGGATCTGTCTTGCATACTGTTAGATAGTACGGATTATTTTTTTAATCTTCTACAAATTATTAGATTAGCAGTTGTCAAGAAAAGAATAAAAATGAAAACTTATCAAGTTGCCTGTCAGAAGGTTCTTACTGAGATTTTTACATAAATTAACAATGTTTAAGAAATATTTAATAGAACGTAAGTATTCTGAGAGGTACAGTAACATAATTATGTAATTAATTCTGAGAATACTCACGCATCCTTACAAAGCAACAATCAACTGACGCGTGCGTTCCATTCACGCAGCATCTCAACAGGCAGTAATTGTTCGTCAATCGATGTGTAATAAGTGGCAATAAAGATGAAAATCTCATAAATAAATTCCTTCACTGCATGTCAATGATCTCGTATCAGTGCGATCACAGAAGAAAAGTGTCGGTAAGTAAGTGATTACACACTCGGCACGCTTACAGGAAATCAATTAAATATATTTTCGCGCGTAGCTTACGCACTAGCGTTCCGGCAAATATCTGATAATGACCTTACTTTCTTTGATAGGTCGGCCAACTACAGAAAAGAAAACAAATTACGATAGCTTTCTGCCAATAATATTGCAATTGAAGTTGCATATTTAGAAGTATTATAAACATACTAAAAATGGCAACAGAAATACATTATCTGTGAAAATTTTAACTTACTTGTTATCACGGTTCATGTGATAGAGTCTGACTGCAACCATCAGTCTGTCATACAGACAGCTGAGTCTTAGTAATAGGACCCCTTTTTTACCCTTTGGGTACGGAACTATAAACAAAAAACAAACAAATAAGACACGAAATAACAATTAATTATCACATTATGTTTTAGTAACACTATCAGTTGCCGTTCAGTTTTTTATTTCATCCTGTCCTATTTATAAAGAAGCGATACGTACAATAATGCGTTTATTAAATAAGTTTGTAATCTTATGTTTATAAAGTAAATATATAAATAAATGTATCTAATATATAAAATTCTCGTGTCACGGTGTTTGTTACCAAACTCCTCCGAAACGGCGTTACCGATTTTATTAAATTTTGTTTGCATATCGGATTGGTCGGAGAATCGGCCAACATCATGCCCGAGTCTACGACCCCTACCTTTCATACCCCTAAATTTTAAAATACTCTTTGCGTCCATCCTTGACACAGTCATTTGTATTCAAAGAGGTTTCACATTAAGGATTGACACAAATGTATTCACGACCTGAATAAAAGAATTTTTTTCATTGGAGATGGATGAGGAATATGGAGTAACGGATACTGTGACGCACTTTGAAGCTGCGGGCTGCTAAAGACTAATCGATTGTTCTTCCACAGTCTCTAGATGAGCCACTATAATATATTTTTGTAACTGTCACTCACTTGTGAATTAGAATCTGGTAACCCATTTGCTCGTTGGTTCCGATATGCCATAGTGGTAACTTCATGTGGAAGTCACCACTATATAACAGCGCCATCTACCGAAGACACACCGAACAAGCACAACAACTGTCTCGCAACCAATCTACTAATCGTGTTTCTCGATATAATTAGAAATTCTCACGATACGACACCCGCGATCGCGGGGGACTTTACCTACCCAGACTCAGAACAGTAATGTGGATCAGACACTGTTATCTCAACTCCACTGCACTTAACGTAGTAAAGAACGACGCGGCTGGCGTTTCAAGTTTGTATGTACCTTTTATAGTTATCAGACTACGGTAAAGAAACCCTCTATTCATCATCTACTAGCTGACCCACGCAACCTTGTTTACGTCTCTCTAAAAACATTTTTTTTAATATATTTATTCACACTAAACCTTCCCTGGACTACGACAAATGTTTTAAAATAAATATCAACTAAATCGGCAGAGCCGTTCTTGAGTTTTATCGAGAGTAACGAACAGCATTTCATTTTTATATTCACTTATGAATAAATATAAACATGATCAACGCATGTACTTGGAAAGCACGCTTGTCCTTTAGAATTCAGATATCACTACAGGTACTGTATGTACTTAAAAAGGGAAAATAATACTACAAATAAAAATTGATATCGAAACATTTATTTTTCTGTCAATAATTTAACTTATTAATACCTATACATAATAAAACAAATAAAGGAAGACATACCATATCTTGGGTATTATTCGACAAAAACCAACATACTATCGTATTTACATAAATACAGCTTAACGCGTACTATTCCTGAAGTTTCTTAGTTCATTTTGTATTAAAACATCAGTTATTGAAAAGGTTAACAGAAATAATAACAGGTTTGAAAAGTTCTTTAATATGTGATTTTAAATTAGCTGTTATAAGATTAACTGACATTATTTACAGTTTTTAAATGGCCATTATTTAGTCGAGTTAATTATTATGACCTGTGTTAAACCTGTTTATGAGTATAGCTAGACATTTCCGCCAAATTCGGTATCTGCAATGATAAAATAACTAAAACGTAGTTAAATACTTACAATCTTATAATACTTCGTATAACAAACATTATTATCATACAATTTGTTAACATAAACAAAACAATGAACATCTTAACTCAGTCTTCTTGACTGGAGTGGAAGACTTGGAACAAACGCAACAAACTACGTGAGTATGGCAAGTATATAATTAAAATATGAAAAATAATAATTTAAACTAAACGTTTGGAATGATTCGACTTACGCTAAAATTATTTACACGATTATAACAGAAACAGTGCATAATACAAATCACTTAAATTAATTACATCTGTATCACTTTTAAACATCGTTGTACATTTTTCAAGTCAATTTTATGTTCTTATTTGATCGCATAACGTCGTTCGACTAGCGTTCGATTGACACCTGACATATCGGTGCCCGAAACCGCAGTAACTGACATCACTGTCGCATAAATTATTTAACAAATTAGTCGTTCTTTTTTAAAACCAAACATGCCTAACACTTTTTTGTACTAAACAGGTAATGAGCAAAAGCCTACATCGTTGTGTGTTCACTTTGTAAAAAGCACGAATTGGGTGCATTTTAAGTTACATATCACACATCATTGGGTATTGGTAGTACTGATCACTTGTTTCACTCAATCTTTATCCCCCACGAATCTGTAGGCGTCTGGTGGAGGCTCCGGCATGCAGTATCCGTGGTACGTGCGAATATCTTCTGAAGCGTAAGTTATACCTGCTAGAACCCCCGTCTCCGTGTGATGCTTTGGGCAAGTGTGGCCTCGTGGGCATTGACAGATGGTGTTGGCATTGACTTCGTCTATTTGTTCATGTCGACGCCTCGCAGAGAACAACTTGCAAGGTTCCTTTCTCGAACACCGTAGCCTCTGTAACAATCGAATGAAATAATTTAATACAAAGTAATTGTAGTTAAGTACCGTCAGTTGTCAGATCAGTAGTAATTAAAAATAATAGTATGAAATGTAAATATAAAATTCCCAGCATAAAAGTACGAATTTCATTCTGGTATCTATATCAAACTAGTTCCATCTATCGTCTCGCTATTAAACCAGTCATCGTAGTAAAAGTAAAAGCAACTCACGCTCTGCGGCGAACACGCAAACTGGTACTGGTTCCCTTGTTCACCGCTAGGTGTCGTATACGGTAATTTCTTCAAAAGATATGTCACTGAGTACTTGGGACAGTGACAGTTGACGATCTGCTGAGTAGCGTTGCTGTCAGGGAATGAGTAGATGATCCAGGCGGCGTCTTTGAAATATCGGCATTTAGGAAGACGTTTCACAGGCTCACATGTTTTGTACAAAGTAGTTTTATCGGCCAGTGTGTGGTTGTCGTCCGCATTTAAATCACTGAAATTAAAATAATCATCAATGTTATTGAGAGCAATATTTAAAACAACAAATAATATAATGTACATTAATAACTTCGTTTGTCAATCTAATACTTAAGTGAGGCTTCGGTGGCCTCGAATTGCTTCCATTCACTTTAATTTGATATTTAGAAGATACCTACTCAGTCCATTAATGAAACACTAATCCAAAATATGAATATATAGTATCTACATTGATATTCTGCGAGGTTTAACTTTTTTATAATGCAACCCTATATTTCCCTAACTGTTGCTTACTCCATTTCAGTCATTATAACATAAGCACTAAGTTTACTTTGATTAATAAAAAGAACGTATTTTTTATTATAACTCGAAGATTTTTTCATTATATAAATTGCACTCATTAAAAAAGTAAATCAAAACATGATATGTCTAACACTCAAAAAATCCTAAAACTCTAAAATAAACTTTTTACTAAATGAATAAATAGGTTTTTACATTGATGAACCAAAAAATGTTAACATGGTAAAGCTAAAACTGATTTTAATATTCACCATACACCTACTTTAATATTAAAAAACGGAGATGACACGGTTATAAATCTTTTATGTTTTCTTTATATTCATCACATTATTATTCTTTTTGTATGTAAAATAAGTACATACCTAGAACACGGCCTATGCCCCAAACAACGACACTTCCTCTCGATCCAGGGCTGCGTCGCGTCGTATAGGTCCACCTTACTGCACACTTGTCTTGGCCTGCAGTCCGGAAGATCCTCCTCTGAACCCTGGAAAACACCAGGGAAATTTCATTAGTATAGTGTTGACAACAATGAACAGTGCCACAGTCTCCTCGAATGTCTGTGGCCTTTTCTGTGTTTCGCTTGTCTTAAAAGGTAGAAATTAAAACAATAATTTTAAATCCTCTGTAAAAAACTGCTCCTTAAAATTTCGCGACAGCAAAATAAAAGTAATTTCAAATTATACTCTTTAGCAATATATTTGTAACTGTATTCACTTTATTCCAAGACGTGTTTTCCTTGACCGCAACAAAAATCGCATACAAACGAAACACAATGGTAACATCGAACACAATTTATTTAAAGCATGTTTGCGTTTGAACGTTACTCTGCATGTAATCTATTAAACTTTGCGTATAACTGTTTATCATTCAGCTTACACCGCTATCGATATATTCACCATTACAATTCAACTCAGAATACTAAGGCAGAAAAAGCATTATTAATCATTACCACAAAAGAAGACGGCGTGAGAAAAATGGAAGGTGTTCCGAAGACACCTGCCATCTAAGGGTACGTAATGAAAGAGATTATTATGAGGTACGACTTTAAATCGATGTTAATCATAACGTTCTAAAAACGAATCACAATATGAACATGTGCGCTCCGCATCCATTCATTATTTTTTTGTCGAAAAGGACCATCGGTCGTACTTCCGACCGGAAGACGTGCCATTCGGCAACCTGTTAGCTGTGGGAAGATTTTTTCTGCGTACAACTTGCAGGGCTACTACCTTTACGCCGACAATAATTAAGTTATTACTCAGTTATAAATTCTGGTATTTAATTGAAAATGATCAACATCCGATGAATAATATTTTTTGTGTCGCTTGTTTATGACTGTTCTAGTTTTAATTTATGTCAAACGTCACTTTGTTGTTCAACTAACAGTATTTTTTAAATATTAAATTTGCTGCTTTAATGTTTGTGTATAACAAACATAGATTTTTATGCGAAATATGTATTTCGCATTTTTATGCAAAATTTGAATCAAAGTAATTATGTCAAACATACCCCTACTAAACTCTCTAATATATCATTTGAAAAATTACTTTTCACTATAAAAGCAACTACGAGTAAATTTTTATTCTCTAACCGAATGAATACAATACATTATAACGTAATATATGTAAACTTCAAACTACTAACGTACTCTACACTATACATAAGCATTCCGATCGTAAAATGAAATATTATATTTCTTTCGCATTCTTACATTAGCACACTTCGACAATCCTGTTCTTAACATAAGTGTGAAAAAAATTTTTTTTTCGTTGTTCCGGAAATGCTACCCGTTTCTTGTGTATTGCGATAGATTTCGCGGAAATGGCCTCAGTTGGAATCTTCCGAACACCGGATACAGCCCTTTTGTGTAACAAACAAAAAGCCATACCACAGACATTGTATGGGTTGTTGACTTACATCGTCAAGAGTTTACCTTCATTTAACGGAGCCTTGTCGACGACTTGAATGCTAATGCCGGTTGTAAGAAAATAACAATTCGGACGCTTTTGAATCCTTAATAAGGGAACAAAAAACACAATAGTACTACGCTGTTTGTATTTAACAGCCTTATCGTCAATCTTGTTTCGGGAAATGTGTGGAAGGATTCTCGCAGATTTATTATTACTATTACTGTGGTGCGCTGTCGTGTGGCTAATTTATTTATGAATACGATCACAGATTATATAAACGACTAGCCGTTGTTAATGCTTGGCGAGACGTTGGATACTCTTAGGAGATTTTTTTAAACAAAATCTGAGACACGAACAGTGCTGAAGGCGACAGTCTTAAAGGACGTAGGTATCGTTTTAGTTCTTTTCTTCAGTCAAAATTAGCAAGAAGCGTAAGAACATTATGTTCTACCTTCTTCTCATGATACTAAGGTATAAATTAGATCGCAAGTATCTAGATACTGTTTGAAAGATCCCAGGGCATTATACCACGAGCGGTAAGCGATAAACTTTTTATTCGATAATTTGAGCTGAGATTAAATTTACCTTTCCGTTTACAGGACTTTGATTTTATGTTATGGGGCTACTTATTGAACAAAATATACCACACAACATAAAAGCTATTAATACACAACTAACCGGTAAACTTTAAAGAAATATATTGGTTTGTTTTGTGGCAAACGCAAGAATAAAAATATTTTATATTAAGTTAAACATAAAAACGCTTTAGTACTAAAACTAGACCTGTTGCTATTAATGTATCCCCTAATCGATATTTCAATTTCTAGTTAAGGTTGAAGTTTGCCTTTTAAATAACCTAATGTTTATAAATTTATACACAAAAGTACTTAGATTGATTATTATATTACTATGTAACTAATAAACTTAATAAATTATACCAGACCAAACTAACTGAAAAGTTTTGTGAACAACCATTTTTGTGTCAGAAACTTTATCGGTTACAGATCCTGCCAAAAAAATAAGTTTTTTTTTTAATGCATAAAGAATCTTATCAACTAAAGCGTAATATATTACACTTACTGGTTAAGATCATTAACGAATTAAAAACAAATACAAACATCAAAACTTCTAATTTTATTTAAACTAAATGGAATAATCGTGTCTTGTAATGGTTCATCGGGAGTTTTGCACTATGCAAATGTATCTAGATTTTCACCCAGTGATGTTTTAAGTGTTCGTAAAAAGCCACAAAGCGGGCAGAATCGAATGATAGGAATAAATAACGTTGGTACACAATTGAATACAATTGTGTACCAATTATTTTTGCAAGATTTGAGAACATTGATTGATAGTCATATTTATACGGTGCCACACCTTTTGCCGGCATATTGAAGATTGTGGTTTGATTCAGGAAGTTTTAACAAGATTTTACATTTACAGCATTTACGCTGTACAGAGGCAAGTTTATATGTAATTAATATTTTAATATAATAATAATCACATCCAAGGGACACAGTTTCCATCATTGGAAAATACACCAATTTCCGGCGAGCTTTCGAGGAAGTTTTTGGTTGGAAAAAGTGCATAAAGTGTCGGTAAATTTCATATAAAAAGATTTTATAAATATTTGACGATAAAACTGATAAAGGTTTTGTTTTTATTTTATTGAAATTTTGTCGGTAAGAAAGCACACCTAATAATAAAGCTGGTTTGAGCCTGCGTAAACATCTTAAACTGAGTGCAGAGTATATTACTATTATTATGTGTATAAATTGTTTATTTAACAAGTTCCTAAACAAAATAACTTAGCCCATCAACACTAAAGTTAACAACAGGTTTTTTTTTAATTTAATTAAATTAAAGTGTTCATTAAATTTTCTTAAAGGTGAAAGAAATTGTCACCGCTGTACCGTGGTACAGTAACCCATAACCTCTTTATCAAGGAGAGGCCTAGGTCCGTCAGTGGACTGGGAAAGGCTGTTGATGAGAGAAAAGTGGTAATATGTTTAAGGGTCTTTAAAAAGTGTGGTTTATGGACGCTGGTACTATTACCGACAAGTAGCTGTCCCTTGCTTGTAAATGGATAGCCACATCGGAGGATAAAAAAGTGATCTAATAGCCATCGAACCAGATGACTTACTGGCTTATTTTGAGCGAAGAACTATTATTTTAGTTGTTTCGGTATTGTTGAAGCTATTGACCTAGAGTGCGAAAATTAACAATACGAAATGTTTTACGCAATTGCTGTTCGCTGGTACTGTAACCACAGCCTCAGTCGTCAGGCCCTTTGTCGGGTGTTGTAGGGGTGAGCGGGGCGGAGGGCGCATCCGGTCGCCGAACAGGTGGCGCGCGCGCAGCCATCGCCGCGCCCACTCTAATGAAATAATTTGTTAGCCGCACCGACCTTCCACAACCTTCTCCATATGCCTATCTCATTCTGATTTATAATAGTAACATATGCATATTTCTTTCGGTCTTTAAGTTTGCCAGTGATACATTATCAATAAAGAAAATTGAAAATATCAGACTCTCGTTACAAATCTTCGTATGGTATTCACAAATATTATCTTAAGCTTTGCCTGTAATTTGCCATCATATTCATTTAAACTAGTATATAAAAATGTTTGTATGTAGGTTAGTTTTAATGAAATGAATTTAAAAGACCTTTATATTTCCCTGTATCCTTTTATCGTTTTAACGGCAGGAAACCTATTTAAGGCCTTTCATTCATAAAGATAAATGCTGATGGGATTTTTTTTACATTTTGTAAGAAATAAATTAAATTAGCGACACAATAACAGTTCGCATAATCGTAGCTTAAGGGACGAACGAACTCGTATAATAAATTGATACATTTTGCATAATTCATTATAGAAAATAAACTTTTATGCAGTTTTTATAAAAGCCTTTGTTGCACAAAATGTGATTGTCGGATTTGACTCGGGCTCGCTTATAACACGCGATCTGATGTTTGGTGTTAATGTTATGTGTAAAAAAGCTTTGTGTTTTGTTTAAACATGTACTTTAAAATAACAGACAAATTCGGCCTTCGAAGTAAAAAAATTATAAGGCAATACATAAAATAAAATTAACCCATTTTGTAATCCAATTTGGGTATTTTTGTGTTTTTTCAGAATCGTATTAAAAACAATAAACTATGTTTCATTAATATTTTGTATTTAATTATTAGTGAGATATAACATAGCGTCGTATAATAAATAAAATACAAAGATTGGATGCCTCCGGGGACGGACGCCGGATGCTCTCCACCATTCCGGGAACACAGGTAGCTGGTAACCGAGAACAAATTACTAATCCAGTAATTACCCCATAGCCTTCGGTCACATGTTATTTATTACGAGAGCAATTAGACGCAGCCTCCGGCTGTACCAGCCTCGAATGTAAGTTAATTTGAGGATGTGAATTGGGTTTTTAATAGGTATTTATAAAATTAGATGGTTTTCTGAATTTTGACAAAGGGAATAAACAATTTGGTAAATTACAATTATTAGTCGCCTCGTGTTGTCAATATTACTTTGGTATATGATTTTATCGTAAAGTTATATAAAAAAACTTGTTTATTATTAACTTTACCACTTTTGTATTTGAATTTAAGAAAAAAACTGATTATAAACGCATTTTTACGATAACAGTATTATAGAATCGTAGGCTAAAAAAGAGATGATTAACGTTACAGTGATTATGATTACCAGTGACAGATATTTCAAATATTCCTCGGAGCTGCTTCACTAAACTGTATATCTAAATTTGTAGTTACTCTTATGAAAACGACGTGTACTACTACAAACTTATTTTAATTAATCCACTTTAAGTTTACCATAAAATAATGTTTTTTTTACTTCCGCAATAAATCACTACCGAATCCTGTGTCAATACAACTGATATATAAAAAACTAACATCATAAAACAAGAGCCGTATAAAATTAATTACTTAAATGGCTAAATTTATTTTATGATTGCCACAATAACTCGTAGATATTTAAACGTTACGCATAACTATAATCAAAATATTTAAATTTAATTCTATTTTAATATAACTACACTCTATAAATCACGCAAACGGGTGATTAAGGCAGCACGGCGTACGTTGGCGTATCGTATATGGTACGACATTGGCGTCGCATTTAAAAGACATCAACGCCTCGCGTTTCTGTTTGTCCGTAGTGAATGGTTGGCCACGCGCCGTCACTGTCTCGTATGTATACAAATACATTGTCATACGTATCGTACATGTCAAACATGTGTCCAATGACACCGGCAGTTATGAAACAACTCGTATAATGTCCGTGCGTTATTATACCTACACAAATGTAAACACTTAGGTACGTGTTCTATGCTAAATAAAGTGGAAACTTGTTTGGAATCATTGCCATAGAACTAGAATTTTCCTTCGATACGCTGTTTATACACTGGGATTGTGATATGATCCTAGGTTTAATTATCCAATAGTCGGTTTAAATTCAATACTTTTTCACTTGTAAGTTATCATTTCAATTACATTTCCAAAGTATGAACTAATCCTGAACCGGAGATAATCATAAAGTGAGAAAATTGTAGATTAAAATCGTAAAAAAATTAAAAGTTACATTTTTAATAAGGAGTTGTACGCAATGGTAATCTTTGGAACCCTAATTTTTGATATTTTTGATAAAAAGGAATAACAATACCGCTAGAAAATAACCTTTTGACAATAAAATAGATATCACTGTTTAAAAACAGAGATTTCTAAACAAACAGACAATTTCAATACCTTCAAATCAATATTCAAACACTTCACATAAAGAATTTAAAAAATCTCAACTCTCAAACTCACTTCCTCATATTACACAGGACGCATCTACTCTTATTGTGAAAAGTTGTAAGTGCCCATATATGATAATAAACTTACGTCCTTTTACTTCTTTGCTTGGCATGTCTAAGTGTACATACGTCCCTATTGTAAGGGCAGGGCATCCGTAGCGGTCCATTGAAGACGCACGTGGCCTCCCCTTGAGACGGAAGCCGGGCCCAGTTAGACTTCCAAGTTAATCCCACTCGAGAACACTCGAGTTTATGGGCACGACAATTTATGAGACACTAACGAACTTGTATGACTTTGAAGATTACTGAGATTATTGTATTATTAACATCTGTCCGAGATATTATTCACGTTACGTGTCAGCACGTTTTTTATATAAAATAAAAATACAAAATAATTTATCAAGACAAAATTGCTGTTTATTAAACAATTTTTTTTAGTAAAGTTTTGATCGTTATAGAGAATTTCTATGGTGTTCTAATAATTATTTTATGTGGCAGCTACGAAATGGACAGAAATCTGTAGTATCATTCTGATGATTGATTAAATCCAGAAAAGCGTTTAGATTTCAAAACAATTGCATAAAATATATATATATATACATAGGTATATATTCTTATTTTCTCCTTTGTAAGAGAGAAAGAGAGGGAAAAAGAAATAGAGCCAGTTTGATGTTGTGGTAACGTTCTACATCAAACCCGATTATTGACGACAAGTTTTGATCCGTGTTTATTTTTACCCGCACAGTGCGGTTAGCGTTTACTGTTCTTGTCAGGTTACCTACCTTAAAAGGCCTTTACATAGAGCCTCTCATTTTATATTCGACCAATAGAATAGGGCGAAAACGAACAAAATAAAATAAATGACAAACAATTACATTAAATGAAACTGAAAGCAGATCCAATTAAAAGGAAAAACCATAATCAAAAACCAAATAGTAAATTCGTACTCATTAGTGAGACTGGGAATAAAAATAATTATTGTAATATGTTTTTCACACCATAAAATAATGTTTTTTTTTTTACTTTTTATTACTTTTTTACAATATTCGAATATTGTAAAAAATAATTTATTACTGTTTTTTTTTCATTTAATACCTAAATAATTTTAAACTTATTGGTTACTAGTACTGCAGTTTCATAGCGTGTCCTGTATATTGTAGCGTATTAAATGTAGGAATATACAATTTTCTAAGATTAACTGTTTGTCCATGGTCTGAGAAACCTTAATATTTGAGAGATCATTTCTCAAAAATACATATGTACATCACCAGGAACAAGGAAATCTTAATTCTACCTAAAACACACTGAACTAAAAAAAAACAATTCTGCACGCAAGCCTTAACTGATAACTACCAAAGAATATCTCCATTGCGTCTAATTCAACTTCCGAACATTTATCCCTGTTCGAAAGAGCCCATGATTTCGAAGACCCGTCTCAACGTTTTTTTACCCTCGGTTTTCTTGACGCGTGTCCTAATGTCACGCTTTTTGCCTGCACCATCCGTAGCAAAGCGTAAATTATCTCATTACATATTTTGTATTGATTTTATTTGTCTGTAAAGGCGGCTTGGAAAGTTTTGTTTTTGTTAGATAAGTGTTCAGTCGTGTTTTACTACGATGTAAGTTTTGAACAGTTTGTTTAATATTTTCATGTTTTTGGATTTTTGTATCTACTGCACTTTTAAATTATTAAATCCAATCGTTTCTTTGATCAGCCATCGTTAACATGCATGTAGTATTTCAGAACATCGCCCATTTAGATGTGTTTTTTTAAGTTTCTTTGTATTCCATTGAAATGTACCTCATAACACAGACAAATAGGCAAAAAAAAAGAAAAACAAATGACATAACAAAAACCAATATTTTGTAGAAATCGTAGTATTAAAAAATATTAGTGGTTGACATGCAGTAGACATATATATTCCTAGTTATTTAACAATAGTAGTTGTAAAGTCAATCATTTCGTATTAAAGTAAGATCGATTTGAATAAATGTTATTCCAGCCAATAATAAAAATACATTTGGTCATTATTACACTTAAAACGAATATTCGTGTCTCATATATGACACACTAAATTGCAACATGTAAGAAGAATGCCACTTTTCAATTATTTAAAATAATCATACAAGAACTTAAAATGAATAATTATGTTTAAAATATTCAAAGGTTAATAATTTAATTGGCTAAATATTTAGGCACAATTAAATGGCGCCAGACACTGAATGCTAAATGAAAAAACTTACAGTAAAACGCATTATATTTAACTGATTTAGGTTTTTTGGACAATCAGCGTTTTATGACTTTTAAATGCATGGTTTTGACTGATTCATGTGACTTGGATGTCCGTATTGACATTATTTTTTCTTTTTTTTTCGCCAAGAACTGCATCACAACGCTATTTGCGGTTCATGTTTAATTTAATAGCTCGGTTTTATGAGTCTAATGAAGTGTCATTTTGAAATAAAATGTTAATTGTCCTTCAAATGTTTTTCTGTGGAATTGTTTTGGTTCTTATTTTAATGGCTGGATTTAAGTTCTCTAAATTGAAATCGGTGCCTCCTTTTGCGTTATTCCAACAGTTTTTAAAATTTACGAGTTGACTTTTTATTGAACTATATTAAATTTGGTTGCGTTATATTAAATGTAACCCTTTTGGTCATCATAACAACGTGTTAGATCCTAATTAATGCGCATAAAGTAGGCATTTTCCTTTCCTTCTATAAATATTTTACTTTACACCTAACGCAAAACACGGAACTATCCATTGTGTAATAGAAAATTGGCGTATTACACAAAAACAGGGTGACTTGCTCGAGGTCGGCGCCTAATCATGCTTTAATAATGATTGATGATCTGCGAATCTAGCGAACTAGCGAAGCTTGTATCAAACGATTACGTAGCAGCTTTATAGATAATCGTATTGTAGGCACAGGAAATGATGTGTCATATCAGACCACAATTCAAAACCCAACCCTTTACTGAAATCTTCATCACATCGACAAATATAATTGTGTACCTATGTCACAAGTTTATTAGCAAAATCAAAGATATGTTTTTAAAAAACAGAACAAATAATATATGTAAATACTTTTCTACTTGGGACTAAACTACTTTATGTATGCAGTTTATTATTTTACATGCGTGGAAATTCTTTACTACTCTAGCGTCTTTCTACAGTCGATTGGTCCATCCAAAGGTTGCCTGTAAGAAGTTGTTCTTAACCGATAAGGCCTCCATTTATTCATATTCGTTAAATTGATATGCTCCTAAACGTAAACTATATTAATAACTAGCTAATCCCCTCGGCATTACTCGCGGTTATTGTCGTACCGCGGGTACCGTTATCCGCGGGGCGAAGCTAGTCTAAGTTACTCCTTGTAATATCGGCTATCTACCAGTGAAAGTTCTGTAAAAATCGGTCCAGCCGTTCCAGAGATTAGTAGGAAAAAACAGACAGACAGGCACAAAAGTTTAAAAAAAAAGTTTGGTATATGTGAAGATGATGATGTTTTCCTAGCCGATTACGGCCATGGCGGCCAGTTTCAACGGAGACCAGCCAACTACGCAGACGATATTATAGTGCACAAGTGTGTAACAACACAACTTAAAAACTCCGAGCTGTTATTAAGCATTTATATAATCAGAAAAACTCAATAACACTTTTGGCCCGACCCGGAATTCGATCCCGATACCTCCCGATTGGCAATCGCATACGTCAACCGCTAGACCAATAAGGCAGTTTGGTATATGTACCGTGTATACATACATAAGCATTTAGTAAAAAGCGGTAATTTAAATATTACAAACAGACACTCCAATTTTATTTATTTGTGTAGATTGGTGTACAATAAAGTTTATTCTATTCAATCAATTTTTATATCATCAAGGGACGGCATAGAAAGTAATGTGAGGCAGATCAAACTTAATATGAAGATATTAAAGTTATTATCGTACAATTCACGCAATATGCAGACATTTCAAACGCAAAATCAAATATCTATGTTACAAGTTTTGGTCTGACTCTATATTTTGTAAATTGACGACGACATCTAGTGCTTTTGGAATTTCAGTCAATTATAATTTATTATTAAGTTAGGGTAAATGAACGTTCATTTATTTTATATTTAAAATGATATGTATTAGAGTCAAATTTGGATTGAATCAGTGCAAAACTATGTGTTTTTGAAGCGTTTATAAATCAACTAAACTTTTATCAATATACTAGCTGACCCACGCAACCTCGTTTGCGTCTTATATTGCCCGTAGCGTGAAAATTTTCCCCTCGTTTTTGAAACTTTCTTCATTGGTGCTGTGCTCCTATTAGTAGTGATGATATTATGATGATACTATATATAGCCTATAGTAAATTTTCTCTTCTCGATAAATGGACTATCCAACACTGAAAGAATCTTTCAAATCATACCAGCGGTTCCTGAGATTAGCGCGTTCAAACAAACAAACTGTACTCTTCAACTTTATTGTTAGTATAGATTTAAAACGATTCATAATTCGATCCAAGTGAAACCTAACTCGCAATCAAATATGTACCGAGGAGATTCGCTGAAGGAGACAATCGCTGCAGTTTATAACTAAATTGTAACGCCATTATCCTATTCCGTATTGATTGACGTTGCCGTGAAACTTTATTGAATATCCCTCTTGTTTAAAGCGGCATCCTTTAGCACGTGTAAATTGCGCCAACACTCAATCTCAACAAGTAGGGATGATGATTGATATCCGACTGTAATTTTATCTCTTCACATTTCTGACCTACCCTTTGCTGTGAGAAAGATGAAATAATTGCTAGAAACCTTATGGCAACATTAGCACACTCTAAGCACGAGTAGGAGGGAGGACCCAGCAAGCAAAGAAAGAAATTAGCCAACATTGCTAGCTGTCTTTTTTGTTCTAAAATAGAATAGCTGGAGAACTGAGTATATCACTAATACTTGAGAGGCAAGTGAAGTTTTGGATAATTTATTTGCCAACTTAGGTTTATGGTCCTTGCGGAATTTTTATCAGCACTTTTAAATGGCATTGAGTTTTTAGGGCAACAACATAATAACCTTTATATGTATGAGACGAATCTATTCAGACGTTATCATTGACTATTTCAAAGAACCCGACAGAACTCAGAGGTGTGTCGCATCGCGCTGATCACAATCACCCTCTTCTACAGTTTTGTTATTCAAATCTCGGGAGCACTAAACTCGCTCTTTATTTAACAGTTGGCACTCTAACACATGCTGTGCGTCTGAATGATCGATTACTATGAACATTGCCGTCTCTCGCAC
Organism: Spilarctia lutea; assembly: GCA_916048165.1. Lineage (NCBI taxonomy): Eukaryota > Metazoa > Arthropoda > Insecta > Lepidoptera > Erebidae > Spilarctia > Spilarctia lutea. Next base: position 11,780,046 of record OU696487.1, read on the forward strand.
CTGCATAATGGCACAATTGCACTTCTTGTCATCCCAAAAAAACGTCGGCTGATACTCGTATATCTGTCAAAATTTAAGTCCTAACCATAAAATAAAAGATGAACAAACGATGAGATAACTTTGAATTCCATCGTTTAAAGAGACGATCGAAAGACGGTTACCGTTACGAATGGACTTAAAGGCAGTAACATAAAAAATATTTTTTTAAACCAAATAGCACACACGGGCCGGGAGCAAAGCTCGGTCCGTAAGTCATCGAAGCTGTCAAGATAAGAATGAGTGAATGAACACCTGCCGCCACTGGTGTTACGCGCGCCCACGCTCAACGCTTCCATTTTGTAATACAATTTTGTTAATGTGTTCGTAGCTTACAGTTTTGGGTTTTATGTTATCTGTCTTTAATGTCCATATTTGAATACACCAAATGATATGTTTAGACTGTTACCGAAATAAGGTAATTAGGAACTTGGGCTAGAGCGATTATACTCTTAAATCGCTTTAAAATTAAGAGTAGAAATGATAGATGTTAATTTTAAAGATTGTAAGTAACGAAACTTGAAGTCCGGAATCCGGAACTACTTTTATTTTTATTACCATTGAGGTTATTTGTTGTGTTATGTGCTCATTTCTTAGTTTTTTTATTGACATATTCGATAAAAAATATATCAGGTGATATCCGTTGTTGAAGATTCTTGAGAATGTGTTTATTTTTCCGCATTTTGTTTCTCGGTAGAGATTAGTCATGGTGAGACCCTCAGTATTTATGAAAACATTATTTAGCCGACGTTCTCGCACTATTTATCGGTTTTAATTGGTCTAATTGATGGGCGGTACCCTTCGTGGAACCTCGGTAGTATCTTTGGGAAGACCTACAATTGGTGTCTTTCCTGAGAAACTTAAAATTCATTTATTTAATGCAGTATAATATTAGGTTTCTCTCCTTATCATCATTTACAAAAGAAAATCTAAAACTACAAATAAACACGGAACGCTTTGTATAGATGGTTGGTATTAATAATATATAATATAATATTTAATGTTATAGTACAGAGGTTTATTTAATAAACGTTTGTATACGCACAGACTATTTTACGTCTCAGCTTTTGATATTTAATTTATTTATTTTACATTACTAATGCAATGTAAAAATTGTTCGTTCTTAAGAATATCATTTTACGCCCTAAAGTCTTTCCAGCCCCTCTAGCCAACGTTTTTCTTTCTGCAATCTTTAACGATTGCAGAATAGATTGCAATATGGCTAGGGGGACACCTCTCTGTTTCTATATGTGCACTATTTTCAACAAAAAGTAGTACCATTTGGCAACTTTAATGAGTTCGTCAATATAATTTTATTATAATTTAGTAATATTGACAATTGACAAATCAAATATTTCAGACACTGTCAATAATTTCCTTTGAAACTCAACTCGTGACAACCGTCACGATTTGTAAGTTTAAATATTGAATTACACAACAGTATCCCGATAAAGCATTTAAATCTGTTAATCATATACTTATAGATTATATTTATGAAAGATCTTAACCAACTTACTTTGGCGCTAATTTCTACCGGCACATGGCACCGGTAATTGCTACAGTTTAACATACATTCGCAATATTGTTAGTGCGACAATCTCGATTACTCGAAGTTTTACTTCCAGCTTCTATGCCAGAATAATAACAAAACAGGAAAGTACGTGCCTTACTTTCAACATTTATAATCATAACTAAAAAAATTACAGTCATCGTTGCTAAAGAGAGCTCTTAAACTTACCCCGGTCTGATATAAAATCTTGAGATCACCCTTCTGTGGCATTGATATTCTCTTGTGGGGAAGAAACGACAGCTTTTCTGGTCTCCTTAGATGTAGCTCTGCTGAAGGCCTGAACGCCTCCAACGGTGTTCTTATCACAGCTCGAACCTCGCAAAGTGCCCACGCTAATAGCAAAGGGATAAACACTTGCATGTTTGCTTGCACTATTAATAAAACACTATTCAAATCAAATGTAACGTTCGATTTGTTTAAAAATTGTGAGCGGTGTTCGATATTCGGCGTTCGTGCGTGTTGGTGTCGCGTGCGGTGTGTCGCGTCATGAGGTCGGGCAAGCTCGGACTGGCAGCAGCGCGCCGAGGCAGGTACGACCTAGCCTACGCGCCCGGTATAACCACCTTCGACTGCGACCAGTGTGACTTGATTCTTTAGAAGCTTTCCTGTCAATTTGGCGCGAGAACATTTATTTGCTCATTGATAAAATTATTTAGTACTTTAATATATAAATAAAAATATCAAATATATTTGTTAAAGTTTTTTTTGAATTACAACTAAACTGTTACTAAATTCGCTTCAGCTTCGCTAGTAAAGTATAAAACACAAATATAATTTCTTATGTATTTTTTGTTTTGTTATTTACTTTATTTTAATATTGTTATAAAGTTAGACAATATTACTAGACTAGACTGTCTTAACCTGAAAATATAAATAAGGGTTATAATCTGCAAACTGACAAAACAATCAAGATCATATAATGATTTCTTTGACTTAATGTATCAAAATTACATATTTAGTGATTGATTTAGTCTTAACTAATCAAGGATTAATATATCTCTAAAACTTTTTACTAGGTGAACGTTATGTGACGTCATAAAATATGTTTTTCTTCACGGACCAAGACTATTTGGTTGCGACTGGTTGACTTCCTACCGACGATGTTTTTTTACACAATCTTGTTGCTCTGTTACAAAGGTGCGTCCACAGATATTGCACGATGTATTCATTAAACATTAATAGGGTTAACTTTCTTATATAATGATAATAAATCATTTGACAGTTATAGTTGAAATATTCGGTACGGCTTAGCACTACGTTTTTCTTCCTAGTAATAATAATAAATTTACCTAACCCACTAACTGTCTACGAATATTCAATTTGCTGTGACTGAATATATAAATAATATATGAAAACAAAAACTTTTCTGTTTATTTACTGTGGTGGCTTAAACTCATCAAATGATCTACGGCATCTCAGTCGACAGTCGAAATTGACCATTGACTAATGTACCTTCGTAGTATTTGATAACTTAGACCACCATGAAATATTTCACGAAAATATTTTCTTTTCTTTCTTTTATTCAATACCTTACCTTACCTTGTTTAATAACTACAATTTATTTTTACTCAAACCTGAAGAATTATATGACACTAACAGGATAATAAAACCCATACAATCTAAAAAAAAACACTTCCGGGTTTCAAATTTTAAGCGGAGATTATTTACTTCATTCAAGTGCGTTGAAAAAAGAATACAAAAAAATAGATAATACCCGCAACAAGTAAAAAGGGTGGTGTTTCTCGTAATAGTCACTTGACCAACAAAAGCTTTTCCACCGGCCATCTTACGTATACAATTGTTTTATGCTCAAAACAATACCATTCATGTATTCGTAGAACAGGATTTCAAGTCATTGATGTGAATTCGAAAAGATTCCATTGTTAATGTAACGCGACCTTACATCTTCCGTCCTTCTCGCTCCCATTCACCACGCGGCCGCATGAATGAACCGCTTCTTATGAATGGACACAGTCGCTATAGTACTATATGTACCTACCTGCAATTGTAGGTATAGGTGTTGTTTATATCGAGTTATATGAGTGTCGGGGAATACAGTATGTATATGCATAGCTGTTGGAACCAATGGCACGTGGTCAATCGTCTTTTTATTCTGTATACGTAATAAATGTTCGGAGAGGCGAACGTTGCTTTTAAAATAAAGCGTGTTTTGCCAAGAGTGTGGACTTTGGATATGATTTATGCTGATTATATTATATAGATTGTATAGTTCGAATTTCTGCGAACTGTATATGTATAATTTATGGTTAGTAAAACGTGTTTTCTAATATTCAATTCATTCATGTGTACCAGCTTTGTCATTTTTTTATCTCTTGACAATCTTTTGAGTCTCGGGTTCTTGGTTCAATTCAACTTTAAATTAAATAACATGGACATAATGATATGTATGTATATCCTATAAATTTATTAATTATTGCTTAGAGTATAGATATTTTTTTGCAAAATATGTCGACACAGTTGAAAGTGGTTTCCTCAAAGTGCTAAAGTAAGGGGATTTTCAAAAAGGGTATCCACTTTATATTTTAACAGTAATGTCTGCCGTGACAATTTTTTCACTTACGGACAGGTCTTAAAAAATAATAGACATTTTTTGCATAACTTTTTCCAAATGTATATTCGTCTAGATGTCTAAAAAGTTTATAAGCAACGCAGTCAAAGTTTACAGCTCTATAATTCCACGTTTTGTTAATTGTACCACTCATTATTGGTCGTGTACAATTCTGTTATTGCAAAAAGTTTAAATTAAGAATGATAAATGATTATTATATTCAGGCAGCGTCACGTAAGGTTACAATTAGACCTTCAGAAAGCTTGCGTAGGAAGTATGTTCTTATACAATCTTCCATTATTATAATTGGCCTTGTACTCAACTGTAAAACAATATTTTTATTGTTTGATATAAACCAGCTATAAATAGTGTAGCATTATACCTTTAAATGTAAACAAACTACACAATATATCTTTACTTTTTTTACGCGAGGTATGCCTTAAGAGATACGCGCCATTTGTACATGGTCAGTCATTTCATGGATTATTTTATGTAAACTGTTTATGTAATGTACAATAAACATTATTCTATTCTATTCTATGCTTTTCGCACCATACCCTCCCTTCGTGAGGAAATGAAGGGCGTTTGTTGTTCTCCCGGAGGACCCGTCTACCCACTACCCCTACCTACCTCGGCAGTCGGGAGAAACTCCAAGAACGCATGTCTTTATTTGTTTTCTTCATTATCGTCTTTTAATTACACACTAATAAATTCATACCATAGTATTATCAGAACCACAACATTGGATATAGTTACTGGTTATAGCCGTTACTGGTTATAGTAAGATGCCAATCGGTTTCTCTGTCACTATCTTACAGAGTTCATAACTAGCAAACCATCCCACCTTTAGAACCATCATCTTTGAAATTCTCGAATTTCCTCGACTAAAATATGCATTTAATAAACATATGTATAAACCTTTCTCTTGAATTACTCTTTCCATTAGTGAAGACCTCATTATAATATATGTAATTTGAAATATGTAAGCGTACAGGAACTAAAAAGAACTTCATTGTCACCCGACTACGCTGAAGCCCAAAGTAAAGTAATATTTAAGCACTCAACCTATGTTTGTATGTTTCACCGTAACGCATAAACTACTGAACCGTGTGAAACGAATGATTGTGTCTATAGGTTCGTAAAATAACCTAGGTCACATATGCTACTTATAATGTATACATTTTATGTAGTCGGGTTATAGTTTTTAAACTTTATAAAACTCCAAAATAAATATTGTGAGACCAATGTAAGTTGCGTATAAAAGAAGTAATAAACGTGACTTAATGTATTTGTTTTACGTTATAAATAATTATAATGAAGCTCTTTCAACTTATCTTTATTTCTTGTTGTTTATTAGCACGAACATATAAACAATTTTCTTTGACCTTTTACTTGACCTCGCTACAATGATTAATTTAAAAAAATCATAATAAATTGTTAGGTGAGATTTTAAATTCTTATTTTCATTGCTAAACACGTTTATAAATACATTTATTTCTGACAAGTATTATAAATACTTGAGTCGTATTTTTTTGATGTTGATATTTTTCAAATTAATTACTCTGCTATGCTCTATTCGTAATAATGTTACTATAGTAACCATTGTCAATTGATAATAATGAAGGAAACAAAACCGGAACTATGAAATGAATACTCCACTGTTCCTTCAAGCTTCGAAATCAAATTCAATTGAAAAAATCCTAGTACGGTCACGTTTCCAAGAGTTGTCATAAATGTGGATAACAGAAGAGCACTCGAGCTTTTGTGTAGGTAGAACTAGACAAAGGTGTCTAAAGAGGCACTTCACTACGAGTGGTCAGCGTTTTTTTGCAGCGCTGTTTGCACCTTCTCGCTACGCTGTCGGCACGCGCACCGACAGGTAGGGTTGTCGAAGATCCTTTGTTGATAGTGAATATATATAACATAAAAGTAATATATTTATATACCTTATATTCACTTCAGTTATACAAATGATTATCAAGGAATTTATCTACCTGCAAAATATATACATATTTTGTTATCACGAAACGTATTTTATATAACAAAACAGCAATTAACGTATTTCGATTTTCTCGTTACCAACTTTTATTGAGTGAAACTTATTTCAAGAATTCGTGTTTATAAGCCAGTGGGAAGCATCGGTAGATTTTAAAATTAGTGAGCGTTTATTTTGATTGAACCAAAAATCGAACCAAGTGTCGTGAATTAGAGAGTGCTATTTCCAGCAGTGGACTGCGATAAGATGATAATGATGAGCATCTATTTTGATTGATCATAAATATTTGATGATAATTTCAACTCATAGCATTCCTCAGAAAAATATCTTAAAAGGCAGGCTTTCTTTCTTTTCATTCGAAGAAACTCTAAAATACTAGGAAATATTTATAGTATAGGTTACAATTTACACGTGGTTAAGAACATAAGTAAGCACTGCAAACATGAGTATCAAGTTACGATTTTTACTAGATTATATGCCTGAGTTATTGCGTTTTTAATAATAATTAAAATGAAGTTAAAAGAAACACGCTTACCAAATTCGGTTATATACAAACAAACATACAGACAAAAGCAATAAAAGCAAGTTAAAATTAGTTAAGATGGAAAGCGAAGAAAATTGTAGCATTAAACAATTGCACATCGGACTCCTAAATAGATATATATATTAAAAAAAATATATAGCACCAACCCTATGACTGTTTGTTCCTGAATATCAGATAAGATTTTTTCTATAAGTGTGAACTTAGAAGTGTGAAACCCAATTAAGTTCTATTTTTTTCACTAAGTAGATACTTGTTAGTTTTGTCAAGTCATTTAAGTTTATCTTTTGCGGAAACTCCAGTAACGATGCCTTACAATAACTTTATTTTTTTATTTTAAGAATAATAACAACATTGGTCTTAGACTTTAAACTTGTTAAAACCGCCATTAAACTAAGCTTCTCCTTAGAAAGGCCAGACGAATTATGCTATAGGGTTTGTTGCAAGTAATTTACTACTCTCCACGTGGGCGAGCCACGCTTGGGCATGCCTGGGCCGGTTCGACCATAGTGATACCACGATCTCACAGAAAACCGGTGTGAAACAGCGCCTGCGATGTGTTTCACCGAGTGAGTGAGGATACCGGAGGCCCAACCCCTCCCCTTCCTGAAAGGCCGTCAACGCACTTGTAAGCCTCTGGTGCTGCGGGTGTCCATGGGCGGCGGTAATTGCTTACCATCAGGCGATACGTCGGCTCATTTGTCCTCTAATAAAAAATCCTTATATTTGCTCTGATGCTGTGTTGCGTAGTTAATCAATTTAGTTGTACCCAAAATTATTATATTCAAAATCAAATATTTTATGTCATATGAATAAAGTGGAGACGGTCTTATCACAAAAGAAACCACTGAATGACGCATATTCGTATCCGAAATAATAATTTTTGTCCACACAATTTAATGAATAAAAGTTGTCGACTCAAGGTCGTAGAATCAAGCTTATCTTATCGATGTTAAAGTGTTATAATTACACTTTAGTGAAATGATTGCTATGTAATGTTTAGAGCTGGAAAATAAGTCTTTACTCACCCAAGTTAGTTTAAAAAAAAATGTTTAGTTATGTTTACAGCGACCTCGTGGTGAATCGTGGTAGTTACATTACTCCAGAGTGTTTATCGTATTTCTATGTATAACAGTATTATGCATATTTTGCATTAGTCTGGTTAGTGCTATATATGCTTAAAAAGTCTTGTGTGTTGAACCTAAAAGTAAATACTTAATTAATATCGTCCTAGGTATAGTCAATCTGTTTTATTATTGCGAAATGCATTTTGTCATTTTGTAATTTCAATATCTTTGAAAATAACATAGTTACAAATATTAGACTCATTTTGTACTTTTGTGTTCCATACAAGCCTCTAAATATATTATTGCTACAACTGCAAGCAACTGCTTTCTATCACAACTGCAATACTACTATTATTATAAACGCGCAAGTTTGTAACTATGGATGGATGTTTGTTACTGTTTCTCGCAAAAACTACTGAATAGATTTTGATGAAACTGTACAATAATACAGCTTAAACACCAGAATAACACATAGGCTACAATTTATAAAGGTAGTAACTTCGCCTCGCGGCGTTCAGCTAGTCTTTTATGAAATAACGATTTATAATAATACAATTCCCATTTGTTATTCATTTAAAATAAATCGTTTGTAATATAAAGAAAAGCTGTTTTCGTACCTATATTTTCTTTATTATTGCCTAGTCACGGCACATTCGTGATAAGAAATATTAACTTTAGCCTGTCATACGTATCTTGATGGAAACCAACACGATATAAAGGAACACGAAAGTGATAGTATATCCCTCGTCAGTTAATTACGAAGGAAAACTTAGCTCGTTTGTAACAACTAGGTTGTTGGGAACTCTGCTATCCACTTGGTCGTTAAAACTTTTAATAATTAACACTGGAGGTCACGCGATTTTGAACTGGGAGTTTTAGTTATTACTATAATTTTCGAACGAACAAAAAAAAGAACGATAAGATAGACATAACCAAAATAATTTATAAATACTCTGAATGTACAGTGTGAATTGTATCTTTATACCTAAATAATAAAAATAAATATAATTAAAAAAATACTTACAAACATAACATGCAGCTGAAATCCCAAACATGGTACAAAATTCGAAAACATCCCGACCTCGTTAATTAACAATATGTTGGGAGGAAAATAATACGTACACCAACACTCTTTTACCCAATCCGAAAATTTTAAATTTATATCTATCACTACTTGATCACATGAATGACCGAGTCTACTACGATAACATATGTTGCAGAAATCAACGCCTGGAATAGAACATAAGCATACATTAATCTCGGAGTAACTGATTATGAACTCTGTACAAAAGCTGTAAGGCTATAAACTAATGAGAGAAAATCGTGCGACCATGACAACAATCGATACTAGCGTTTGTCTTATAATACTTATAAAAAACTAGGAGTTCTTTACGCACGGTAGAGAATTTATACCGGGTAGTAGCCAGCGATATGCTTTATAACAGCTTATAAATTACATGAACACAATTACCCTATCTACAATAATAAATCAGTGAAAACTCAAGATCCTTTAAAATATGAAACATAGTTTTAATTAAGTACTTTGTTATTCATATTTCATTACACGATATTTTTAACTACTTAGCACTACAATGTTAAAATTTAATAGCTAAGTGTCATGTAAGACCTTGAATTCAAAACATAAACTTATAATATTATGAATATTTTTGGTTCAAACAACACTGAGCTCGTTATTAGGCTATTATCTGGTTTTATGGCACCCTAATCCATTATTAATGTTCGGCTTTTACGATTGTTTGTAATTATAGCAAAGGGTTTGCGTTTTACATTTCTTTTTGGTACACATTTTTCAAAATTTTAATATATTTAAATGCCTCTTTACTGAAGACCGACTCTTTATGCCAAATATGCCTTGATATATAAAAAGATATATACTGTTTTTCAATAATAATATTTTTATAAATTTGTTTGTATTTTCAAGATATTACAATATATTGAAAATTATCATCTAAACCGTAAACAGATTACATAAAAAAGTAAGTGACAGAAGACAGAAGAGCGTGACATATGAATTATTTTTACTTTTAATATAGAATGTAGAAAGACAAACAAAACTTCCGCATTATGAATATACCTTTAGTGTCACGGGGGACTTTACAAATATACATGTATGGGACACAATGAACATCCAAACTTAGAACATCAATGTGTGACTCACACAAAGTGTTGTCCCATGTAGGATTAGAACCAATAACACTTGGCCCAGAAGAAAACGGCGTGCCGACCACTTAAGCCACTAGGTCAACCGTGCTGTCAGATATTTGAACCCGTACTGTTTTACAAATTTAGAAAATACGTTAAAACTGCTACGTGAAGCTTCAATTTATACTGACCAATTAAATAAACCAAATGATTGACGACAAAAAATCCTAAACACATATAATATTTTATATGTTTAGTTAAGACTCTGTTAAAATTCAGTTTTTTTAATCCTTTTTTGAGGAGCGATTGCGTAATATGTACTATCTTACGAAATATTTGATAGTTCGAAACGTTTTGTAAAGATTAAATTTAGAATATTTCTTTATTTATGATCATTATCATCATGATAATAATCAATTTAAGTAATATCAATATAAATAATGTATAAACGGTAACTATTTTCAATATAAATTATTAACCATTGCTCGGTAAAAATATACAATACCATGATCTCACAGATAACATGTTTAAAACAATTCTTTCCTTGTTTTTCACTGAGTAAGTTTACTGAAGCCCAAAATCTTCCATCTTAAAATGATTTTATAATATTACTGATTTACCATGTTGACCCTATATGAATTAACGCGCATACTTACAAACATATACATGTGTGTATGTTTGTAAGTATGCACTCTTAGTATTAGTGTATGTACACTTAAGAACAGATTATTGACTTAATCTGTGTTCTGTCTTTGTACTTTGAGCTGAAAAGAAATGGTAGTCTAGCTTCAAGCGCGTAACGATTATGTACGAATCTAATCTCGCGCACGAGTTCTCAAGCACATTTATTTTACTAATGTCGACCTCGTCTAACTTTACACGTGCTGCAGTCCCGATATCGCCCACCCGTGACCTCCACATCCACACAAACACCATTCAATCTTGACATTTTTCACAAATATCCCCGTAATACCCCATAATCATGTCTAATGACGTTATTTTACTAATATTTTTCGACGGTCTGTAGACGTCATAAGATTAGTAAATCCATTTTCTTTCAGTTCGTCTTGCATTTATTTTAATTGACGTTTTATTGAAAGTAATTGGAAAATAACCGCAGAAATTTCATTAAGAGTTCATTATTAATGCAGTTAAACTTGAATTTTAGACATAAACATAACTTGCTACGTACGTTATATAAGATAATTAGAATAAAATGTACGCTTATCGCTGACTATTCCTACAAAAAGCCATAAATAAATAATTAAATCTCTAAAATTTTGGTATGCAAAAAAGATTCATTGATTCTATTATTTTTGTAATTTTCTTTAAAAATAAATCCCGCGTTAGAATTATTCTTGTGTCGTTTCGAGAGTATACAAACATACATAAGACGATCAAAAAGAACACCCAGATTTTGACCAATAATTTGTAGATCACACAAAATTTTGTGCTATGTGGGGCTATGTGCTTTGTGCCCACCACACAAGCGTCAAAAGCGGCGCGGTAATCACTTAATCCACTGCGCTACCAGTGTATTCATTCAATGTTGGTATTGTAAGTACATTAATGTGTCATGTGTACATGCACCCCGTGGTATAATTGGCCAAAACCTCCTTGCTAATTAGAGACTCAGCAGTGGACTTTTAAAGATACATGATTAATTACATCCAGTTATTTCAAACTCGTCCTATATGTACTATAAATATTTTAATTTAAGAAGTAGTATACGAGTAAAGTACCCGGAAAGAACTTACTAAACACTTTTTATTTTTCAATCTTAAGTCATTACATAAAATCTAATTCACCCGGCTCCCTTGTATTTTGAAATTTCTTAAGTAACTGTATCATCCGGTCTATCCTTTTTCCTGTTGGACACCTGTTACTGTTACCTCAAGTCAGTTCGCTTACTTAGCAGGTTACAAATACATTTATTGTGGGCGATAATTTAATAGGCCTATTGATATTATTATTACAATAATTAACAGCCTCGATAGCATTGTACAATCATAGTATATTAATGTCGAATTACAACAATATTAATATTCTACTATGTTATTGTAATACTAAAATTTGTCCGCGGTGTGTATGTCGACTATCGCGGTAAAGATTAGTAGTAGCAAAGTTATCTCCATGTCAAATTTAATTGAAATCTTTGCGGTTCGGCCATGAAAGCATAACTGACAGACATACAGAGTTACTTTTGAATTTATGAGAAATTAGTTAAATTAGTATGGATGCTATGTCGGGTATTATTTATCTTCTCTCTCTGTTGACTCGATTATACATATTTCTTCACCCAAACCGTATTTTTCTAAGAATAGCTTGACCTCTAAGTTAAATATAAACTATTACTTTGGTGTTCCGTCCTTGATGTAATTACTGAACAAAGGTAAACTACTGTGTTAAGTAATTTGGTATTGATTGCACTTTAATGGAACAGAATGACATATTTAATGAAAATTAAGGGATTCAGATGGGGTAAACATGCTGTAGGACTATTGTTATTAAAAGTTTAATAAAATATTTTAAAATATATTTTATATAATTTAATTAGGTCTAAAATTCAGAATAGTAATCTGGAGCAGGATACAGATCTATATCTAGATCTTCTGTGTTGCGTTATGACAATATAAAATATTACAAGTAAAATAGGTTTGTTTTAAATTACTAAACACATTTTACATTCATTGTTCACTTTAAAATTTTACGCAAAAATTAACAAACTAATTTAAAAACGGACATTACAACACCAAGTATATTTCATAAAGCATACATACTCGTATTGACCATTGAAATTGTTTTAAATATTGTTACCTTAATACATATATCCACTGTTGCAAAGAAGCAATAAAAGTTTAATTGCCATTCATACCATAAAATGTATTGCATAACACGCTTGTACTTTGTGCACACGTGTATGTGAACACACCATACATAGCACCTATCACGATCCATTAGACCATAAGTTCACGGTTGATCTCGACTAATTAGTCGTAATAGACATCTGGGCGACAGTTCATGGCTTATTTGTAGAACATATTTTGTAACTATGTATACTAATATGTGGTATTGGAACGTCAGAACTTTCGGGCAAATGAAAATTCAAATTGAGTGACAGGTATACGATCTGAAGCTATTGCACCGATCCAATAATCCAGTGTACCGTTTTATCAACATTTAATTTCAATGTACATATGTTCAATTTTATTCTTTCTAATCCCTGTGTACCTGGTTACGACGACATTAATGTTGCCTCCTATTAGGTAAATGGGTCTACAATAATATTGTTGGCGAAGTATGGGAGTTACTACGATCTAACTATCTGCGGGAATATATATGTATCTAATCTACATAAAGATCGAGTGGCTTAGCAGATTTTTAGATATTAGATCTATTCTATCTATTTTTAGATAGATTGTTCCATACTTAGATATGTCATTAAGTTTATGTATTTATACGAGTATGTCGAACAGAGGTCAAGTAAAATTAGGCATAAAAATTAGTCTCTTATCCTTCTAGTCCAGGTGGTCGACTGCTGATATCAATATTATTTTGCTATATAAATTCTAACCGATTTTTAATTGAATGGTTTATGTGTGTAAAAAAAATTTTAGAACAGATGCATACGTTTCGTTTTACCATTTATGTTTAATGATTGTTAGAATTTGCTTTTGAAATGAGTCATGCAAAACTGACAAACACACCATACATTTAAAACAAGTGAGCATTTGAAAGATGTTTAAGGCTTGTTGTACCCTGATTTAGTTAAGGCATCTTCTCTATTTCAAATGGATATTTTAGAAAACATCTCCCAGTAAAAAGCTCCTCTAATATGAAGCTTTGAAGGCTGTAACCGTTTTACTTAACAATTGAAAGGATTAACAAATGCAGCTTTTAAAGCACAAATGACGTCCACCAAAAACATAATCATTTCCGCTCCACCGCCTGTCTTGTAAGCAGGTGGTCACACTATGATTGTACAGTGCGTAACTACATAAGGTGTGACTCAGCCTACATCTACTCAAATATGTCTCGTGTACGATATGTTTTAATCGTTTTGAGCCATATATGAATATTCTATATATAGAAAATCGGAGCAATGTGACGAGTGGGCGGTGATGCTTGTTACGTGCAATCAGATGACTTGATTGGAGATTTTGTTTTGCTTTAGGAATATACTTACCTATTTTTTTACCCGACTATTGCGACTCCAAAAGGAAGGGTAATAGTTTTGACAGTCTTATGAATTCACGATTTTAATGAATGGAGGTGACAATAGATTCGTAACAATGGCCAGGGTGACATCCATACTAATATTACAAATTCGAAAGCAACTCTGTCTGTTACGATTAAATGGCTAAACCGCAGCACCGATTGTAATGAAATTTGGCATGTCGATACTCTGATTATTGAAAAAGGACATAGGCTACTCTTTATCGTGATAACCTACATACTAGGTTGGCTGAGCCGCGAGGAAAAGCTAGTAGTTTTATCAAAAGTTTATACCTAAAGTTAAAGTTAGGGTTAAAGTTTTTGTTACTTGTTTACTTTTACGAAAGTATTTTAAATGATTTACGGTGCTTATAATTACTAGCAAAATGATTTTGTGATATCACTTTTGCATTGCCAATCCGATGAACCCAAATTTAATCAACCCAAGCTTACGAATAGGCTGAAAGACAGAACGCTAAAATACGTCCAATGTCACCACTCTCTTTAGAACACAATCTCGTGTGCTTTACTTCCTTTATGCGTATGTAATAAAGGGTCGTTGCATAAAAGTAGTAAGAGTAAAAAATAAACAATAGAGAACTTAAAAATATATAAAATGTTGCCACATTTAATAAAGTGTGTAACTCACTGTACAAACTTACTCCAAGGTAAGTTTACCGTAGACATTTAAGTGTCCATATAAGCAAGCCATGATAGGAAACAGTGGGCTTCATCGAGTGGGTTTGAACCCACTACCCCGATTCTGTGGGTAGGTGTAAACAAATTACATAACGAAGTTGCGACAACTGAGGCAGGTTGTCGAGTACATGTCGCAAGATGTTTATTATAAGACTGGTTATATTATACTTAAAGGAAACTGCTATTAAATGTGTTAAATAGCTACGAAGGTATATAGAGCTTACACAATAAGCTAATCGATTGAGTAAGTCTATGATATACTTTACAATAGAGAATTCCTAGCAACAACAGGAAAAGGAATTGCATAAAATTCTGGAACTAGTTTTGCAAATGAAAACAGTCTTAACAAAGAATTATTTCTCTTAAATACCTTACGTGAAACTACAATTTGCCAACTGCAGTGGTTCAAGCCAAAATAAGAATAATATGTAGATTAATTGACATTGAATATGATTAAAAAAAAGTGATTGTCGAGGTATCTCATAGATAAGAAAAGCGATAGCTCAGATGCATTTCTTAGTACATAGCTCGAAAAGTAAGTGGGTATCCTGTTTTTATAGGTTGTGTAGTCGTTCGTCAGTTTTCTAAATGACTAATTATATCTGTTTTCTAGCAGGCGCTATCGACGTTTGCCTATGCGCGGCTCACTTCTAACTCTTACTTTTCAACGGAAAGGGCAGACTTGTGTCATTATCGAATATCCTCTGACTGATCGGATTTAATTTGTTCTTATGTTATGCGTTATCGTGACGGGAAACCGTCGACAGGAAGCGAGTAAAAATGTTATGTCGGCCGAGTAATGGCAAGCCAACACGGATAGGCTTTTTACTTCGCTCTGGCAGGGCTGCCTCTCGAGTGGGCCCAAGATTATAACTGTACTCGCATTAACCTTTTTTTACAATTGTACTCTTTGGAGTCAATGTCATATTAAATTAAAGATACGTTCACAAAATTGTGTAGATACAATTTGTTTCTTATAGACTCCATTATCGGAACTGATATTATTAAATAATGACATTAAGAACAAACTCGTTCTTAAATATTTAGAGCTCTGTAACCGTAACCGAAATAATCGGATATCCGAAATACTAATTTGAATTTAATCTTTAAATATTTTTGTATAAGAGGATAAATCATTTGTTCTCTTTGTATTTATAAGTAAAGGAAAAACGATAACCTAGAGAAATAAAGGAAATGATTATTTACACATAATTGTAGTTTAAACCAGTCAAAATTAGTCATATATCCGTACCCGTATCCTTGATTAGTACAGTGTAAATGTTTCAGAATTTGATAAAGTTTCACACATTTGATGAATAACGCTAATTTCTTAGCGGTTAAAGCATGGTAAGGACTATGATCGATCATCTTAACAATTTTAAACCATTCAAATAAGAGCCACGCTTCAGCATGAATGGGCCGGCTCGACCGGAGCGATACCACGGCCTCACAGAAAGCCGGTGTGAAATAGCGTTTGTGCTGTGTTTTACCAAGTGAGTGAGGATACCGGAGGCCCATACCCCAACCCCTCCCTCCATCCCCCTCCCCATCCCCCAACGGCCAGTGACGCACTTGTGACGCTTCTGGTGTTGCAGGTGTCCATAGGCGAAAGTAATCGCTTACTATCAGGCGATAAGTCTGCTCTTGTTTTAAAAAAAAACTTCGTCAATAAAAATCGTTTATTGTATATACGACGCCATGTTTTAAATTATAAAAACCTAAACCTGACAAAGTTAAAGGCTATTACGATAAGGATTAGCCATTACAACAATAATAAATGTTAATGTCTACTTAGAATTGTATGCAATTATACTTTTGTAATTCATCACTTGCCCAAACTTCTTATTGTAGTACCTTTATACACACTCACGATATAGCTTTACTAACCAGCTGTGCTCATAATAGCGTTAAATAGTCAGTGATCCATTTAAGTAATGCATATCTAACTTCTTAAGTCTTCTTTTAAAGCGGTTTAAAGGAACTTTGGTGAGTTTTTAATTGTCTGACACAAAACAATTAAAAAAGTTTAATATTCCTACGTAAGATACATGAAATTTTAAAACTTTTTAAAGACATAGCGTCATGTTTTTCATGATCATCACTTTATGATTTTATTAATTAAATCTACACTAATATTATAAAGCTGAAGAATTTGTTTGTTTGAACGCGCTAATCTCAGGAACTGCTGGTCCGATTTGAAAAAAATCTTTCAGTATTGAATATTCCATTTATCGAGGAAGGCTATAGGGTCACGCTAAATCGATAGGAGCGGAGTTCCAATGATGAATGTTTAAATAACGGGGGAAAATTATTACGCTACGGGCAATAGTAGACGTAAACGAGGTTGCGAGGGTCAGCTACTCTAATATATAATTCTCATGTTGCGATATACAGGGTGTCTCAAAAGAAATTTTATATTTGTTTAGCTTACTGCGTGAACGCTGCGTACTTGAGGGGTGCGGGGGTTATGTCAATTGGTAGCTTGGCTCTTGGGGATTCAGTCGCTATGGAGCGTTTCTCGGGAGCAGACCGCGCGTTGTGCGTGCGAGAGTTTTACAAGAACGGTGATTCGACAACTGTCGCGCGTAGAAAATTCTGCAGTATTCGAGGTTTTCGCCACTTAAATGATGCGCCAAGCCTTCCTCTCATTCGACATTGGCTTAAAAAGTTTGAAGAGACTGGATCAACGCTGGATAAATCAAAATCCGGGCGACCTAGGTCATCAAGAACGGTAGAAAACGTGGAGAGTGTTAATCAATCTGTACGTGACGACCCGAGCCTTTCAATTCGGAAGCGCGCGAGTGCTTTAAATGTGCATAGATCATCATTACATCGCATTATGCACAAAGATCTAAAGCTGCACCCCTACAAAATTCAATTGGTGCAAGAATTAAAGCCCCAAGATGCCGGTCAGAGGCTTAATTTCGTAAATCAGATGATTGAGCGATTTTCAACGTTTACCAACATTTTGTTTTCGGATGAAGCTCATTTTCATCTTAATGGCCACGTAAATAAGCAAAACTGCCGCTACTGGAGTTCAGCCAATCCGAAACGCAAACATCAGAAACCCCTACACTCGCCTAAAGTGACCGTATGAGCTGCCATGTCGGCGCGAGGAATTATCGGCCCTTACTTTTTTGAAGACGAAATGGGGCGTACAGTTACAGTGAATTCAGAGCGTTATGTGGAGATGTTAGACAACTTCTTGGTACCTGAACTGCAAAACTTTCCTGGCTATAACCAAAGAACATGGTTTCAACAGGACGGAGCAACTTCACACACGTCCAATATATCTCTGCCACGTGTTCGTGAAATTTTCTCAGGAAAATTGATCTCCCGGAGAGGTGACATAAATTGGCCTCCACGTAGCCCAGATTTAACCCCTATGGACTTTTTCCTATGGGGTTATCTTAAATCTAAAGTTTACGCCAATAAACCAACTTCACTGGCGCATTTGAAAGAAAATATCCGTCACGAAATGGCAGCCATCCCTCACTCCACCTGTCGAGCAGTCATAAGTAATTTTACTGTTCGATTAAATGAGTGCCAACAACGTGAGGGTTTACATTTAGACGATATTATTTTTAAGAAATGAATTCCCAAAAAGTGTATTTTAACAATAAATAAACATTTTTTCTATATACCGCTTCCTTTTTTTTTAATCAATCCACTAAATATGAAATTTCTTTTGAGACACCTTGTATATCACGATGAACTCCGAAACTATCTAACCGATTTTCACGTATTTTTAATGTGTATTTTACCGGCGTATCTGAGATAGGATAGTTAATATCACCCTTAGGTCAATAGGAGCCGATTGTGTTTTAAAAGAGATGCAAACAAAATTGCGTTGGTCAGCTAGTATCAATACATGTATGTATGATAAGATATATGTCAATATTAATGTAATCAACATTGACATGTGTTTGAGAGGTTTAAGCTGTCAATTTACAGCTTCCTACTGCCACGACTATGAGTGTTGTGGTTTCAATCGCCACAGGAGATAACACTTTGTGTGATCTACAAACTGTTGTGTTGTTTGCATCTCTTTTAAAACACACAGGTGTTCTTTGTGTCCGTTTCATGTATGTATGTAAAATCCCAACGACACAGGATATATTTCTTGCGAAAGGTGTCTTTTTAAATGATAAAAGAAAGAATCATTATTTTTGTTATTTTTATATAATTTGTTTTAGTTGTAGGACTCAAAATTATATTTTTTTAAACAACATTTTAACTTGTCTCACTTTTTTTCGGTTTGGCGCTAAATGAAAACATAATTTGTGGAAACGGTTGTGAATAGTGTGTAAAGTACTTGTATGTTATTGTTCTAGATTTTGTATCTGTTTGCTTCCCTATTAACTAAAATAAAATAATAAGGTAAAAGAATTGAATACAAATCTAGGCAAGGAATTGTAAGTGACATCTTGTTGAGAGCCCTGTACACCTCGGGGACAAATTACGCTTCAGCGATTTTGGTTTCCGATTTGATGGAATCTACCGTGTTTTTAAAGAATCACAGCGACGCCGACTGTTTTTGTACGTAATTACATAACAAAACAATAAGCTTCGTATAACCACCTCAATGAACAAAAAAGTTGTCGGTAATTTAGAAATTATGACCAACTTCTCGTGGAGACGCAGGTGCAAGTTTGAAATCCTTACATTTCCTGTTAAAGATTTTTTAACGATAATAATAAATAATAATGTAGTTTTTTTTTAAAGGCAACTATCACATTAGGACTAGACATCCTGTGTCGCGGGAGACTTTACAAACATACATGAAATGGACACAAGGAACATCCAGACTCAGAACAATAATTTGTGGATCACAAGTGTTGTAGTTATTTGACAGAGGTTTTTTTTTTTTTTTTAAAAGACAGCTCCCACATTAGGAATAACATCCTGTGTCGTGGGGGACTTTACAAACATACATGAAACGGACACAAAGAACATCCAGACTCGGGACAACAATTCGTGGATCACACAAAGTGTTGTAGGTACCGCGTGGGATTTGAACCCACGACACTTGGCGCAGTAGCAAGCGGCATGGCGACCGCTGACACCACTCGGCCAACCGTGCAGTCAGTCAAAACAATTTGATGAAACAACTATTGTGCCAATTCAACAAATGTTTCTCCACACAGAAATGAGGAAAGTTTATTAACTTGTTTGTATATGAGATAACCTTGTATAACATCATGAACTTACCAAACCTGGTTTATTTTTATCGCGAATAGGTTTCGAAATAAAAGTTGAGCTTGTCTATGATGTTTGATAGAAAAGAGGTGAGTGATTGTTTGAATTGTTATTGTAATCTTTAGGTTTGGTAAATATATTATTAATTGTACGCTTAGGTTTAGTAGTTGGTATTAAGTGGTGTACACAGTATAATAAATTTTATATATAAAAATGTTAAGTTAGTTGATGTACACTTTAAAAACACAAAAAGTTTTGTACTGATTGAGCTTGCTCGCTTATCGTGGTCTTCACGCCCGAGGGGCCATCTATAAATCCTGGGACTTCCTTTCCGAGTTATACCTTATTTCATGGCTACTGGTACCCGAGACAGCGTGCGATTTTTAGTGGGCTCGAGTCCGACTTAACCACCCTACCGGGACCCTAAGGAAATTTTCACACGATTTTTACATTTATTAAAGGCTAACAACAAGGCTAATTACAAAAAAGTTTAATGAATGAACTGTTGTAAGAAAACAATATAATATTATATTGAAACTAAACAACATAATTATCCGTCTTTTTACTACGAATTGAAATCACTGACTTGTGCTTTGCGACGTCCACGAAGTACCGACAACATAACAGATACTGTCCTTAAATTTTAAACCTTTTTCCTTACTAACTTAGTCTTTTAACTATCAAAAAAATCTGAAAGGAACCATTAAACTGACTATAATAAACTAAATTATTGGACCAAACTACTAGAAAAGGAGGTTAAAGTTGGCCTTGTTCTTAATACATAAAATTATGCCCGATAAAATTGAAAACTTAGCACCTCTCGAAACGTAAATCAAGCTCAAGTCATAATAATGCAATGAAACCTAACTACTTCCTCGGGAACTTGTCTATGTCGTATAAAACGGAAGTAATAGTTTATTTTGAAGCTAAATAAAGAACGCACACTATTTTGTTTCCAGTATCAAACTATATAAGTAGATGCTGAGTTTTTAAATTGAAAACAGATGGTGCTTCCGTTTTAGGTACTTGTGGCCTGGATTAATTAACATAACAAACAAATAGTTCCAAGGCTATAAGTTCTTGTAAATAGATCGCCTCGTCTCTTATTCACTATCATACCTTAATTACATCGTCTTCATTTGTAAATGTCCAGAAAACGTTTTTATCTATAGTTTAATATGATGTGTATTGTGTACACTTTAGATATTGCAAAGGCTATACTTTTACTTACATAAAATAAAGTAAACTATTTAGTAAAACATATACTCGTATGTATTCTTACTGTGTAGGAAGATAGAACCTTATTTTACATAATTATGTTTATAGGTATATACCTATAAACATAATTATTGTTATGTATATACATATGTTAATTTTGCTTTATGAAATCCTTAGGAAACGAGAGCTTTCAGGTGATTTAAATTATAAACAAAACATGTATTGTATAATTATGACTCCTTAGGCTATGCTTTGAACTAGACGCAGTAGGCAAGTACCCTAATTTTACCTTGCATTTAAAAATTGTATATACAAATGTGCTTTCTTTGCATTAACATATATAATGTACATTTAATACTGAAATGTATATTTACTTAAATCCAAGATTATTTTGCTGATCATACACCAACTCCGTCCACAACACTTCTGAGTAATATTGGATTCATTCGTCACGGCAATTGTTTTGCCAACGCTACCACAATCGTGGGAAAATAGTAAATCACGCGTGTACAAGTAGGAGGTACGACACGTCTGCATCACGGCTGGTGTACTGTCCGCATATTAATGTTACTTACTTAGAGACAGTTATTTGAATATCCGTGTTCTCAATCCGGCTGACAAGAATAGAAGATCTTGAGCCATCTCATCAGAGGGGTTACATGGTGCTTAGTATCTAGCTGTCCATCGACTCCTAGTATTCAAACGTCACAAGTGTATTACCGCCCTTTGTGTGTCTCATCACCTCGCTGGACTCAAATGGAGGATCTCCTGGTGCCATCTCATACCTGGTCAAATGCAATGAAGAAAAGAGATATTTTCTATGAAGTAGTGGTGCTTAATATAATAAAACATTCACCTTATGTATGTATTGCTAGGTGAGCCCCACTTTGAGTAGGTGAATGCCTCGGGGCGAAGCGAAGCGGAATCCTGCGACCCTCACCAGGCAGTCGGACCATCTTTTAGAAGGCCTATCCACGCTCCGTCTTCCAGTACTTGGTCGCCACTCCAGAGCTTTTTGGCCCCATCGACCGTCTTCTCTACGAGCAATGTCGGTGACCTTTTTTTGTCTGCGGATCTGCTCATTTGTGATTCGATCACGCAGTGAAACTCCGAGCATTGATCTCTCCATTGCTCTTTGTGCGACTTTGAGCCTTCTTATCCGGCCCATTGTGAGTGACCACATCTTTGTACCACAGGTCATCACTGGCAGCGCACACTGTTCAAAAAGTGGGTAGATTTGTTTAGATAACAGACGTTTCATGTTTTTTCTACTGCCTGCTCTGTGATTCTTACTTAATCTCGGAAACTATAGGAAACTCTTGTGGTTAACAGTTGTATCCTATATCTATATATATATATATATATATATATATATATATCTATATATATATATATATATATATATATAGATATATATATATACACGTACAATGTAATACATTTTTTTTTTTTTTTTTAACATTTCGCTATCTATCTGTATGTGAGGGGTTGATGGTACCCATTGAGCTGATGTCTAATTTGCATAGCTCGTTTGAAATCTTTATAATGCAAAACGAAACTAATATGGAACTATAAATAAATTTGATGAAATACCAAACTCATAAATAATGTCTAACAGGTATAATATAGAGATTTATATCTGTTATTCATATAATAGTCGTTATATTTTAGTATTTTTGAAACCATTTATAGTATAAAGCCATCAAGTAATAATTCGATTATAAAATATTTTAATTTGAAGAGTCTGGTTGAGGCAAAAACCAGTGGACGGTTATTAGTGAAACTTGTATGGTGTTGAGTTAACCATAAAATAAAAGATTTAACAATAAATGTAGGTAATATATAAATGTTATGTTTAACGTGAGTTTTAAACGATTATATGTCACGCATTATGTTCAGAAATTTTAATTTTATGACTATCATTTAAGTTTGCATCTATTTATTAATCGATTTCAGTTAATCATAGATCCAATCCATTTAATCATATAACAGTTAAAAACCGGCCAAGTGCGAATCGGACTCGCGCAGCGCAAGTCCCGTATAAGTAGGTATATAGAAGTTTATTTTTTACAGCTTAAAGGCAATTATACCTAAGTATTTGATATGAATTTCAACTTGATACCTCTACGCGTTTATGAGGAAAAGGGTAATAAGTTTATAATGATTAAAAAATATTATGTGATGTCATTAAAAATTTAAAGATTTCGATTTTTTTTCATCATCTCAAGAAGTCCACTTTTATATAATCTAGTATAATCTAGTGTGTGAGTTATAATTTATTGTAAAAATACCGTAGACATCTCAAGTCCCGTTTATCACGTACCTAAAATGGACAATCTAGAGATAAATAATTAATATCTCATCTCCAGTAGTTCCGTAACATTTTTTGCTCTCCATGTATGCCATCGTGTACGTGAGCATCTGTCAGACGGATGTCCTGCCCGTTACACTCGGGTAGGGATATAGGGCACAACGGTCTAAGCTACAATCTAGCTTATTGCTTTAGCTTGTTTTTTATTATTACTTATTTATAATGATAGGGGATCTCTTTTGTTAAAAAGTACGTGTGAGACAAAACACATCACCGTTTCTGAATCAGTGAATGATGTGAGTGAAGATAATGTACTCTATAACTTCTTCGTCGACATTTTTGCCGTTTCTCAGTAAAGGGTGCAATTTTTGCAAAATTATTTTAAGGTATATAAGAAGGTTTATTTTTAATTTTGTACTAACCAATCTTCCCAAGCAAGTGCTAGTGCAAAAACAGACGTCCTTGTAAAAGTTTACTTTGCTTGTGTTATTAAATTTTCAGTTGGTTCAGTTCAAAATTGAACAGTTCATTATTTTGTTTCTTGAAGTAGTACACTTAAAGTGGGATCTTCTATATGTATATATATCTTAATCATACCAAAGATAGTTAATTTTGTTATAGATACATTATGTATACCTACGTAAAATTTTTACGTAACTATCTTGTCATAGAAACGTAAAACTTGTTATAAAAAACCAGCTGATGAATGATTATGCGGAGAATGCTTAAATTACATCGTAAGTCCCCCCGCAGGAAGTGATGTGATTCTATTCTGACCGGAAATCGCAAGGCCACTTCGTGTGTAAATAGGCTTAAATTGCAGTCGAGCGTGTGCATGTTACATCAGTAAGTGACTAGCATTATAAGTGGCAAGAGCCAAGCGACGATACATGACTTTTGCAGCTTTTGATCGAAACAAATATTAGTCGACATGGTAGAGTTGATTGATGTTTTGAGTTCAAATCTGCTAGTAGGTTTTCTGGTTCAATCGACAAATTTAACTAAATAATATACATACGTTTAAATAAAATGGGTTAAGGTTTTCTTACTTTGTGGAACTTATTTTGTGCTGACAAAAAATTGATTCATAACAGTAATTTTAATTTAAAAAAAAAAGTTATTCCTGACCTAACTTTTACTAATGCCAAAGCTACAAAATTGACCTTATGCGAATTCATCCCATAGTAATGTGATGTTATTTATTTGATGCTTACTTTATGATTTAATTTACTACAACTGTCTCAGATTCAGTCAATGACGATTTAATCGGATTCGATCCAGTGAATATACACATTATACACAGAACTTTAAGCAATCATAATCATCATTACTTTTATTACATTACTGCACCAAAACAAAGCACGACCTATAACTGCTCGAGATGAAACTGGAGACAACTACATCACCATCTGAAATCGACGTTCGTTTTTTTCGTTCGTTCGTCGCTAAAACCGACGTGCCGAACTTACGATATTATTTTTAAGATCTGAACGACTTAGCCCTTACAAAAAAAAATCTTACCAGGAAAAAGTATAACCTATCATTACATGCTAGGGTTCGATAAATTTGAGAAATAAACCTTCTCACGTATAAAAGAAACTTACAATCACAATATTACTGCGAATAACAATCGTTAATGGTCGCCGAGGTCGCTAGGTTGATCACTGATATCATTTCGATGTTTATCGTACTTTAGCTCAAACTGAATTGAAGTGCGGCCCGCGAGAGTTCGTATTAATATATTTTTAATAATATTTTTTTAAAGCGTTAGTACGTCTCTTACATACGAGAGCGTTCCCCGTACCAAGGACACGCCCGCCGGCGAACTCTTTGTAAGAAATCGTGCAACAACCAATCGATATTCGACTCTGCGTATATCGATATAAGGTTCGTTATACCGTGCCTCAGAAAAACAACAAGAACTTTCTCGATCGTTGTTCGCGAATAATCTGTCTTCGTAACACTATGTTATCCCACACACATTAATATATTTCATAAATATTCAAAGCTGGCTTTTAACACGGCTCAGCCTTTGTTTATGTGGGCTATCTCAGTAAAGAGAAGCCTGTGTCTTTGCTCAAGAATTAAAGTATCATACTACCAAATTTCATGCAGCGGTTTAACCGTAAATAGTAACAGACAGAGTTACTTTATAATTTATAATGTTAGTATGGTTTTTTATACATACTTTTAATATAGGTAAAACTTCCAAAATAGTTGATCTCTTTCCAAAACAACAAATTCTGCCTCAATCCAATGGCAAAGGCTGTCATTGGATTGACAACCAATAGATTTGGTGTAAAGGAAAATGAGTGAGAAAGTAACTTAGGTAATAAAAGAAAACATTTAAAAATAATTGTATTGTTAAGCAACGCATAGAGCAGATCTTTCATATTTACTGTTGTTAAAACCTACATCAACACGAGGGAAATACGCAGATTATAGACCAGTTTTCGAATTCGCTTCTAACTCGTTATCACCTGCCTTCTACGTAACACAACTTAATTGCAAGAACGCTTGAACATTCCTCAAAAATACCATCACAAATCTATGTAGTCTGAACATAATTATCCCTAAAATCGATTTACCACGTAAAATTCGCCATTATCTCAATCAACAGCGCATAACTCAAAGATATAACTTTCTCAGTGGATCTACGTCGGACCATTCATAAAGAATAATTACTATTTACTGAATGAAAACCACAGGAAATGGGCTCCTCTGGGCCGAGTCGAATTGCAACCACACTTGGTTACGTCACCGGTCTCCATTGCCTACCATAGAGCGGCTGTTTATTGTAATGGACCAGCAATACGTGTTCGTTCGATATAAAAATAAAAAGTTGGACAAGATGTGTAAAAATTTTACAGGAAGCATGTGGATGTTTGGGGATATAGAGATTGATATTTTGAGGGTCACTGGCTCTTGATAATTACTTCTGAGTACAGAACAAACTATTTATGATAATTTACCTGAAAATATGAACCATAGTGAAGTAACTGTGTTTATGTGTGCTTTACTCAAAATATAAAAGAAAATAGTGTACATACGCACAATTTTTATTTTATTTTATATTTTTTATCGTCTTCGTATATCGGTTATAAGACGGATCGGCCCATCTTATAAGCGAATATGCCCGTTTTTTCAAAATACATAGGTTTGTTAAGATATTTTTACTAGAAAAGTATCTTTTGAATGAATATAAATCAATAAACTAGCCAGGCATACGAAGTCTGTTAAGCCGAATGAGCTTATCATGAATTTAGTAATAGCACAGTAGCAATTAAATTCTTTTCGCACTGTATTGCATTTATCATGAATACTAAAATCCAATAGTCGAATATTACAAATATTTTAATGCTTCCTGGATGACTTTCCATAATAGTAATCAATACTTAACAACATTTCACAAATATTTATTTCGATCATCATGACACTAACCTAATATTTCATTCTAATGTACCTACTCACATGCAAGCTCAAAATCGTTACTTTTTATGTCGAAGCTTGACCGCGTAGAAATTCCGATGCGACTGTTCCGCCAATTATTTTAGTGTATGTTTCCCGTTACCAAAATGTTATTATTTTTTCGTTAACATTCTTAGCGAGGTCCGGGCTCAAATGTCTGTGTCTACAAAAAGCTCCCTTATTTATTGGACAAATACGACCGTAGTTCTCTCTAGATGTCTTGTGGACGTGACCAATTGAACCGGATGCACGCCCATGGCCGGAAGTCCCCCTTTCATCTCAAAACGGCCCCGTCGAATCTGTAAGAAGCAAGGAATTTTTCTAGGCCGCTGACCACTGAATATTTGTCAAACGACCCCGGCAATATCACGAGGCGAACTTTTTTTGGACTGTTACAACTTTTTAGGCTTCCTGCAGAGTTGCGGTTTTTTGTCGGTTGGTACATTCTCAGTGATGCGTTAAAGACTATTCTTTAAACAAGTCTGCTAATTACTGTTTACACGTAAATACGTTTAGATTTATGTAGCATTTCTTCGTATAGTAGATAGTAGTCAATTGGGTAATTTTGAAAGAATTAGGTGATTTGAATGAAAGGACTCGGACTTCCTTAATAAATTCATATGAAATTAAAAGTTATTTATATATTTATGTTATGGAGGACTTATAACTAACAGTGAGCCAATTACTTTACTTGTAGTGATATGCTAATTTTATGTATGAGAGCAATAAAAACAAGATTGTTACATTACAGGACACATATTTTATTTCTTTATTTTTTATCAAATTTTCAATTAACTTAAGGCTCAGACTCCCTCGCACCTTTAAAACACTCATAGAGATTGGATCTGTACTATGCTGTTTATAAAGCTCATTAAAAAGCCTACTCACAGGCATAATAAACATTGTGTATTTATAGCATTCTGATTATTACTCAAGTCCATTTCTTGTGTACCAAAGAATGACTCGCTGCAGTGCACTTAAAAACATATTATATAAAAACAAAAAACTCGACTGCTAAAAAGTAATGTACTGAAAAAAGAAATCAATCATCATATAAAATTTGAGAATTAATATAGCCTATACCAATACCACGATTCTAATGAATTCAACGACACCTCATATGCCAAAAACCGTCTAGACGTTTGAGCTGTTGGGTGTGCCAAAGAAATAGACATACATACCCATATACAGAATACAAATAACTTTTTCTTTTTAATTCTGACGCAGTCGGGTAAAAAGCGGTCCTCTTGTAATGAGAGTACAAATTTTATTCTAATTGAAGCGTCTAGTTTATTCTAATTCTGAATTGATCAAGTCAAATCTAATGTTGTCCTTATTGTTTTCCAGGAAAACTGTACGCAGCCCTAGGTCGACGTGGAGGTCGGATCGTTGCCAGCGATATGCAGACCGGTTCAGCATCGTTCCGAGTGCATGCTTTAATGCCAGTCGCTGAGAGCTTCAAATTTGCGCTGGAATTGAGAACGCACACCTCTGGTTTGGCCGCACCGCAAATGTTGTTCAGTCACTGGGAGGTTGGTATATTTATAAACATTTTTGTTATTGAACTGTGACTTATTATACAAAGGATTGTTCTGAAATATTTTGAGTCACAGGATAACTTGTAAGTCAAAATCAAAATGCAGGATTTATATCTTAATAGATGGATGAATTGATAGGTATCTAATGGATTCATATCTTGCATTATCTAAGACGATTGGTAAAAGAATACGAGTGTTTAATTATAGAATAACATATTTTTTTGCTTTTTACTCATAATACTTTCACAATTTAACATATTTCGGGATTCTGAAATTAAGTATATTGTAACTTTGGTACTAACATTTTTATACACTAACACAAATATGCGCTAGGGAGTAACTATTACTTTTACATACGTGGTTACATGATTTTGAATACAAAAGAAATATGATGACAAAGGAATACCGAATAGGTTATTAAGTATCTATCTAACAATTACCAAACGAATTAGAATGTGAAATTGGATTGTAATTGGTCATCAAACTTGTCCTGTAATATTAAATAACCCGCCATCTATTGTATTCTAGTAGAACTTAGTACAAAATTGTATAAATTGTTTTGGTTAACTGTAAAAAATAAGTCCCAATATCAATTTACTGTTGTTCTTGTGTTAATTACATCTATTTTCATTATGTTTTCAGACAATCGACATCGATCCATTTTGGAAACCACGCACCGAGGAAGAATATTTACATTGGGGCGAAAAGTGGGATGGCGTTAATAGAGCAAAGGCCTACATGGACTCAGTTCGTGCGCGGAAGGGGCTAGCCACGGACAAACACCTGGTACAACATGCCGAAAAGCAAAGAACTTTGTCTAAAAATAAATAATATTTTTTAAATGTAGTAACAGTCTCACATATACAAACTTGACAAAAAGTGAGTATTGTAATAATGTAAAATAAACAATAAAGCAATCATACTTTTTGCGATTAGTGTAGTAAAACTTATTTTCAGCAATGGTTTTACTACAGTTAATCAAATTTGAAACAGTTTTAAATATATACTGAGTTAAGATACGTTGAACGTTGTAAAAAATTCATTAAGTGGCCAAATTTATACATTTTTATATTTGTAGAGCAAAATCTAGACAAGATATGATATGATATGATATGATAAATAATTTGTATTATATGTGACAACGATTTAGAACCGAAATGACCAAAATAGTACTACCAGTTTCACCAGTTCCTGATACAGTTTCATATAGTCATCTACCATATAACACTATTTAAAAAGATAAAAAAAGTTGCGGGTACAAGCGTACACTCGTAAGAAGTGAAACTTCTTTATGACGTTATTTTTCAAAAAATAAATATCATATGTCGACGTAAGGTATAACGACAAAAGACTTATAAACCAGCAATATTCGTGACAATTCTTATTTCAAGTGCAATAAAAGTTAAGGAGCGAGACCTGAGTAAATATTTCGCGATCTGTGGTGTGAATGAAGTAAGTTTGTGGAATGTGATGTGTGTAGTTATTTACATTGTGGACTAAATAAAATAATATTGTTTGTAATGTGATATTTCATTGTAGTATTAATTTGGTCCTGTTTGTGTTTGAAAATGTTTTTTGTTTTATTTTATAAATTTTTTTTGAAGGATTGTATATAACTACTCTCAATAATGATAAAACATTTTATTTTAACCCCGATAAAGAAGTTTCACTTCAAAAAGATAGCGTAACGGATAAATGTGACGCGTAACGTAACGGATAAATGTTACGCGTAACGAAAAATTGATACACTAAATTTTTTTAAAAACCCCGATAAAGAAGTTTCACTTCAAAAAGTTGCTGCCATATATATGTTTATGTGATATAAATGTCTCTATGCTAGACTAGTGTAACCGAAATCTGTTTATTTGGCAGATAAATTCAGAATAATCTGTCAGTGACTTTATCGGCTGGTGATAAAACTAGTAATAATAATTATAAATTTATAGAAGAGTGCGATAAAGGAACTCATTCTTCCATTCTACTTTTATTTGAAAATTAATTTCTCGAACTTAAAATTGATGTATTGTTGTTTGTTGAGAAAACCTTAAAATCTTTAAATTTCAGCTCAATTCTCGGTTGTTAGTGGTTTTTTAAACGTTGTTTTTTTTATTTGTGCATAGTACCTTAGCTGCTAGTAATATCATCGCCTATCCTTTAATGCTTAGCTAGGTTTCCTATTTAGTTGGAATATTATTTTCTACTCTTAGTAAATTAGTTGTTACCAATAATGTCTTATTTAAAATACTCGAATTTCATAGGCTGAATAGGTGTATTCATTCTCAAATCCTTGAATGTCTTTTTATAGCTGTTTCCCGCAGTTTCATCTGCATGTTGCTCTGTTTCAAGGATCGTAACTCGTAATGTAATATTTGATTGATACTTAAATACTCAGTAAATACTATATAAAATAAAATATTTAAATTCCATTAGTGGAAAAAATAATGTATTTTTTATATACTTTATGTTCAAGATTCAAGCACTCATTTTTATATTGTTTTTTGGTTTGCTAATTACGTACCTAAAAGTTTAGTATAAAATGGTACTTTTTGTAATCCATTTGGGTTTACATTACATTTAACTGAAACTAATCAAGGAAAAATAAAAAGCACATAAAATATTCGTAATTAGTAAATTACACAAAAGCCACTAGAGCAGATGTTTTTAACTTGTTACTGTATTGTCTAATCGTATAATAAAGTTGTTATAAATTTATCAAATATTTATTAATAATGCGAGGTTGTACTACAATGTATTTGATATTCTTTTCTTATTTTTAATAAAAATTGAGCCACAGATTATTTCGTTTTGTTATTGCCTGACCTACTCTCTTATCCCAAGAATTATTCGTCGCCTGGGGAATATTATAATTTTCTATCCTCCTTTAGAACCCTCCTTAACGATCAATATCAACAACCAATAACGTTCCACTGCTGGGCTCGGGTCTCCTCTCAGGAGAGGGTTAAGGCCATACGTCCCCACGCTGGCCAAGTGCGGGTTGAGGACTGGCAAGACAACGTTGTGTACGTAATCTTGCCGTTGGATGTTTTTTACGCCGCCCAAAGGCCACCAAACTAAGCTTCACGATTGTTATCTTATGATAACAACTGCTTACGTAACCTCCGAATCACGGAGACACTTATGGTAACATGCCACCAGCGGTTACCCATCCAGGTACTGACTGCGCCGTCGTTGCTCTTCGTCGTTTCCCTCGGTAATTGTTT
The DNA here is from genome assembly GCA_916048165.1 of Spilarctia lutea. Classification (NCBI taxonomy): domain Eukaryota; kingdom Metazoa; phylum Arthropoda; class Insecta; order Lepidoptera; family Erebidae; genus Spilarctia; species Spilarctia lutea. Next base: position 11,811,857 of record OU696487.1, read on the forward strand.
CTAATCACCGATTGCATCTGAGCTATGAGCGCCACACGACGATCACGACCTTGACGATGTTTACTGGGATTTCATCAACATCGACATTAACTGTTTTTAACAGTCCACTGTTGATCATAATAGTCATAGTCTCTTCTTAGCAAAGAGGTTTTGACCTACCGCACCACATTGGCCAGACAGATTTGTTTCAAGGTTTTGTTCCCTTGGTAGTGATGTTGTCTTGCGTAGTTCGTTACCTTAGTCACCTTTTAACCCCACCTACCTACTGGTTAAAAGGGGTGGTGACACTTCGTTTCTTTAGTTCGTAACCACACGATAATTAAAATTTACGTACAATTTGGTTTACTAGAATGTCATGTGGAGCAATTTTGAAATGAAATTATACAGTTACGTAATACCTGGAAAATTATTTATATAATATAGATTAATAATAAATTATTTGTTGTAAGATTGTTTGATTTATTTACCTTGTAGCCAATAGAAAAATGGGTATTAATCTAATTGTATCAGATTTGAGGAAGTGGGATAGCTATTATGATATGAAAAGTGGAATCATTAAAACCATTTAAGCCCCTTATTTCCCAATTAAAATAAACGCCTAAATAAATACTTAGAGCAATAAAAGTATATTTGGCACGTAAAACTTTTGAAGTGAAACTTCTTTATCGGGGTTGTCAAAAAATTTAGTGTAACATTTTTTCGTTACGCGTAACATTTATCCGTTACGTTACGTGTAACATTTATCCGTTACGTTACGCGTCAAATTTATAAAATAAAACAAAAACATTTTCAAACACAAACAGGACCAAATTAATACTACAATGAAATATCACATTACAAACAATATTATTTTATTTAGTCCACAATGTAAATAACTACACACATCACATTTCACAAACTTACTTCATTCACACCACAGATCGCGAAATATTTACTCAGGTCTCGCTCCTTAACTTTTATTGCACTTGAAATAAGAATTGTCACGAATATTGCTGGTTTATAAGTCTTTTGTCGTTATACCTTACGTCGACATATGATATTTATTTTTTGAAAAATAACGTCATAAAGAAGTTTCACTTCTTACGAGTGTACGCTAGTACACGCACACATTTTTTCTTCAGGCGCTTTTTTTGATGTTAATGTAATAAATATTTTGTTAGTAAAATTATAGTTTAAAGTTTAATGCCGTTTCAAATGTAGTTGTGGTCAATATTAATTATGTATATCTTATGAAAATTTGGGGTTTAATTTCAGGTTATTTCATTAAGATTAAACTGAATCGAAGAAATATTATTAATGAAGGATTAGTTATTACTTTAATTTACTATAGTAGTATTAATATGTGTTTGGTATTGTTTTAACAAGGTTTGTATAGAATAAAACTTGATGAAAATCAAAAATGGTTTTATTTTCTTATTCGGCGAATATGGTGGTACGAAGTTCACCGGGTCAGTTGGTATTCAATAAAAACACAAGATACTCGAAAAACCTGATAGGGTCCCGTAATCTTGACGTGACTTATGCCCAGTTCCTATATTTGAAAAACGATCCGTTCTAGGTACGAATAGTAGTATATATACGGGGCGTAAGCTAAAATCGTTCCTATAAAAAATAAATTGAGGAACAGTATTTACGACTCGTAGTCGGTTGTAGAAAATTTTTACACGATGACCATTCGTTAAATATAGGAAACGGGCATAAGTCCAGTACTTTGAACTGTTTTGGTGAAATAAAACGGAACCCAACTCGAGGAACGTAAGTTGAAATAAAACAACATCACATTAAGTTAACTCATGTATCTAATATTTACAAAAACTCAACAAACGAATTACAACTGGAAACAAAATATACAAACGCAAAACCATGCATACGTTCATTAACAATTCCTATATGGTAAACATAAACACAATAATACAAATTAATCAGTTCTATCACCCATATATTGCGCTAATTTAACTACATTCGCGCACTATACAATCATTGTATTGAATACAAACTAAAACACTGTCATAACTGACTGTATGGTTGAAATTGCAAAACCGTTTTCTATCACAGCGATGTAAATAAAATGCATTGATTTCTCATGGACATAATAATTCTTTATGTATCTGTACAAAGTGTGATGTCACGTGCGATTGTGTGCTTGTATTTCATATCGATAGTACGAATATCGCTAGATGTTATCGAATTATCACAGTTTCACAGACAGACAAATAAAGAAATATGAAACATTTATTGTTAAATAGAAAAGTCTTGGTAGATAATAGTAAACAACACGTGCGCGGTCATTGTTAAAACACACGAAGAGTGAGGCCAAACGCAATTGCGTTTTTAAAATTATTTATTTTAGAAATCCTATTTTGAGTTGCACAATTTACTTTTTTTTTTTTATTTTAAAGCTTGCAATAGTCTGCAGTAGTCTCTGGCTTAGGGAAAGCATGAGCAGAATCCAAGAGTATGGGACACCATACCCATGGCGAATGCAGCATGGCGTTCAAAATATGACTTAGGAGACAACACATTTATGTCAAGGCGCAAATAGGATTTTTATATGTGTGACGTGTTTTCGCTCAAATAATTACGTTCGTTTGGCCTCATTCTAAGGTGCAATGGGGTAATTTTATTCACACTTGACGTGTAACGGACCATTAATAAGTTCGTTTGGTCAATGTTACCAGTTTGTCAAAAGACTAAGAGTCGAAAAACAACTTTGCTGGAATAGATTAAAATCAAGTTTGTGTTCGTGGCATTACCCCAATGTACAAAATTATTTACAAGTCACATGTTTCATTTTTATAACGCATACAAATTTTCACAATACCAATTACCATTCGAATGTCATCAGCAAGCAGGATTACATTATAAAAACTTCAAATTAAAAAATGATTTAAATAAATATTCGTTTAAAATAATTTAGTAATCATTACATCTCCTCAGCTATGCACCCAAACACTAACTTTACGTAAAATTGTCGTATTTACAATGATAATGTAATGAAAATATAACTGCTCCACAATTAGCCTACCTACAACTAGCTATTGTACAAACCTTACTATTCCTACTTGATATTCCAATTAGTCTAATGATTTTGTCTTTGGCAATATTAATTATTCCCGATTTATGACTCATAGGAAGTGAACAGCCTTACATAACATGAAATATAAATAATGTTGTTTGCGAAGACAGTCTGAGCACGACTATCTATTTGCATCTATAAATCGACTAATCGTTTCAATAGTCGATTACACAGTTAGTCAATAGCCTCCAGTCTGTATGACTAACTGTGAAACTCGAGTAATCTAATACAAAATTCCTAAAAGAATACCGGATTTCTTCAACATATTGAAGTCCGGTACAAAGTACTTACATGATTGATAGAAATTGCAAAACGAGAACTATCCAAGTGACTTTGCAATAAGATATTGCATAAATCGTTTCATAACGTTCTGGGAATGACTGTATTTTTGTATCCCGTTTAACTAGATGCCAAAATTTCATACAATATGTAAATAAATAAATATCTCAGACATCTGACACACAATACCATCTAGCTTCAAACTAAACAACCCCCCCCTCCCAAGACAAATTGCACGCATTTTTCTTTCCACAATCGTTAACGCCAAAATACTCTAATGACACATGAGACTTCAGGCGTTAACGATTGCAGAAAGGAAAAACGCTTGCAACTTGGCTAGGGGGGCAGACCTTGTACTGTGACAGCTAGATTGACTGAAATGAATACATTTTACACATAGAAAACACCCAAACTCCGAAACAAATATTTGCAGATCATACAAACGACCCGAGAAACGACCCAGAGACCTCAAGCACAGCAGTCGCATACGCTACCACTGCGCCACCGAGGCAGTCAAATGACATACATCATATATATTTACTTTGATCAGTAATATTGACACTGCTAGTACATCTCGATGTTACTGGACAGATTCACTAATTCGACCGTATGTATGTATAAGTTGTTAAGATTTGGAAGTTCTGTATTAGATTACAAATAATTTTAGGCGTAAAGGCCTAATTTGTAATTAGAATACGTCGGCCGACTTTGGCACAGATGGTAACCTATAACAATTAGGCCCTTAAAACAAGTAAATTATATTATTAACAACAGCCAATAAACATTTGTATTTCTATGAATATTGTGTAAATTGTTCCAATTATTTAGCATGTCTATATAGTACAAAATATTTATCTTAATTTAAAAAATAATTATACTTTTTACTAATAACATCAAAGATATTTGTAACTACTATAAATATAATAAGGATACAAAATCTTTGATACAATTTTGATTGCACATACTTCACCCAACTTACGATAAAATCATATGCTAAGTACCTAACCCATAGAACCATATAACAAATCCTTGAGCGTTACCAAAGACTAGAATAATAAAACAGTAACTACACGATTTTTACGAGTACCTATTTACGTAATTATCTACCTCAACAAACAGTATGAAATAGTTTTAAAATAAAACTGAACATTCGGTTCTATTTTCTTCAAGTTATTCAACGAGCGTTGCAAAAAAAAATTAACAAAAAAACGGTTTCTAGAACTGGACTAAAATGGGACGACCACACTGTAGGCACCAGCTTTCAAATAAAAAGAGAATTATCAAAATAGGTTCACCCAGTCGAAAGTTATGAGGTAACAAATAAAAAAAAAAACAGTCGAATTGAGAACCTCCTCCTTTTTTGAAGTCGGTTAGAAAGAGGATTATTGCAACTACAATAATTAATTAGTTCAAGTTGTATATCATAATAAATGCATGTGGTTGTTTCTGGTTAGATATCTACAACGCTCGATGTGCATCGATCTTTATTCATGCACCTAACGATTTCTGTATCGATTAGATTTGATACTATTTTGATCATACTAATAATATTATTGTCGACATAACAGCACGTTGTACGGAGAAATATAATCAAATATTATGTTAAAATATACTCTAAAAGACCGACACAGAAATATTAGGTGGGAAAACACATTTATAAATAACGTTGCTATCTTGGCTATCATTAATACATAAATTGGCAAGAATTCTTAAGAAATGAGGCAAAAAAAAATTGGTACAAGCAAATGTTAGGCTATCAACACACATTGGATAATTGCTCAAAAGGAATGTTGGTTACATTAAAACTCTTATTTATATACTAGCACCGCTTCCTTCTGACGCTATCACATTCACAACTGTATACTCCTCAGTAACCCGCTTCAAATACCGTCCACCATCACCATAAATAACACATAATAGTTCGGACATCGATGTCCTAATTCAACTACTGCTTAATATTTCGGAATATTTAGTTAACAGCAACGATTTACACAATATAAAATTCTCTAAACACGTATAGGATTGTGACAAGTACATATAAAATTAAATTATACACCGTTTATACATTTGTCACATGATCGCGTATCAGAATTATAAGTTAGTATAACAAAGTGCTAAATATGTATAACTTAAGCACATTGCGACAAATCGTTAAGATTCCAAATTTACTATCTATGTTATGTATTTTACTGTTTATTATATCAGCAATTTTCTGAAATAAAACATATTAAAAAAAAGGTGTGTGTGTGATTCACACACGATAGAAGTGAAACTTCAGTAAATCGATAAAAGAATGAGACCGACATTTGCTCTCTCACTCTGGCTCACTTTTTGTATTTGTGTCTCTTACCTGTCGTTTTTTCCGTTGCATCCGGTTTGAAATCAAAACGATTATAAAGAAGTTTCACTTCAAAAAAAAAAGAATGTGACCCCTCAACGATTTGTCACATCACGTGCTAAAGACATTACGTCCTAAGTTTGATCCCAGAATGAAAACAATATTTATTTGTTACTTTTATAAAAAAATTGCTGAAGTTATATAAAATTGTGATTATGAGCATTTGTTATTTCAAATCGAAAGGAACAAATGATTGTTACAACTGTTGATAAAATAATCATTTTAAATGAAATATTTCGATATTAAATATGTAACACCAAACACAAGTTCACAGCGACCCCAAACTGACCTTACACTAAAAGTTTGTGTTTGACACAAATGAATATAACGTAGCTATGCCTCACAGACATCACATGGATCTTTCAACGACATCTATATACAAAATACATGATATATAAATGATTTGCTAAATTAAAATGCAGTTTCATCATGTTCGGTATTTTTTTTTTCAATTAAATCATTATTGTTTGAGAAATGTTTTTAAAATGAGATATTCATAAACGCATAAACGCAGAGATTAAAATATGTGCGAAATGTATAAACATGTTTCGTATTTCAAAGTCGGACAAAAACAAAAGCTGGTCGCGTCACTGATTTAAAAAATAGAACTCGTGACGTCAGAGTTTACGACATGACATAAATGGATGAAATAAATAATATATAATACTAGTATCACTTCGTCTCACTGACTCGTTCCTGTTCGGACTTCATTCGACTAAAACTGGCTACTCACACGAACGAAGACTTTTCAAATGTGATTTTAAATCCTAACTTTGGATGAGCCGTATGTTATTTTGAACCGTATATCGACTACAGTTCGGTATATTTTAGCCTAAAAGTGTTTGTTAACTGAAGACAGTTTCGTTGGGCACGTCGACGTTTATATCTCCCACACCGGTATGAGCCATGTCGGTTAGTATGACGCCCGATAGCGCTTCTAATGATTGTCGAACCTGAAACCAAAAAAAAAATGAAAATAAATAGGTATTGTATTCTATTCTTGTATTTTGGAGTAATAGTAGATAACTATGTTAATAAAACTATGTTTCGTTCGTGGAGGATTTATAGTTATATTGTGATAATAATCAATTCACTGATTTATTTAAAAATTTAGACCGAAATGTTATTCAATGTCTTGTATCAACGTTTTTTATTTGAATGTTGATCTAGTTATAAAAGCGTGAATACCTAGTGTAAAAGGGTATTTAGAACAATTATGATTTTAAATGTCATGCAGAATTAGTATTTAATCAATTCTCTGACAATAATTGATGCACAGTTCTTTACAGATAAGAAGATTTGTTGTCGTTTAAGTGTGTACATTATCTTGAATCTTCGAAGTTATGTTTTGTCACATATGACTTTGAAGATTCAAGATAGTTGATGCTAATTGTCAGTTTTGTGTTGATGAGTGAAGGCAGTAGATGGTCGTCCCTGTATTTTAGCAGCGTAGTTTAGTAGGCTTAGGCCTACTAAACTACGCTGCTAAAGCCTTCTAATTCTGTGGGCCTATGTTTAACTATTTCCTTCGGATTGCATGGGTCGGCTCGACCGGAGTGATACCACGGCTCACAGAAAAATGGTGTGAAACAGCGCCTGCATTGTGTTTCACCGAGTGAGTGATGATACCGGAAGCCCTACTCCAAGCCCTTCCCCCATCCCCTTCCTAATCCCCCAAAGGCCGGCAGCCACGCACTTATGACGCCTCTGGTGTTGCGGGTGTCCATGGGCGGCGGTAATCGCTTACCATCAGGCGATACGTCTGCTCGTTTGCCATATATCCCATATATTTGCCATATATAAGAGTGGGACGGCTGTCGACGTACGAGTACCTTGGTGAGCAGGAGCAGGTTGGTGGTGAGGAAGGCGTGCAGCTCGCCGGCGGCGCGGCCGTGCAGGCGCGAGCGCCAGCGCACCAGCTCCGAGTACAGCTCCGACCCGGACAGGCCTGCTAGCTCCGACTGCACCAACAAATATTCATTATATATATTTTTGAACATAATACATTTGATTATTTCTTTCTCTCTTCTCCACTTCTCCATATAAACTTTAATTAACTATACCAAATTTTAAATTCCTCCGTTCACATAACTTCATATCAATAACGATTTTCATGAAATTTTGTATCCAGGGGGTTTCGAGAACGATAAATCGATCTAGCTAGGATTCATTTTCAGTGAAGGGCTATCCAACACTGAAAGAATTTTTCAAATCGGACAAGCGGTTCCTGAGATTAGCGCGTTCAAACAAACAATATAGATTTAATAACAAAAAGGTACATTCAGAGAAAATCTGTTTCAAACTACCAACTATGACGTCACCCTGCTGTTATATTCACATTTGTTCTTATTATGAGATTTGACAATTAAATAAACATCAAACTTCCTATGTCTTTTTAAGTCACAAGTTATGTAATTTTTTAATCATTAGTGACTAAGCCGTTCTTTTCAATTATTCTTAGCAGAGACAAATTATATATTTGTTTCTCTTTAAGATTCTAGTCTAGAATATGCTATTCAGGCGACAATAGTCACACGATAAAGAGTAATGTGGCGTGTCGCACATTGCACGAGCAAAATAATTCTTATTTGTTACGGTTAGAGACGTAAAGTCCAGTCGACAACCGTCAGAGTCGTGAGGCATGCTAACGTTCATATACCTACGTATTAAAGTATGAAATTTGGAAAAATAAATGTCAATTCGCCACCGTTTTGCATATTACACAAAAAAGAATACATATTTCTGAATTGAAATGAGTATTTAAGTATGTATTTGAGACTAAGACACGTTTATCGATGAATTGTTTTTCAATTTAAAAAAAAATCTTTTAATTTTTTTTTAATACATTGATTTTGATAAAAATACTTACAGTATCACAATTAATAAGTGTCCATTCTGATGATAACTTAGTTATGTCTGGTAACTGTATATCTGTACGTGTTTGTTTGTTTGAACGCGCTAATCTCAGGATTCGTTGGTAGATTTGAAAAATTCTTTCAGTTTGTGTGTTATCATCACGCTAAGACCAATAGGAGCGGAGTCCCAATGAAGAATGTTTAAAAAACCAGGGGAAAATTAATACTGTTGCGCCATAACCAGATGGATCTCGTTTGTTCGAGAATAATCTAGGTTGAATTGAGGACCGCGCCATCTAGTGTTGGGAAGCGCGCAACTGTGGGCATTATGACGATTTCTCGACGCTAGATGGCGCTACAAGTAGCTCTAGAATAATCTATTTAGCCTAGAAACATCGATCGAATATTTTCGTACATTCGAGTTATTTCGACAGCCATATGGCAAAAGCGGAACGTGTTAGCCGTGTTAGCCGCGGAACGTGTTTCACGATACAGCGAATAAACATCGAAGAGATCTTCTTGTGCGACTAACGAGTGATTTAGTGATTTGTTATTGTAAAAAGTGTTGTTAATAAATATTGTGTTATTTTTGGTAATCAATCGACTACTTTAATTTATTTAATACCCAGCTCGTAACAATACGCTACGGGCAATAGTGGAGGTAAACAAGGTTGCGAGGGTCAGCTAGTAATACATACTATATTGAATATTTCTCCTGTAGGCCTATAACTACATGGTTAAAACTTTCTCGCCGATCGATTTCAGACTAGCACGAATTAAAAAAAAAAATGTCATGACTTATTTTGCTTTATAAGTTACATATTGTATATGATTTACTTGTGGTCATTATATTCTTTTAAGGCTAGTTATTAAAGGTACCATACCGTTGATGTAATTAAATCCGAATGTAATGAAATGGATTGTGTAGAAAACTGACCTGCGTGTGGTACGTGGCGTGGTACAAGCGATAGGCGAGAAGCGCAGCGGAGAGCGTTAGTAGTACCGCAGCGGCGATCAGTGCGCGCCAGTACCGCGGGGAAGACGCTCCCGCGCCCGCACTCGCGCTCGCTCCCACCCCGCCCGTGAGCAACGCCGGCTGAATCACTGCCGCACCTGATGCTATATACAAAAATGCGCTGTAGTCTACTGTGTAAGAGCTAAAGTAACATGTGGATAATTTGATATTATTACAACACTATATACTTCTTTTTATCGTACTGACGGCAAATCTTTTGAGTTGGTGTTGTTGCATTTAATGGTTAGGTTTAATAAGAGAGAGAGAGAGAGAGAGAGAGAGAGAGAGAGAGAGAGAGAGAGAGAGAGAGAGAGAGAAAGAGAGAGAAAGTACGTCAGAGAGACCATTATATTAGGAATAATAATTACTCAAAGTAAATGATATACTAGTACTAACAGTAGGTATGTATGAAGTACTATTTTCTATGTCACTGAACTAAAAACAATGATATTACATAAAAAAGCAGATATGTTATCAGCACGCGAAAAGTGAAGACTCATATGCTACCCAATTGACCTACCTCGCAATTAAAGTACGTAATGACACTTATTACGCTATTGTAGTTGAAGAAAGAGAGGGTAAACTAATTTTGCCGTGAGAGTGATAAGGATGCGTGGACTAGGGATGTTGCGGATGCCAATTTTTTCACATCCGCGGATGCGGATGCGGATGCGGATTTTTAAAGGCTCACATCCGCGGATGCAGATGCGGATGCGGATGTTTAAAATACTATAAAAATACAGTTTATGAATATCGAATTAAAACAATTACTTTATAAAGTAATTGTTAACATTTTATTACGGAGCGTTCAAGTATTACGTAACGCAACTTTTGAAGATTTTTGAACCCCCCCCCTCCCCCCTGTAACGCATCGTAACGTTTTAAGAAACCCCCCCCGAAATTTCGTATCGTTCGTATTAGTAAATGAAGTTAAAAATAGGAGCATTATACTTAATAAAAAGTAATATTGCCGCCTTTTCTGATTCAAGGCGTTTACGGAGAGGAACATCTATTAAACCAACGCTACTAAACAGTTGTTCACTAGGAATACTGCTGCTTAAAAATCTTCGCGCGGTATCAGTAATTTTCATTATTTTAGGCCCTTCGGCATTGGTATTAGGAGAACCAGGCAAAATTATTGTCAGTATTTATTATAATAAAATGTTTGGTGTTTAATTGGTCATTAACACGTGCGAACGGCACTCGCCATTCGCTGGCCCCGCCCAATTTCTTTCTTGTCGCAACTTGTATTACATTCTCATCCGCATGAACATCCGCATTGATTTTTGCGGATGCAGATGTCCAAATCCATGCGGAAGCTCCGCATTTGCGGATGCGGATGCGAATATTCGCAACATCCCTAGCGTGGACTGCAAACATAGATTAGTTTACAGAAGCGAATATTGATAGTGACTTTAATACCTGCCACTAAAATTCTGTTTTATTTAATTTTTAGTTAATATCTATTTTATTTAAGTGTTTATTTTCATACTAAATATTGTTTAAAAATATCAACGCTCAAAATTATAAAAAACTTCTTGTGAGCTACGTTAAATCAATTTTATTAAACCTAACATTTATGAGAGATTAATTGGCTTTGAGTCATAACGTAGATATTTTTTATCGATAGAGAACGATTTTTGTTGGTTTGAAACTTGAGATAACATTTATGTTATTTTGTCTCTAATTTAGTTTGAAGTGTATATGGTATTTACTTTACTTTATAAATCATTAAATTCTTTCAAAAATAAATATGTAATTTTTTAAGAATTAAATGGTGTAGAGACACAAGCGTTTTAACTACTCACTTTACTTCCTTATCTTAAGATTAAATTTTAGTGCTAACAAATCATTATTTATGTTTAGAGGCGGTTGCGCCTGCCATTAAGCCGTAAACACAGTTGAGAATAAACCGAGTTGGAGTCAACACGTGAATAAAAGATTTGATTATTTGGCTCTGTTAGTAATAAGTAACACGTAATATATCTTATACACCTACATAGGCAACCTGCTAAAGTTTTCAATCGAGTGTCCAATCTACGACTATAAAAATGTTATTGTATACAAACATTTTATATTAACCTCTCGGGTGCGGCAACACGGATCCATGTTTGTCCCGTCGGTGCGGCACACACGGATCCATGTTTTCCGCAGTAACTTGCATTTTAATTAATTTTGGGTATTAAAGTTATTATAATGAAGTCTAGAAAGGTTTGTTATGCATTTGCTTTATACGAACAACATTTTAAAACATTCGTTTGTCAAGTGCGCTTCAAGAGCCGTAAAAAAAACGAGTTCCAATTTCAAAGTTGACGATGACGCAACGCGATCTTTCAAGTGCCTCTTAAAATTGATTTTTTGCCGATAAGGTGGTTTTGAAGGTAGTTTGTTGTTATATTTTACTTATTATACTTATTTTAGGAACCACTATCAATACGAATTGAGGCATAAATCATGCGTAATTTTGAATAGTGTTACTCAAAAAGTTACCGAGTCTATTACCTATTGAAAAGGGCTTACTCATTTGAAGGTTTTTACGCATTTATTCTTATGTTTTTATTGATAAAATGATATAATTGCGATGAGAATCTTATATAGAATATAGAATAGCAACAAAAATGTGTTAGAAAAGCTAAATATTTAAATAAACACTCATTTTTTGCCTGACGAGCGAAATTAGACGAACACATACACAGGGCTCCCACGCCATTACTGTTCTACATCATCATCAGCCTATCGCAGTCCACTGCTGGACATAGGCCTCTCCAATAGCACGCCACTTAAAATTGTATATCGCCGTTGATTCGTGTTTGCACGCAGCCTAGCGGGAAGTCCCGGAACTATTAACACCCACACATACACAGTAGTGACGGACAATGAACAAGACGTAAACTGATCTTTGTTTATGTTTTACTAAATTATTTTGTATTGACCATAGACTTTGTGTGTCACATAATGGAACGATCAGTTTGTTCTCTTTAGCATTCAGTCATTTTCATAGAGTTTAGAGAATTCTCAGAACTTAAAAATAATAAATGAAAACTGGTCTAGCAAACGAGTCCTTTTTTTAAATAACTTGATAAATAGGTTTTTTTTTATGTATTGTTCCTGTCTTTTGCACTAGTTAACTAAAAAAAATAAATTATTTAACTAAAAAACACTATTTCTTCATATAAATACTACGTATTTGGTGTTCGGCGCAAATAATAGTTTGATTGTAAAGTGACAAAATGGCGAATATCTCGACAGCGAAATGTGATTTTTACAAATATGTTTCTCAATGAATTTTTACTGCAGTTATAGTGTTTTTTATATCAGTAGATAGCTTAGTTATCGAACTTTATGAGGATAATAAGTAAAATGAATAATAAACCACATAAAATATTAAAATCATGTTTATTAACACAATAGGTGCGTAAATTAATACTTGGCTCAATTGTGAGTAAATAATAAAGCGATAACATTAGTTTAGTAATAAAATATGGCATAACCATGTACGCTTGTTATCCATCTTTTGAAAAATAATCACTTTTATAACCACCGAGCATTGTTTTTGAAAAGATTTGATCATTTTCGTACACCATGCACCGTGCTGCAAAATTTTGCAATTTCGCCGCACGGTGCATGGAACCGGAAGTACCCGTTCGCGCATCCGAAAGATTAAAGAATAAATTTGAAGAGTAATAATTAAATGTAACTATATTTTTCTCCTACATGCTGCTTCGTATCTTTCGTTCTATTCATTGGTGAAATTTGTCAATGCATGCAGTTTTAGACCGCACGGCACAGACTTCGGTGTGTTAAAATATCATTGACTAAAAATTAGTGCGTATAAATTATGAAATTATATTTTAAAATTCTCAAAAATATCACTAATAGTAAAAAAAAAAACATTTCCATAATCGCACATCTATATTGTATTGGACATATATTTCATAGTCTGTGTTCTGCATAATAATCAGTACTAATCAACAACGTTAATGTGCCTACAAAATTATATAGTATTGAAAACTAACCGAATTTCACGAAGTGTATTTGTTAACTCTTAAACATAGGGAAGTACTTAAAATTCCTACCGAAAAATATTATTTGGATTTTACAGTATTATCAATTAATCCCCGTTTGTTTGTCCCCGACTAAAAATCATAAGTATTATTAACTTGATTTTATCCATGGCTTGTTTTTACTCATGAACCAAAGCATGTCAGCGTCAAATTTTATTGAAATCGGTGCAGTGGTTTAGCCGTGATAGCAATACAAACAGAGTTTCTTTCGAGATCTAAGTTTTCCATAAGCGCAAGCCTAGGGGTGACAGACAAGGTCATCTGTCACACCCGGGGGGCAATAACGGGAACATCGGGGTTCCTACACAGGAGGGTGCCATCTGCAAACCGTAGGTGGCCCGAGATACGTCGGGGTTCTAGGGTTTTCATTCCTAAGGTGCACCTGGTTCCCCGACATCTGGTACCCGAGACGGCGTGCGGTTGGTTATAGTCGGTTCGAGTCCGACATGCCAACAGGAAGGTTTATAATATTGGTGCGGATTTAGGTGTAGTCTTGTAATCCTTTCTAGTAATTTCTGAACACTCGTAATATAACGCTACGTAACGTGTATCATTAGTTTAGAGTGTTTAGACTACTCTTGGAACAGACGTCTCTCCAATGACAATAGGTAGGCGGAATCTTAATTGCAGGTTAACTAAAGTGGTCTTAAGTAGCTATATCGTATTTTTATTCTGAGTCACTATAAGCTAAACTGATTAATATCTTTACATAGTATAAAATAAAGTCGCTTGACTGTCTTTAATATTTATAATATTTATAGCAAAAGATAGAGTGATTCAAGAGGAAGGTATTTGTGTGTAATATTACATACTATAACATGCATATATAATGCATGTTATAGTAGAGTAAATTCGAGAATTTTAAAGACTTCCGTTCGAAGCCGGGTCGGGTCGCTAGTATTTTATAATATGCCTATGCTATGGCGCAATAAAAATATTAATGTTGAATGTAATGTAGCAATGTTTTTTTCATTACTAAACTATATTTATACACTATTATTCTATTTATTTCTTTTAACTATTTCATTTGATACGATAATGCAAACGATTTCTATTCGAAATAAAATTTGTACTATATAAACATATACTGTATAAATTAAATTAAAAAGATGTCAATGTTTTAGTTCCATTTTTTTATCCAGGAATTCCAGGTAAACTTATGCTAAACAAATATGACACCTACCGCCCTACTTTCCTCTTACATACATATTTGATAAACGATGAAAATATGTTATAAAATAGTAAATGAAGAAATCTGTCAAATTACCATGAGGTCTCTACCAAGCACCGGCAATAGATTAAAAATTGTAAAATACTTTAAGATGGTTTGTATCTGTCGTTTCATGAAAGAATGAAGATAAATGTATAAAGGATTAAAAAACCATGAAAAATAAACAAGATATATATTAAGAATATAGTGTTATATACCTGCAGCAATAATAGCCTCAGACTCTCGTCTGACTGGTGGTGATGCACCGTCGTGGTGGTCACCGCCCGCTGAACTGCTGTCATCTTCTGGAGAATACTCTGATACTTCTAGCTCCACTTCTGATGCTGGAAGGTCCTATAACCAGAGGAATCCAATGGAACTCGGACCTCAAAAACAATATGCATACTACATCCACGTGGAGCTGTGTTTCACCGAGTGAGTAAGGATACTGGAGGCCCATACCCCTACCCCTCCCCCATCACCCCTCCACATTCCCCAAAGGCCGGCAACGACAACATACGCCTGCTCATTTGCCCCCTATGCACAAAAAAATTAAATCAAAAAGAGCCTATAAAGGGAACAAAAGGTAAAAAGTACACAGGAAAAAACTACTTTATAACGAAGGAAAACTTGAAACAAGCCTTTTATCAACGCATATGGTATATATAGGTATAGTAGGGAGGTCAAAACCTCCCTTTTAAGGAGACGCCGATGCCCAACAGTACCATAAAAGTATGTTTACGATGATAAATGACTGTTACGTCAAACAAGACTGCAATATTAATAGATTTGAACTTCATGATACCTCAATAATGATATGAGTCAGGGTTTGTCAATGGTTTAACTTCATGTGAATACATAACACTTTTCCTACAATTCAAATTGTGAGAAAACTATACGTTTGTAAACAGGAAGCTAAATCAAGATTCAAATTTCGGTGTCAACTAGCAAAATAGGAAGTATCGAATCAATGTCAACTTCATTAAAGGTGTCGTTTAAAAGTCTATACATACGTATCATTTACGCACGTAAATTAAAAACATTCAATTTTTCGAATTTTGGAGAACGAGGCAGTGCCTGTGCTACGGTAGCGAGACTTGCTATAAACATCCTTTATTTATTTATACTTGATGCAAATTTTGTACAAAGGCGGACTTAATGCCATACGGCATTCTCTGCCAGTCAACCTTAAGGTGATGTGAAAATATGATGTAGTAAGCTTTATCACTTAATCACACAATTGTTTATCGTGGTTAAGAATAGACCACTTCTGTCTCACCTCTAAGGATCATAACTAACTGTCCGTCAAAGTATATTGCCCGAATCTTCTGGATAATTATTCGTATCATTACCCAAAATATTTCATATTGAGGACCATGTGTTTGCACATGGTCTTTCGAGCTATACTAATGTAGCTTTCAAAATTTTATTCAAATTAATATTTGCAACTTACTTGTGGTTTATTAGGTAAAGCTTGCTCGGGTGTTCTAGCTGCTTTCCATACATGCATCATAAGCTTATACGTGGAATCCCTGGAAAGCAGGGAACCGAACACGTGTCGCTCATCCCTGGTACAAACTCCAACGGCATTAGGAATAATACGCGCAACCTTCTCCTTTGTTATACGGAGGACTGATATTGTTGGTATTAGGAGCTGAAAATAATAATTGTACTATATATTTTTTATTTAATATGTCTGGTACCGGTTCACGAATTTCGTCTCAAAATTCAATAAATTTTGACTTATTTAGATAAGTCAAAATTTATTGAATTAATACAGAGACTTGACAAAAAAGATTACTACATCGTAAAATGGGGTTTGCGCGTTTGCTAAATACGAGTACGTAATTACATGTTTAGCAAACGCAGTCTATTAAATCTTAACTATCTCAAGTGGGTGAAGCTGACTTGGTTAAAGTTGCTCACCTTGGTCACGTAACCGAACACATTCGAGTAGAAAGCGAAGTAATTCTTGGTGATGTACAAGTGACCTTGCAGTAAAAGATCTCCCACTAACGCGCACGAATAATCTGTAATAAAAAACGTATTAATTAATTTTAACAATAGGAAACTTCCAATTTATGAAAGCTAATGGTTTTACTTTCACCATTATTTTCTTATATTCTCACCGTAATAACCATTTCATTATTAAATTATTATTTACTTAAATTTAAAAAGAATTACTTTTTATAACAGACTGATTGAAAATGGAAGATTTGATAGTGTTGTAGATTATATGTTAACAAAGTTCTTAATGATTTCTTTATACAGAACTATAAATAGAACAAATATAAAGTCAAATTTCCATTCACACAGATAGAAACAAAGAGAGGTCTTTGCGTATAGCAAATGACAACATTGGGAACCTAATTTTTCTTATCAGCAGCGGCTTTTGAGGCAAAGAGGTCACGATACGAGAATATGTTGGTAATTAATTTTAATAATTATTCCACTTTGACATTCAAGCCCCAAGGCAAACACAATATGAAGAATGTGTGTCACATGATATTGACATTCAAACTATCGATAGATTAATAATAATAATAATAATAATAAATATTTCGGACAATTTAACACACAACGCCATCTAGTCCCAAGCTAAGCAGAGCTTGTGTTATGGGTACTAGACAACTGATATAAATACATATATACTTTTTTTTTTGTAAATACATACATATTATACATAGAAAACACCCAAACTTCGAAACAAATATTTGCAGATCATACAAACATTTGGACCGACCCGGGAATCGAACCCGAGACCTCAAGCACAGCAGTCGCTTACGCTACCACTCGCGCCACCGAGGCAGTCAAGTTGTGTTTTGCATATTTTTTTTCTGGCGTGCCTTACATAGGATAGTTACCTTACATAGAGCACAATTGAAAAGAAACACAGAGTTGCGTGAGTTAACTAGTAAACTAATAATCGGTCTGACATCGACGTGTAGTTAGGAACTGCTGGTATGCTACATACGGTATTTACACAACTCCAATTAAATGACAGACTAAACTGGTTATGTAACTGGTGAAATACCATACATCAATGGTGCACTGCAAGATCAACTAAATTATCGCCTATATTTTGATCAATGATACGTTGAGTACGGTGAAGTGTGTTTAATGTTAAGCGTTTACTTTTTAAACAATGTTTTGGGAAAAATATTTAATAATTTCATTAAGCTTTTGTATCAGTTTCATGTATTCGAAAGTTTCGTTAGTTGTTTCTAGCGCATACTACGGCTGGGATTCGGCTATAGCTGATTTATACGAAAATTAGATGTACCTGCCGCGGTGACGATCGATGTGTATCGTTTTATTTTACTGAATTATCAAAATTGCCACAGAAGAATCATGTCCGACCGTTTCGAAGATTAACAAAAACAGCAAACAGAGAAGACTAATTTTATGTAATATGTTTTTGCATATAGAATAAAAATATATGTTGATAACAGATTTATGACAAAAAATATAGACCCTAGAAATAATGTTACTTACCTACTATTTGTTCCTTCAGTGAATGAACTTTCTCAGGGATATCTTAGCGATAACGTATAAGAACTGCATGGCCAATGACCAGCACCTGCTTGCCAGGGTAAAAGCAACTACCAACAACGCCTTCTTCATTGATAAATGCAATAAAATTAACTAAAAAAACCATATTGACATTTTAAAATTTTTAAAATGTCAATAACGAGTGCGTTCGTTCGCGTCGTTACAACTATGGTAAATACTGGATGATGTACATCTATGGATGTTGATAATTATGATGTATGAATGTTCTGTTTTGTCCAACTTACAATTAAGCACTTTCTCCTCTGGCCCCACTTGCGGGAAGTGTCTCTGGAACTTTTTCTGCCGCGACTTGCTGGGTAGCTTCCCATCTTTGGTGTCTGACGTATCACCCGTTAGTGACGTATTTAACGCTGCTGCCCGCACTGAAGGTGCTGACCCCGACAGGGGTTTTAGTGTTTGCCTGCAACAATTGATAGTACGATATCAATAATAGCCTAGATAGTAGTTAAAAATTTATTAGTTTGTAACCGATAAAAATCAGAAGAGATATTCAGACACGTATAATTTATTATACAGAGAAATTATACTTCTTTAATTATATAATTATAAATTCTTAATATCTCAATACACATAAATGTATTAAATAATAGTGTGATGTATTCAAAACGGTACAGCTCTCACTTAGTAATTCTAATCTTAATGCTCTTTTTGTCTAGTGCTTTAGACAAGCATCGAGTGCTATGTAGTTTGGAGGCGTGCCAAAACGGACTGTTAACAGAATAGAGTTCATTTAGATTGCCAAGAAGATTATTTGAGAGAAAATTGCTAACAAAAAGATAAAAGTTAAGTATGATGAGAAGGTCACCGTGAGGAAACCCTCTTCGATCTAAATGCTCAACAGCTACAGGTTGAGAATATTAAAACAAAGAAACCTATGCACAGCATCTACTTTCGTCTGCACTCAACTTAGTCAGAGAGTTGATAAAAAGAAAAATATGCGTGCACGGTGTTTCATTTTATCCTTTAATGTTAAACTATTGAAATAAATGTCCATCTTTTTATTAAAATAACAGGAATATATTGTAATATTAATTTAGTTAGAATTTCAGGTACAAAGCAACATTAATAAAAACTGCTCAAACTAGTGCTAAAACATTATAACATCTCGCAAAAAGTCGTAACTACATAATAACTATGTGTTCATAGTCCACTATTAAATTGTTGTACAGGTCTTAGAAACAAGATGCACATTATATACTAGTCTTGCATAGTTTAACTACATACTTTCTCTACTAGTTTGTCATATCAATTCCCTGTACAATTTGTAATCTCAGTTGATTTTCAACTCTATAATAACTAGCAATTAGTTATAATTCTATCAGTTTTCCTTTTGATATGATCAAAAGATATTCTAACACCAAGCTAATCAAGAATATTTGAAATTACTAAGATCTAAAGGAAGCAGGTGACTTTCGCAGTAAAGTTTGATTGTTGTTTGGTGGTTGTTTGGTGCATAAATATTTCATTTACCTTTTCTTTTATTACAAACCATAGAAGAATATGCAATTAATCACAAGTAAAATTACGATAACTTTATTCTCACTGTCTCTCTAAACGATTCATACAATGTATGCCATCTTACAACATTGAGGGATGTTAGAATGTTATCAGAAATTGCTAAGAAATAACCCGTTTATTCATAAACGTTATTTAATTTTAGCAACGGTTTTATATTATTTTCAACTTTTATACCGTGGGGGAGCCACGCTTCGGCATGAATGGGCCGGCTCGACCAGATTGATACCACGGCCTCACAGAAAACCGGTATGAAACCGCGCTTGCGCTGTTTTTCACTGAGTGAGTGAGGATACCGGAGGTCCACACCCCAACCCCCCAACGGCCGGCAACGCACTTGTGATACCTCCAGTGTTGTGGGTGTCCATGGGCAGCGGTATTCGCTTACCAACAAGCGTCTGCTCGTTTGCCCCCTGAATATAATACAGAACTGATGCTTCAAGTTAAAAGACAATTATGAATAAGGAGGTAAAGATTTCCATATATCAAAATAAAATGGCACAAGATCTCTTCCAAATAACAGTTATGGGTCACGTTACTGATACAGAATAATGTTTTCTTAATATGACCCCTGAACAGTTTTGTCACGTATAGATTGATGAAATCAATTAAACATAAA
This sequence comes from Spilarctia lutea, assembly GCA_916048165.1. Taxonomy (NCBI): domain Eukaryota; kingdom Metazoa; phylum Arthropoda; class Insecta; order Lepidoptera; family Erebidae; genus Spilarctia; species Spilarctia lutea. The sequence continues at coordinate 11,832,461 of OU696487.1, forward strand.
CCCAATCGCTAGCTACTGTTATTTCACAAGGAGAGATATTGTATAACTAGCTTCTTATCTTTTGACTCAAATCAATACTTTAGATAATAGAGTTTCTCTACCATTAATACAAATTGAGAGCTGACACTGTCGCAATACAGTATAGGCAACAAGTAATTTTGCCTGGGTACAAACTTTTATTTTGGCAATGACTTTGGTCATACTCTATTTTTCTTTATTGAGCATTGAAAAGTAAGTGAAGACCAGAATTCAAATTATACTATTATTCAACTAAGATACATTTGAAAACAAGATAATCGTAACTTCCAACTTCGGATCAAAATCATGCTATAGGTATATATACTGTCACATGTTATCAGTCAAAATCAATAAATTGGTATTGTAATTCTGATAATATGAGGCTACTTATAACAATACAACTATAGTATATACAAATAAATAAAATTGGAGTGTCTGTTTGTAATATACACGGTACATTTTACCGTGGGAGAGCTATGCTTCGGCATGAATGGGTCGGCTCGACCGGAGTGATACCACGGCCTCACAGAAAACCGGTGTGAAATAGCATTTGCGCTGTGTTTCACCGAGTGAGTGAGGATACAGGAGGCCCATACCCCAACCCCTCCCCCATCCCCTTTCCCATCCCCCAAAGGTCGGCAACGCACTTGTGATGCCTTTGGTGTTGCGGGTGTCCATGGGCGGCGGTAATCGCTTACCATCAGGTGATATGTCTGCTCGTTTGCCCACTATTCAATAAAAAAAAAAAAAAAAAACAAATATCAAAATATCATTTTTAATGTTTTTGTCTGTCTGTCTCTTTGTTCCGTCTAACGGAACGGCTGGATCACTTTGACGGGACTTTCACTGGTAGGGAGCTGGATGATACTAGGAGTAACTTAAGCTACTTTTTTTTAGAAACCACGGGTAACACCGTGGGGTTCAGCTAGTATTTAACTAAGAGAGGTGATCCTCTTTTCTACTACAATACTATCAAATTTTGTTACATTTAAACGGGCAAGTAGTTGAATCAGTATTTAATAAATACGAGCATGTGAATACGGTTGCTGCACCATACATGCGTGTTTAGTACTGCTGCGTCTGTAACGGTGCGTACAATCATCAAACCAAGTAGCGCGTAACTGTCAATCCAATTTCTCGAAGTACTTTAAAAATGATTCGGGGAAGACACCGCAGTATTCAACCTGCGTGACTATTGTTACGTAACTTTACATAGTCTTTGTGACTTTAAATAGATTCGTTACTTTTTTTAAAACTGGCCAAGTGCGAATCGGACTCGTGCACCGAGGTACACACATGTAGGTATATTACATGATGTAACTAAAAATGTATGCTTTTAGCAACTTTTCTTTTATCTGTTCAGCTTGATACTTTTACGCGTTCCTAAGAAAAAGGGTATTGACAAACAGACGGACAACAAAGTGATCCTAGAAGGGTTCCGTTTTTTCCTTTCGAGGTACGGAACTCAAAAAACACTCAAAAAACGTATGGTGACGGATAAAGAAAAATGCGCACGATAGCTCTGCAAGGAGAAGGAAAACGAGACACCAACCCTACACCGACCCAGCTGACCAACATGGCATTGTAGCTATTGTATCATATTGTATTATTGTATTGTAGCAACATGCCACTACCTCCTTTAAAGGAGAGAGGTGTATATCTAGTACTGGAGTATTAAAGGTATTCCAAACTCTCTATCAACATTTCTTAATAATGATCATTTTTATTGAATAATTTGAGATAAATTACTTTCCTTTTTTTTCGTGTCTTAAAATAATCACGACAAAATAAGAAGAGATAATAGCAAGAGTCTGAATTACATTATTAGTATATGTATTTCTCTGTAGATTATCCTTTGTTAAATTCGGATAACTTCTTAATCAGCGTATAAAGAGACATTTATTTAGCCTTGCGTCGCTATGAGATACTATCATGTAGTAATCAGTCATAACTCATATCGCTCATTTTGCTGCCTTGCGTAGGTATTTTTGTATAACGAATATCATAAGCTGATATTATGTTTGTTCACGTTTACCATTTAGGTAATTGTAGTAGTATGTACAAAAAAACATTTTTATATTTCTAAGGAATACAGCGTTCAGCCTTTAAAGAAATTTGATAGTAAACATTTTAACATTTCGGACATCTAATGGTGTTGCGGGTGGCCATGGGCGGCGGTAATCGCTTACCATCAGGCGATACGTCTGCTCGTTTGCCCCCTATTCCATAAAAAAATCAGATACACAACGCCATCTAGTCCCAAACTAAACAGAGCCTGTATTATGGGTCCTAGACAACTGATATCAATGCATTTATACTTTTATTTGTAAATACATTCATATTATATATGAAAAACACCGAAAGTACGAAACAAATATTTGCAGATCATACAAACATTTGGTCCGGTCGTGAATCAACCCGAAACCTCAAGCACAGCAGTCGCATACGCTACCACTGCGCCACCGAGCATTCGACTGGCATCGCGTCGAGTAAATTAATGATGAAATAGCACACCATATCATATAAATTGTAATTATCGTACCAGTTGACCTATAATATTTAGCTTAGTTTTATGCTAGAGTGATCTCATAAAACTGAATAGCTTTTAAACATATTAATCTCAAAACCTTTCCGCTTGTTGAGGATAATGTTATGCATATAATATCACTACCGCAGAGGACTAATTATAGCCCACAGCACTAATTAAGCTAAAATTTTGTTCAAGTTATTTGAATCTGAAATCTATATGATCTTAATGTACTATTGGATTGGTGAAGGTGATGTTATTGTGTTAACCGTTTTCACACTTTCCAAGCTTTTAAAAATACTCGGAGACACTGAGAGCCACTTCGAAGTGGTGATCTTTCGCAGCCTTTTCACATCCACTAACATCCGTAATATTAATCAATAGCTTATCTTAAAACTGGATCCACTAATTATCAAACATTCCTTGTACAAAAACTACTTACTTACTATTTAGTTTATGAAATGCGCGTATATTCAGAAAGTTTGATTGATTTGATAACCAAATAAACTGCACGGTTGGCCGAGTGGTTTCAGCGGTCGCCATGCCGCTTGCTACTGCGCCAAGTGTCGTGGGTTCAAATCCCACGCGGTACCTACAACACTTTGTGTGAGCCACGAATTGTTGTCCCGAGTCTGGATGTTCTTTGTGTCCGTTTCATGTATGTTTGTAAAGTCCCCCACAACACAGGATGTTTATTCCTAATGTGGGAGTTGTCTTTTTAAGAAAAAAAAAAAAAAAAAAAAATACGATGACACATAGTCAAGCCTAAAGATTAGATAAATGTCTTTTTTCAACATAATCATCAAAAAGTTGAATAAGTAATGCTTCAAAACTATCTAAAACATACCAATTAACAAGGTCAAGTACTTCTATGTTAGAATTCCACAAAAATGTAGGTACATGAATCAACACATTTAATATTTAACTGTGCCAAAATAACAAAAACATGTTTATCAAGAGAAATCTCTGGAAAGATTTTATATAATTTCAAAAAATTGTCATTTTATTGAACAATAATGAACCTCCAAATTCACAACCTTGGCCGACCACTGCTTGATAGTTTACGTGTAGTTAATAACTTATCGGCCTGGGAACTATTCTTGTGCAATTGGGACCAGTAGTCACTATGTAGTTTTTCTTGTTTACGGAATTCGCCAAGGATCAAAACTAAAACTTTAAAATACTTCTATGTTAAATTCTAATAGGTAGATCAACTAAAGTAAGCAAAGAAAATTGTTTAAATCGAGTTTTTCAGACAAAAATACATATACAGTTTAGCTGGAGCTGGCTGATATACCTATTAATGTTATTCATACATACAGTTCAGTATTTATCTAAAATATATTGAAGACACCGAAAACCAAAGCATTTTTCATGTAAAAATATATATACAATACTTATAACACACAGAATATAATACGTGCATCTCATTAAATTGTGTAATAATCTACATGTTGGCGCATTTGTTTCCGGCAAAAAGAAAAAGGATAAGGGTAAACTAAAGGTAGTCCTATTACAAAATATTTAGAAAATGCAATATTGAGGTTAGCAGGTGATATATTCAAAAAAGAAAAACATTGTTTATTGAGTTTGAGACAAACACTTTGATATTATTCGGTGCAATGCATACATAATATATATTCAATTTAGCACTACACTGCGTCATGTATTATACAAGCAAAATACAATCACATTATGCATACAGCGAGAGGTCTTGCAATGGGCCCTCCATATACAAATTGAATTTAGAGATTTGTTGTTGACAGTTGGAGGAAATTTATAAATCAATGTAATACAAGACAGATGACGTTTATCCATATATCTTAAGGGATTACTAATCTTTTAAATATTATATTAAAACATGAATAATAATTGAACCTTGAAACATAACGCGAAGTATACTCTGAATATTATCGTGATCCTCAATCATGTATTTGTCCTGGATTCGAATCAATCCACCATCTGTGGTTTATGAGTTAGGATTTCGACAAACTAGGTCTTCAAATAAAATAAATTTTATTTTAAGTAGCCTTATTAACCCAGTGCCTCGGAGAGCACGTTAAGCCGTCGGTTCCGGTTGCCATGAAACTTGGTAATCGAGTCATTGCCCTCAAATATACTGACGATAGTTTCAACCTTCGAATACAGTTCACCCTCAGGGTTGCGAAGGTCTGATGCCGGTCGCTTCGTGGAAAAACTGATATTCAGGTAAAACAGGTGGAACTATTAGCCGACCCCTATTAATCTTAAGAATAATAAAGGCTAGGAAGAAGAGTATCTTTATTAAAGCTCTTACGAAATATTAGATTACTGACTCAAGTTTTAGGGTTCCAAAATGTCATTCTTATGGAGAAGAACTGGCCAGAAACTCTATAAGTTTCTTTTTTAATAACCGAATTTCAATTTTCGTGTACATTATCAATGTTAAATAACAAAATTAGTAATACTCAAAATTAAAAAAAAAAAACAATCTCATGATAGGTTTATGTACCTATCGTCATGATTAAATAAATTACATAACTTAAGGTTCGCACAATGTAGTACGATATTAGCGAATTTATCAGAAATTATCAGTCATGGGTAATAAAATATTAGTCAGATATACTGCACGTGTGTCTAATATCACCATTTGCTGATATGTTTTATACGAGATTACCGAGTTTTGACCGACTTCTAAAAATAAGGTCCTCAATCGTTGTATTTATTATTTTTATTAACAGAGAAGCCAGTTATTTACTCATCGATTTGTTTAAATCTGTCTTTCACTAAGTAGAACACAGGTACATCTTTATTTACACCCTGGTGCGGTCGTAGGTTATTGTCTAAAGTGGATTTGTGTTTCGCCTTTTACTTTATAGAAACGTGAGAGGCGGGATAGTGTCCTGCCCAGGAGAGAATTTGATCATTCCGCGAGTGAATTTGGTCATCCCGGGAGTGAATTTAGTCATCCTGGGATGTATTTCAGTCGTGGGGTACTCCAGAAACCGCTGATGCGTTCCTGGAGCTCCTCTTGACTGCCAAGATTGACCGCCGTGGAATTTAATGGGTAGAGGTTCGCAGGGAGTCGAACTGCCCTCGTCTCACGGAAGGTATAGTGTGAAAAGTATTCCCCGCGTAAAAAAATTAAACATAAAAAGTAGTTTTAGCTAGGCCTATTTTAATTTTGATCACAAGAAGAGTATCACACCTAAGAAGACATTATGACGTGGGCGCAATGAAGTTTGCATTTTAAAAGTTTAATATAGTATACTAATCTGGATAGTGTTACTTAATGATGCCACTTAAGGATTGTGTCATATACACAAGTAAAGGAAACATAATGTTCTGTTTACAGTTCAACAAGCTCGGTTAGTGACAAATGAACACAATGATCGATTGAAGTTAACAGTGTTATGAAAACGGTCCAAGGACGACGTGGAAAAACGCGTTTTGCTAAAATTTTGGTGCACCACTACTTAAGAAACAAACAGATTTATTTTCGCATATTACCTATTTCAATGCAATTTCCTGGGACACATTTTTTTTTAATTGGCAACCCTTCAGTCACTCATACATATTTATAAAAATGCCTTCTGAAAAATTAAATATGTATTTGCCAAAATTATATTTGCCAGTTAAATCTATAACATACATTTCAGTTTTACTATTACGACCTAAATATTACGGTCACCGAGTTTTCTATGAAACGTGATAAGTGTAATCTTTATTGGCCAAATAGTAGGTTTAACTCCTTATTTTATAACTATATTACTATTTATTTATGGCTTGTAAAATCAGTAAAAATACATATTGGAACGTTTCTACCCTAAACTTAGGACGCTGTAACAAAATCCAGTAGCGATAAGCAAGCATTTTCTAGTCACTATTTTTTTACTGCCCTCATGTAACTGTGGTTTTTTTAAAATTAATTTGAACTTTGTTCTTATTAATCAAAGCATTGTATCACCATTATCGCTCTAGACTTTATTATTCCCAAGATTATTTGGGGTCGGTTACTACTACAACCGGTTTTACCTGAACATAAGTATTTCCACGGAGCGACTGGCTTCCGCAACCCTCAAGGTGAACTGAGTTCGAAGATTGAACTAGCTGTCAGTACATTTGAGGGCATTGATTTTCCAATCAAGATTGCTGTAGATGTTTTTGCCCACCGGGAAGGCTTAATGTGCTCTTCGAGGTACGGCCGTGGAACATGCCCAAACCACCATTTCCACACAAAGTTTGGTCCCATGAATGGATAATAGAAATGTACAATGAAAAAAATAAAACCTTACTTCTTTAAGAAGAATACGCCCATTTTAGAAGGAATGAGAGCACGAACACGAGCACCGAACGAAGCAACGTTAAAGTCACACTTGAAACTGACCGAGAACTGTATTTGTCCCAGGTTATAATGCATCCATCCATACGGGATTCTGGATCTCTGTTTAAAAAACACGTAAACCTTGCCATACCGAATCAATTCTTAATACTTGAGACAATAGGACTTATATGGTAAGTCCTCCCGTTGTGCTAAATACATTATACATCAAATGACGCATGTATTTACGCAAGTTATTGAATTTTAATAAAGCATGGATGGTAGGGAACGGATAGGATGTTTGCCATTCAATTCGTACGATCAAAAGTTATGCAGTCGTTCTTGAATTAGCAATTACTTAAATAATTCATTTTGTATTTGTGCGTCTTTCGAACTTTTGTTTCTCAAATCTGTATTTGGTTATACCGTACCGTATTTATGTTAGTGGTACGTTGTAAGTTGGTATATATTTCTAGTTTCGAAAAATGGGCAGCAAAATCACATTTAAACTTATTGGTAATTAATGAACACGCGATCTATTATTGAGAACAACAGAATAAAATAACGAAGTCAAATATTGTCCAAATTGCAAATTGTTGCTTTATTGTATTATGTAAAGTTGTAAGCGTTCGTTTTATGTTATTTTTATTTCGGTTACGTTCCATTTTTGTGTTGCCCGTTATTTTCCTTGCAGAGATATTACGTAAATAGATTTAAATTTTGCCCTAAATGAATATAAAATATGAGTAATAACTTATCGAACTATATAAATGCGTAACAATTGAATATACGTAAGCATCCTAATCATTATATTAAAAAAATGTAACTAAAATAGTGTAATAAAGTTACCTAATGTTACGGTGGATATGTAAATTTAAAATGTGTAAAAATCTAATTATATATTAGCGTGGCATTATATTATACTTATTTTCTGTTATTTTATAACTAAAATAATATATTATTGCTACAAAAAACTTAAAGAAATAGTCTAAAAAATTACTAAGTCTCACCCGTTAATACGTCCATTATTGTAACCGCTTTCTCCGCTAGATTCTTCGGAATACTCGAAGGATGCGTTATCCACCATACTTTAGTATTTTAAATTCACTCACTATCCACTTCAGAGTATAGACACAATTCGTTCATGAAAATGTTTAGTCATTTTGCTAGTCTTTGGCACTACATCATCAAATGGAATCTACATATATTTGGTCACTGACACAACAAAGAGAACATAATTAAGAGATTTCTTTAGCTAAAGAAATTTATGAAGTAATAAATCAGGAATACAACATTAAGATTATTGTTAAACTACATAACGATAGAAAGTCTTTGCAATGAAACATGGACGAATAATAGATAAGATATATGTATATCAATAATGAAATCGTCCAGATTATAATAAAGAACATACGACTTAAAGAAACATTCATACAGATACGTTAAAAGTTTAATAAAATAACAATTAAAGTAATAACGTGTTTTATCCTTGAAAATTTATGAAATAAACTGAGTATAAATTGAAACATTACGAAGATCTTAACAATTAGAACGTGTATAGTTAGAAATGCAATTGATTCATCATTAAAACAATTGCAAAAATGAAATATTCCAAAGAGACTCATATTAATATAAGTAAGTTCATTTGAGTTTCATCTAATTCAAAGATAAATTTGCCATTGATAGATATGTAGAATAAAAAAAAACAAGTTTATCACATTCTGAAACATTACGGATGATAGCAAAATATTTAAATACGTATGAGGATTACGACATGGAGTTGTAAATCAATCGAAAAAGAAAATTTTCAAAAAATTGCCATGTTCTAATAACACAATGACATAAATGATCACAACGCCATGCAGTACCTACGGGGCCAGTAGTAATTGTTCAGTTGAGCAAAAGAGGACGCTTTAAACCGGTCTAGAAAATATTACTCGAATTACAACGACAGATTCACTGAATTCAGACCATGCACACGATCCGGTTCAAAGGCTAACATATTAATAAACAAAAGCAACACACAAACGAATCACATTCAAAATCACAATATCTGTGATATACATAATATCTTAACACAATCCACACACTTCTCTAATAATACGGTGCACGACTGTACAGACACTCAACACAGTTCAAACACAGAAAAAGCCGAGACACGAGTTTTTACTGACGTTCATCAAATAATTATGAATTATAAAACGCGTACTAAGACCGAATGTAGCGGTCCGTCCGCGCTCGCGAGAATAACTGTTGAAAACAGTTGTACATAAATGTATCTAGTTATAATATCGATTGTGTATCGAGCTCGAAGTAATTTATCGCTACGATAAGATAGTAAGTTGCGAGTAAACCATAACAATATAAAATTATACATGCGTGGTATTTTTCATTAAATGTAAATCTACAAAAACTTTAGACATTTTTTTATGTTACGCATTTATCGATGGAGTTGATACAACATAGATCAGGATAAAGTTGAGGTAAATGATTTTATTAAATGACCTTGTGAGTCATCGTGTGGAAACACTGAAGACTTTGGTCGAACCGCTGAGAGATCAAGTGCTGTTGACATCGATAAGAACCAAGAGAAAGGTAATGCAGAATCGTACGATCATCGGCAGACACGACAATCTGAGCCCCTTATTCGCTAGCCGGAACTGTACCAGTGTGACTGCAACGCGAAAGGACACTGACTGCTAACAGTGTCCGCGAGTAAGTAAAGCGCCAATGTTTATAAACAATCAATGTACGGTTAGAAAACAATGGTCTTATATAAAAAGAAATCTATTAAAATCCAAGATATTTTACAAAACAAACGGGTGATTTCATTGTAGAACATGTATTATTCTTCAGAATATGTTCTATTTTAACAATGGGCCAGCTAAAGCATTTGAAAACTATTTTATGTTACATCATACACCGTAAAAAATAGCATTCTAATATTTATAACATGGACTCTACCTTTGAAGAGATGGTTAAATCAAGAAAATGTCAGAATAAAAACCAATTCTACACAACTAACTAAATAAAATAAACAAATAGGTACATATTTTTTTTACATTTTATTGTATTTTAATTACTATAAGATAATTTGTCATGATGATTACCAAATAAAAAAAGTAAATTAATAATATCTATGGTTAGTTGTTTTTCCATTTAATAAAAGTAATATTTATTTAAAGTTTTCTCTTGAAAAACAAAAAAATTGTTATGGCAAATCTTTATATTGCTCGGTAACCTGATGTAGCCAAGCACTATTTCAAACAACATCATTCTCCGGCATTAGAGTGTATCTATAAATGGAGATTTTGTTGCGCACATTCAAAAATAACAAAAAGAGGAAACTATATAATTTATTTTATCCTTTAACTTACGTATCACCTTCACCAAACCGGAAAATATAATTGTTGATTTTTTTACATAAGAACTACTTATTTTAGTATTTTTCTATCTGCAAACGATAAAGATTTTTGTGTAATGTGAAACAAGCTTAATTTTTTTGGGTTTTTACCAAATGTAGTCAGAAATATTTATCTGTATTCTGTATGAATACTGAATACCGTCAGTTCTGTGTCGACTGTACCTCTAATGTCTATTCGTGCTAAACAAGGGCGTCCCGGGTACATCAATATTAGGTATCTCCGTTGATTGGACAAATGGGCTCAACAAATGTATCATATCACACATGACAAAACATACGTTGTTCTATACATACAATATTTAATCCTAATCTATTTATTTTCACATTTAAATCACTTGCAATATTTAATAATGAAGTCTAAACTGGATAGTAAGGTGATTGAAGCCTTTGAAATCTCAATCAATATCTATGTATGTAATATAATTAACATGTTATATTTTTAGATTTTTTTTTTAAAAGACTACTTGCCCTTTACGAATATACATCCTATCTCGAGAGGAAATTTACAAACATAGATGAAACGAAAACTCTAAACAACAATTAGCGGATCACACAAATGTGGGATTTGTGTGATCCACAAATTGTTGATGTTGTCCCATATGGGATTAAAACCCCAATGCTTAAACAACTAGGCCAACCGTGCAGTTGTGTTCACTAAGTAACATATACCCAAAAATAACCAGAAACCCTTTCGGTTAATTCGTAACGAACTTATAACTTATTACATAATAATATAGAGAATTTATTATAAGCATAATTTGAGTTAACCTTATATACACAAAAAAAACTAAAACTCACATATATTTTTTTGTGATTACAAGGTTAATAGACTTCACAATATCTATGAACAACATTTTTTTTCTATTTAAGAATGATTTGTGGGTAATGTGTTCTTGAACTTGAAATTTGTTTATTTAACTACTATAATATACTTACATTTTTGTAGGCTAATACTATTATGCTGAAAATGCATACATGTAATTCTAGTCGTGCCCTAGTTTAATGAAATATTTGGTTACGTGGATAAAACATAGACTTTCGTATAGAAAAAATCGGCATGTGCTTGCATTTTAAAAAGTTTGGCCTGACTTGCTGTATTAGTGTAGTCCGCCGTAACTATTTGCTTTCGCAGAATTATTTACTATAATTGTCCTTTGCATCTAATTAAAGATTGTCTTTAGAGCCCCCGCAAACTGCAGACTTTCGATAAACCGATAGTTTGGTTGGTTTCTTAATTAATATTAAGATGTATGGGAGTGCGTACATTATAACGATTTGGTATCGGCCGACAACTATCTTTAAACTTACTATCGGCAGATTAAAAAGTTTGTAGTCTGCGTGGGCTCTAAATCTTTATTTAAAATAAAATAAATATAAATTTGCGAAACTGTATTCGGTACAACGAAGTACCTAAAACTCGTCACATAAGGTCAACACCGGTGGACGGAGTGGTAGCAAAGAAACTATCTCAGTAAAAAATTATATTAAACCTTAAGTTCTTTAGAACACAACTGTATTTGATGCAATAAAATCGAGAATTGCTCACCGTCATTTTATTCGTTGCATCAAATACAGTTGTATTCTAAAGAAGTTAAATTGGAACTATTACTGAATTAGTCTCTCCGCAGTCACTCTATCTGTGGGCGCTGATCCTTAGACACATTTAAATAACGTTTTGACTTTTTATTCTATAAAATCTTATCAGAAATATACCACCCGTAATTCAAACGAAGTATGGGCATTTTTATGCATGCGCAAACAAATGTTCTTGGCATAACTAGGATTCCCAGTACAGACTAGTATTTGCCGGTTAGCAGCTCGGAAATAATTGACGGCAAAAACATTTGTCAACGGAACGTTACTCCTTGTTGACATTGCAATGTACACAACCATCGCAACGTACACTATTAGAAGTTTATGGCATAATTTTATTAACGTGAGTACCACGGTAATCAATCACATAAAATATTTTCAAAGACGTTTCACGTAATATTCTTTTAAACGTTGAAGAGATACAATAACGTTGATTGGAGGAAATAAGATTAATTAGTAAAATAGATTAGGCTGTAATGTTTGCTTTGGATGCATGTTGCCTCATCCTTACTGAAGATTGTTCTATACTTGACATCATACTATTGTCATGCCTCTGGTGTTGCATCAGGCGATACATATGCTCGTTTACCCCTATTCCATAAAAAAACACTTGTTTACTCGCTGTTTCGCAGAACTAGAATGTGCCCGGAAGGTAATCTCCCTAGCCGCTTTATGGTCCGGTCTTATCTCATAGGAAGTTTCGTGTACTTTACGGAAAATCACGTAGTGTAATATAAGTGACCCAGCACTCTACATAGTACACACCTCCTTATATGCCAGAAAAACCATAAGATAGCAAACGACTCACACAGCACCAGTTCCAAAGGAACACCTCAAAGAAACTGCATATTCTCTCAATACATATATCGTGTTACATTGATTATGGCTTTGATATAAACCGTAAAATGTTATTCAGAAAAATAAAACCCCGGTCTCCAAGATAATTTCATTAAAATGAATAGTGTTCTTACCGCAGTTGACTCTCGCTATTTTTAGATAGACATAGTTCTAGTAACGGCAATAAAGTAGTTTTGTTCAACGTAGGAACAGGTTTATAACAAAAAAAAAAAGGAATCTGTAGAAATAAATACAGAACCCGGTCCTTCACTATTTATTACGTACAGTAGTTGTAATACTTGTAATTCTGACGTGTATAACAAGTTTTATATTTTACGACGCGTCACAATGTGTTCGATTTATCGAAGAGTAGTTGCGAAAAACCTCGACACTAATTCTTCTACACAATTATAATACGACATGTAATTTACGATACAATTGTAACTTACAATACGGCAATTGTAATTTACAATGCCAACACTAAACTACAAACTGAAATAATCCGTACACATTTAATTGAATGCCTCGCATATTTGATAACTGGCTTCGCGAACAACCTTAACATGCGTCCTAAAATAAACCTGAAAGTCTTTGGTACTTGTCCGCCTCATATTCATTCTGTCACACACAGCTGTTACAATCCTTAAATACATTATAAGTTGGGAATCAAAAGTTATAAGAAATTGATTTCTGAAGTGAACAAAAATTTGTACAGCAGTGCGAATGGTAAATTAAAATTCCAAGAAATCATCGGTCATTTTGCAACGCGTCCGTTATAAAACCAACTAATAAAGGTTGACGATCTAACTAACTTTAGAATCTCAAATAGGATACGCTTCATGAAAATTATCACCAAAATATGGAAATATTCAATAAATACAACATTATCTTCAGAGTAGATATATCATTTCAAGTTTAGTATAGTACAGGGCTAAGAGAAATTATGAATTTATCTATTAAACAGTTTTTCAATTAACAACAAACATTAGTGTCAGTCCAGTGAACGTGGAAAGGCTTCGATTATAGAAATATTATCATGTTAGCTTTAACACGATAATCATTTGGATTAATGTCCTTAGTATATAAACGTCCGATAACAAACTGTAGACCAATTTAAAACAATTACTTGTCAACTAAGGTACCACTTACGTTTAAACGTAAAAACGACTATATGTCGGTGAGTCAGACTTTATCCCCTAGTTACGAAGTGTGTAATCGTCTAAATTTACGTAAAAGTTCCTGTTATACGAATTTTAAGTAGGCAATTCAAGTGTTGTTACATTTTAATTTTATATGGTAGGTGGATTAAGGCAACGTCATCCCAAAAATCAGTTAACTAAACCTCTAAAATTTTAAACAAATATTTCTGGTTTGCAAAAATACGCGTTCATTTAATAGTGCAGTTTTGATTAAAGAGGTCACCTACTCCGGATAAAAAGTAGTTCTTCGTTGGAATTTTTAACATAAACTGTGGATAAGATTTTTGCCGCTGATAAACGAAGAAAATTTTGTCTTTATTTAATTTCTACTATAATTTACTTTACATTTACTTCACGCAGTCGGTATGGTCCCGAATGCAATAGTCGCAATCTCAAGTGGCATAACATTCTATCTGTGAAATTGTTAACGAGATTATATAATACATTTTTTTTATTTGTGTGCATGCTACAATGTCTCTACTCTGCCTGAAGGAAAGCATAAGCAAAATGCAAGGGTGATGGTCACCATACTCATTGCGAATGCAGACAATGAATATCAGTTTTTTCTGACCGCAACCCTGAGGGCGAACTGAATTCGAAGGTTGAACTAGTTGTCAGTATATTTGAGGGCACTGACTTCCCAATAACGATAGCCATAGATGTTTATGACAACCGGGACCGACGGCTTAACGTGCTCTCTGAAGCATGGGCGGGAAACACCGCCATCTTCTATACTCCGGACTGCTATTAAGAATTTCTTGTAGGAAAAACCCAACAGCAGTCCGACCCGGGAATTAAACCCGAGACCTCTTGATCTGCAGTCGCTTACGCTAACCACTAGACCAACGAGGCAGTCGAAATACGCACATAAAACTTTTATAATCAAATTAATATGAAGTCATTCATAGTCATACCTATATAAGGCTATAACGCTATTGCATCGTTAATTTAGGTTGTTTCGTAGGTGAATCGAAACGTAAAAATCTACTAATCAGATCATATAGCTTATGTAGGTACACCTTTATATTTGCATTTCGTGCGTTGGGATACAAATTCCTTATGAACAAACCCGTTTGTTCGCAAATCGAAAATAATGGTATTTAAAAGTAATGTAAATAAAGTACCTGTATGCTCCACCAATAAAGGTTGCTAACATCCTATAACCTCCCGCAAAATATCCCTCTGTATCTTCAAGATACGACGACATTGTATTGAAATACTGTCACAAAAACTACTGACTCATCCCATTGTAAGCTATGAAATGCAACCACTATCTAAGCCTTCCACCTTCTCTTTTAAAAACAATAATGTTTTATAGTTCATTCGTAGCGCTTACAAAAAAAACACGACCGTTTCACTAAAAGATAAAACATTACTAATCTATACTAATATTATAAAGAAGTAAAGTTTGTGTGTTTGTTAAATTGTAGGGGGTAATCTCGGGATCTACTAAACCGATTTTAAAAATTCTTTCAGTGTTGGATAGTCCATTTATCGAGAAAGGCTATAGGCTATATATCATCACGGTAATACTAATAGGAGCGGAGCACCAATGAAGAATGTTTCAAAAACGGGGAAAATTTTCACGCTACGGGCAATTGAAGACGCAAACGAGGTTGCGTGGGTCAGCTAGTTACATATAAGCGTATACATAGATGGTGACATAGTATTAATAAAAGACTACTATCGCATGATTTAATACGGCCTTGATAACGGTTATCATGTAAACTCGTACTTTGCGTTTAGACATCTAAAGGCAGATCATAACGTTATGTTACTAATGATAAACACTGGCCATATCAATTAAAGTTTTAATCTTGTATACAATATTATTTACCTTCAGTCTTAATTGCAACTTAAATATTGTTGAAACTTAATTGTGAATTGGCAAATTTTATATTCAACTGTTATATTTGTGGCGTATCAATGAGTGGTCGCTCAGCGTGCTATGAAAAGAGCTATGCTCGGCGTTTCTCTACGCGATCGTATCGGGACTGAGATGATCCGATAGAGAACTAAAGTGATTGACAAGGCCCAACAAATTATACAGCTGAACTAGCAGTCGGTCGGCAATCGTAAGGGTAAACGAGTTCTGTACTGGAGCCCACGTCACGGTAAACGTAGTGTAGGTCGCCCACAGACCTGGATTGGAGCTGGATTTTGAAGCCCAAAATCGATTAAATTGACGTGCAATAGGAGAAGCATATGTCTGCTATGGACTGCTATAGACTGACGATGATGTGTGATGTTATCTTAAATACAAAAGTAGGATAATCCAACCAGGTATTTCTTACCTGAGAGGACTTATGACTGTTAGTGTGCATTAGAGGATATAAGTTACTAAGTAGTTATTTTTTTCGGTAGACACATTATGGGATAACCGGATATTGCTAATAAGTTATTTTTTGGACTACTGCCGTTCAGTTATCAGTGTGACAAATCATAAATCCCCTGCCGGCTATAGCAAGCCAGCTGCAATGTACGATGTCATTTATTGATATTTAAGACAAATATATTCCTAGAAATACTAATCAAAAAAGTCTTACTTGTCATGTTTAGTGGAGCGAGGCGGATGAGGTTCTAGCTGAAGCGGGGTGGCGGGGGCGGAGCGCGGGGCCCCGACCCCGCCACCCGCCGCGCCTGCTGCGAAATTGCCGGTTGACCTGAAACAAACATAACGAAATTATTCATATATGTAATAATGTACACAATATACATATGTATCCGTGTGGTGACGAATTAATACAGTGTCACCACCCCGATTCATCACATGAGTGTAAGGGAACAAACTACGCAAGACAACATCACTACAAAAAGAAAAAAATCTTTAAGCAAACCAATTAACCCCTCCGTCTGGCCAGCGTGGTATAACCACCTACCCCCACCTTTAAGTCAAAACCTTCTTTCGAAGAAGGAAGGTCCATATTTAAGGACTATTAAAAGATGTTGATAATACTTAAGTTCCTTGTTATTAGGCAAAAAACAAACAAAATGTGCGTGCATACAAAGTACACATGTCAGAAGTGAAACTTCTTTGGCAAACTAATTGTTAAGTAAAATAATGATTAAAGATAATTATTAAAATACATTTATTTTATATTGTGTAAAAAATAATATAGTAAAATCTCAGAATATTAAATTAAAATTCGCCCTTTCTCACTCAACCTATCTCAATCGGTCTCAATCGCTTTCTCCCTCTTCTTCGACATAAACGCTAATATTATTATTATTGCGTTTCATCCGTAAAAGTTTTACCCTCATGCGCCTAAAGAAGTTTCACTTCAATAATATATTAAAATCTATAAAGGGAATAGCGTAGCTTCGACCATGTGTAGTTAAGCTATTCCCTATATTGATGTGGTAAGAAATAAAATCAAAACCCGAAAAATTAAAAATTTAAGTCTCACTGTGCTCTCTCTTTCTTCCGATTTTTTATACAATACCCTGAACACTATTCATCTGTTCCTTGGCTGAGAATCTACCTAGCTACTTATAGTTGGTATTCTTGCGAATCATAGCTTCCAGTTGTATTCCAGAAGACCTACTTCTCTGTATGGAATCAGAATAACTGAGCAGAAGTAATGCTCACAAGCCGCGCAATGTCTTGTGTGTAATTTTTTTTTTGCAGCCTTAACAATAGAATTGCGAATTTCCATTCTCAAATGTGAAAATGGGATTCAGGTTATGATGAAAAGAAACCTTTTAAACAATACATGTAATGAGAATTCCTAGTGCTCTAATGCTCAGGGAATCTAATATACGCAGAGGGCACTTGTTTAAAAGATAAATATTTTCATTAATTATCTACTACTTAAGTTTTTATTGCTTTAGAAGTATTATGTGATTTGATTAGATCACCGTTATGTCTAAGACAGTATTATATAATTAGCATAATTCTCTCCATAATTTCAAATGTCGATGGAAAATTAAAACTTATTTGTACAGAAAATGTATTTTCAACATTAAGTTAAGTAGTATCGAACAGAACGTACCTAGTTCAATTACCGCTGCTGTAACTATTAGGTATTGAATATAATGTTTTAAAGTCAAATTTTCCCCGGTTTTCAAATGTTAACGGTACAAATACGAATGTAGACACTAACCTAATAACCAGAATTTTATTCAGAAAATATTCTATAAACTAGTTCGCTAGGAAGCCTACAAACTACACTACAGTTTATCAAGCCCAATAATGAATCAGAACAGTGTTAGAATTGACCTAATTAGTACTTTATAAGTGGTATAATAGAACTGGTTACATGTCTACGTCAAGATCGTAATTTGTGTATAAGATATACATCAATTACCAAATGGTAAATATTGATCTTTCCGTACTTTTAATGAATATTTTACCGTAGGAGAGCCACGTTTCGGTATGCATGGGCCGGCTCGGAGTAATACCACGGCCTCACAGAAAACCGGTGTGAAACAGCGCCTGCGCTGGGTTTCACCGAGTGAGTGAGGTCATGAGTCATTCTCCAACCCCTCTCCCCATCTCACAAAGGCCAGCAACGCACTTGTGACGCCTGCGGTGTTGCGGCTGTCCATGTGCGGCGGTAATCGCTAACCATCATCAGACGATCCGTCTGCACGATTGCCCCCTATTATATAAAAAAAATGACAAGCGAGAAAGGACACGCACGCAGCATCAAACTTTACCTAAATACTGTCACTGAGCTTCTAACTTAAGTTGGTAATGCTCAAGTGAGGAGTGCCTCCCAGCGGGTATTCTGATATTCAAACTAATCACGTACCTGGATTAATATAGACAATGAAATCTATTGAAACAAAGGAAATATATAAATAAGTAAATCGGATTTATAGAACTAGCCGGACCCACAGAGATGAAAGTATTTTTTACCGAAAATATTATATTAAACGTATTGGGCCTACTTAGCGAATTAGACAGATCATGGTGGACACGATTTTTTTAATACAACTTGTGAACTTTTGTCATGTTGCGAAGAATTAAATTATAAAGAAATCTACTCTAGCATACCTTTTATGCCTATGACTTCTACGTGTTGAAAAGTTAGTTTGAGTCACCACATAAGAGGGATGCCCTCTGCATTTCTTCGGAACTCTTCCTCTAGTCATGTTTCTAGTCATTTATATTCTATGTGAGTTATAATCTCGCGATAACACTTAATACAACAAAACAAACGCTTGGTCTTTTTCAAAACTTGATGATAATTAGGGCACCAAAAGAACTATTCGATTTCTTAATATAATGTTTTATAACAACATAGGTACTACACACTGCAAAGAGTTTGGATACACTACAAGCAAAGTATCTTGACGAAACACTTTCACTATACCTAAAAGCAGAAACCTGATACTCAAACACAACACGGCCTTACTGTCCGCAAAATACAATAAATATTCAAACACATTTGTTCAAACAATCGTGACGTGCAAAAGTTATTGTGTTGACAATAATAATTATTTCAAAAACACCAGTATACGCTGATTACATCATGATATATTATAGAGCATAAATTATAACCAGAAAACTCAGTAGAACTCATTAATGCAAAACGTATAATAAAACATATTGTAAAATTATATTTTAGTATTCAGCGCATTATGTACTCGGAAGTAGATAGGTAGGTCTTGGGTCACGTTGCTCACAATGAACTCCGAAACCATCTAACCGATTTTCACGTTTTCTTATGTGTCTTGCTGACGTGCCTATGATAGGATAGTTAACATCACGCTAACAGAAACCCAAAAATAAATTTTAAAAAGACGCAAAGGAAGTTAGTTAGGAGTTAGCTATTAATGCTATAGTTCAGCGTTACTTTATAATACAATGGAAGTCTCTATTATTTTCGCTCATATATTCAAGGACAAGAGTTAATCATAGTAATGAAAACATCCGTCAGGTCTCAGGAATAATATCATAGCTTTTTGCGACAACATATAATCCATATTGAACGACTCAATAAGGTAAAACAGTAAGGAAAAAAGAATTTACAATGAAATCATTACCAGTTGCTATGTTACAATTAATAACTGGCAAAGGAGCATACATGCACATACATGTGTTATAATTAGAGAATATTCAATTCAAAAAACAACATTTTGTGAGAATTTGAGTATTAAAATCGATATAACATAAAGTAGACAAACGATGGGCAGATTTCTGATAGAGCTACAACGTTGAACCTCGTTAAATGATGGCGTTCCCCTTGACCTCGTTAAGTTGATTGCCTCAGAAGTGCGTCTAAAAGGAATCGGGACACAGAAAATTTCACGATCTTCATTTCGTTTCATTCTTTAGGTTTGTGGTTAGGAACAAGTTTTATTTATTCGTGATATTTTTGCAACTGTTAGTAGTAAATTAGAGATAGTCTAAAAAAATTTTCGTAAAAAATCTTTTATCTCTGATTGTATCAATCAGAGCTGAATAGAATTTTTGTATTAGATAGTTTTCATTAACAACGGGCATAGGCTATATTTAAGACTGCACGGTTGGCGGTGGCAGAGTGGTAGCGTATGCGACTGCTGTGTTTGAGGTCTCGGGTTCGATTCCCGGGTCGAATCAAATGTTTGTATAATCTGCAAATATTTGTTTTGGAGTTTGGGTGTTTTCCTTGTATAATATGTATGTATTAACAAAAAAAAGTATATGTGTATTTATACCAATTATCGCTTAGCTTGGGACTAGATGGCATTGTGTGTAAGATATCCGAAATATTGTTTACCCGACTTTAAAAAAGGAGGAGGTTCTCAATACGATTGTACAGTTTAAGGTGTCGCCACGCCACAGCTTTCTACTGCGCCAAGTATTGTGGGTTCAAATACCGCATTGGAAAACACAAACTTTGTATGATCCGCAAATGATTGTTCCGAGTCTGGGTATTCTGTGTATCCGTTTTATGTATGTATGTGAAGTCCCCTGCGACACAGTATGTAATTCCTAACGCAAGAGCTCTTTCTAATACGGATCTGAAATCGAATTATGATTTTCTTCAATTTGTACTACGATATTTAACTGATATTGGTATGTATTGAGTTTTTACCAAACAGCCAATTTACTAAACAGAACATAATGTTGTCTGAATTGTGGAGATCAGGAAGTTGGTAAAAATAAAAGATATACAATGCAGAACAGATATCTGAAGCTTAAACAACGGAAGAAAATTTAAGAAGCTTTAAATTTGGTCGCTGAGGTAAACTTGAGTCTACGTTATTGTTTTCGAATACTGTTTTGACGGTCTGTTTTGAATAGTACTACCGCAAGTTTATTATTAAGCCAGTGTTGGCTGAGCAAAACCAAACAATGAACATTACAGGCGCCCGCATGTCTGTCGATGTTGTTTAAAGTGTATCTATATTATTTACGATTACTCAGAACCAAAACATAATCCACGTTAGTCATTTTCCAAAACCCCATCATTATTCAGCCTAGCGGAGTACATATATCTTTTAATATTCTGTATGCAATCACTATTATTTAGTAAGTAACAGGAAGAATCTAAATCTGGACACGGTATCATAACAATGAATGAATTTAAAGATTTATTTTTGACAAGAACGTAAATATACTTTTTATTCGGATGCAAGTGTAATCTTGAATTCAAATACATTCGGAGAGCATACAATCAAATTTTATCTAGTTTTCCTCTAATTCCAACAATTTAAGTAAGAGAAAGCTCAAATCAAAGAGCTGTCTACAGCGAGTGTATTAGACCAAAACGCAACAAGCTCAATTATACCATGAGATTTAAAAATCTATGGAAATGTTCAGAAGGAAATCACGTTTGAGTATCACGTCGAAGGGTAAAGGTAAGTTAATTTCCTATGCTTGACGACTAATCTGTGCATCAAAACCTAAAATAGATTAGGTACTATGACGGCTGAACGGCTGAAGTAGTGGTTTGTATGATCCTCAAATTGATGTTCTGAGTTTGTCTATTCTTTGTTTCCGCATTAAGAATGATTGTAAATTCGACCGCAACTCATAATGTATTCATTGTGCAGAAGTTATCCTTTTCAAGGTAAGAAAAGAACGACCAGTTTGACTGTGAATAGATTTTATTAAATTTTAAATTAGTATAGGTATGAATATTATTGATACTTTACATATTAAACAGCCACTCAACATATTACGCTACTTAACATTTTTATATGGACTTTTTGCATCACAAAAGGAACTAGAGGTATATGCTAATTGACTTAGGTATTGTTATCGCAACGAAGAGATCTTAGATTCAATACCTAGACTTAATATTAGGCTCCTTACCAAACGACTTTACTATTAGTATTATAAACTAAATACAAAAAATATTGGTTCATTATAATAATAAATATAGCCTAAAACAGTATTTTAAAAATGTATTTCAATGGATAAGATATTCACATCAGATTATGATAAAAATCTAATTTATAAAATTAATAATATTATGACACATTGTTGGAGAAAAAACAACTGAAGACAATATAATTTTAGTTTCTAAGAACTCTAAAGACCTTCACAAAGCACTACCGTCATCGTTGTGGGAACCATCACACGTTGCCACAATCACGTCACACACAAAGCTAAGCGATAAAACTATATTTTCTGCTAAAAACTTACGTCGTAATATTCCATAGTAGATTGTGTACTCACTTGTTCTTCAGTCTTTCCTAATTCGACTGATCCTAAAATTAGAAGTTGCATTGCACGAGTGAGTAGATGTTATTACTGGTTCATTTAAAATACACAGTTTCAAAGCATAACTTGATATTTGACTAGCCCTACTCGAATTCAAAGAAACGTCTAGATTTGTTTATAAACTGTAACAAGTTAATTCGTGGTTTGCTGGTCACTTCATTAGTGGAAAGAAGTTGCATTAATCATGAGGTTTATTGGTATTATACTCTTTGTACTTTATAAAATACATATAATAGAAAATGTAAGGAACGTTAAACACGTGGTACTGTTAAATGTATACTCGTGAAGAAAAGTTTAGTGAAGTTTATTATTTCTAGAAAATGCTGCCGTATAGTTATATGTCAGGAATCACAAGCATGGAAGCCAAGACTACGGGTCATATGGATGCACACCATATTGATTCACATTCTATAGACAGCGGCGAACATGAAAAAATTATTAGTTTGAAAAGCTACGATGAACGAGACGAAGACTATGACAGTGATAACGAAAAGAATGTACGAACTAAGAAGGTAACAAATCATGACAGTATATTAAGTAAAATAACAAAAAATATTTGACAATATAACTGCAACAATTGTACTAATAATGAGGTTTTTCTTAACAGCCATGTGCAATTGTAGTGTTATCCAGCATTCAGAATCCATCAATGCAATCATTGCTACGTAGATATCGATATAATTCTAAAGGTAAGATCATTTTCCTTCGCATCTAATATTTTTATTTTATTTAGGTATAACAAACTAGCCAAATAAAATTTGTTATTATTTTTTATTCGACTACGCTGAAGCCAAAAGGAAGTGTTATAGTTAAGGCCGTATGTAGGTTTGTATCTGCCACCGTAGCGCCTAAATGAGGTGAGGTATCAACAAATTCATAATAATGGCCTGAGTGATATAAGTTATATATATGCACTTAAATTTTATCAAAATATAAATACGAGTTACAGTTGTTTTAACTTTTTCTTGTTAAAATATATCAGCTGTCAACTAAGTAAGTAAGTTAAAGAGTATAGGTACTACCCACTTGAAATATTTGCTTTAATTTCTGTTACATAACAAGTAAAAACCAAGTTTAATAACATTCTGATTTTTTAGGAGTTCTAATTCCAAGTAGCGTGAAGTACTTTATCAAGCTACCTCAGGGCCATCGAGCGTCGCCAATCCTTATGCCATTGAACGACAAAGCGTTTTCGCCCCTCGGCGGATTTGTAAGGTGATATACGAAACCGTTGATTCCTATGTTATTTACACTAATATTTTGTATGTCACATTAACATTCTATTATTTTGCAGATACTATAAGGAAGTTCCTCCAATACCTCATTCATTTTGAGACATAAAAACTATTTAGTTAAAGTTCTGAAAATTATTTACACATATTACCATTAAGGATCTAATCTAAATATTATAAAGTCGGATGTTTTACGATGTTACAACCGCAATAGAGAACTGTATAAACGTAATTAAGTCATTGTTATAACTACAAAATATGATCAATAAACACATTAAAACATCCAAAATTCACCTAACAGATGTAGAAAGTGTAATTAGGACTTTTAAAGTATTCTCTTTTCATACCAGGCATATATCAAATATATTCAAGAGATACCGCAAATGGACAAAAACATTTTTTACCAACTAACATTTATAAGTAAATGAAAATATGCTTTAGATTCCTAAAAAAATGGAAAAATCTGATAGGTACATGCGTATGCATAAAAGTATTGCGAATAAATGCGCATTACGTGTAAATTGACTAAAGATTTTCCGATCGACTTCAATTTACGACCGACGGCGTCGTAGCAGCTGTCGATTAGGACAGCAGTAACAACATTCGTTCACGGTTAACGATTGATATAAAACAGAAGGATTCGTGGAAGAGAATCTGGTATACCTACTCGTACTTCAAACCTATCGTCTACAGATTGTAAGTAAAAAACAACTTCTGCACACATTCTTAAGACAGCAGAATTCTATTTCTATAAAAATACGCAAGTTAAATCGAAAGTGGAAAACTAACCTCGTGTGACCAGCTGACGATTTTCATAGACTAATGTCGACACTGACTGGCGTACAGTATACTTGCGAACATGAATATATAACGACTAAAGTGATACCGTGAACTTGCTGTGTAATTAAGAACATATTCATTTAAAAATGAAAGGCCCGTGTGTCTGAGTTCCACTGCCACATTCGACCACCATTTCTGATTTCCTTAATCATAGATTGAGATAATGAAAATGTTGCAACACAAGAAATTCGACGTAGTCTCCATGAACTAGTTGGCACTTAGGGTGTATAACCTTTATGATACTATGTAGTCGTATTACGTTTCTAAAACACCTTTATTTTTAATCTTATTTAAGACTCTCTTTTCACTACTTAATTTGCCCAGTGTAGCTTAGGGCCGCAAATAACATAAATAAATGTAGGTACTTATTATAAATAATGTTATACTTCATTAGAAATGAAAAGTTTTAGAGGCATTTTACATAAATATTGTTATTTCGGTAAACTTCTATATTCATTTGATATTTTTGATTTTGTTAGTGCAACTTTTTTGATTACTTATTAATTCAATAAATAAGTATCTAATCAATAAAAAGAATACTGATAAACTTGGTTTTATTATTCTCCCTTTGACACAGTACTCAATAATACAACATACAAATGGCGGTACGAGTATCTACTGAAAAGTATGAGATGGTTTTTCATGAAATAGGCGCCAAAGGAGCAGACGAATGACTTGGTGGTAAGTTATCAGATATGAACTCAATGAGAACAATCTAATGCGATACCCCAAAAAAATTCAAGCTATTATATATTATAACTTTCAACAATGCACTCGAAAATAGAATTTATCCCTGGGATATCAGTTTTATGAAAACCTTAGTATCAGTTCTAAGTTCGATGCCGTCCGTCGACCATCAAGTCTTTTGGTTAACCTTGAATCAGTTCTATGTTCGGCTTGGTGAATCACGGATCTGTACAATTTGTTTTTGAAAGGACAGTGTGACCAATCAAAATTAATAATTCTAGTGGCCTTTAAAAATATATTTTCCATGTGGATGTTGCTTACCTATTTTTAACCATTTAAAGTTCACTACTTTTTTTAGGTCTAGAGTAGACAAAGTAGTTAAATTTAGAAACAATTTACAAAAAGAAACATTAAAAAACGTACCAATGCTACATACAGTAACTATATCTCTTTGGTTAGATTTTTCTTAAAGTTGTCTAAGTTCAAGTACCATTGGTATTACTAACAATACGTTGAAAACATCGTGTTTCTACGGACGGGTGCAGACTGCCCAGGACCGGGATGGTTAGCGCTCTTTGGTGGAGGCCTTCGTTCAGCAGTGGACGGTAATAGGCTGAAAAAGATCGTGTTTCTAATAATAAGCCCTTTGAGAGGATGATTCAAATGGTAGAGCGTCTGGTCACCTTTTGTCTTATCAGCATTTGTAGGCATTTGAAAAGAGATCAATCACGTTCAGTCATACAATAATATAAAGAACATTTTCCAACAAATACGACTACTAGTCACTGGCGAGCGTATCAGCGAACTCAACTACATACATAAATCCTAACTGTGAGTAGAGTCACGAAGCAGTTGCTGTATAGAGAGGCTATATATGAAAAAAAATTACTGTTCAATGTTGCTACAATTTGTACCTCCAGTGAATGTCGTCTCGTTGAGAAAAAGAGTAAAAATAACAACAAGTAACGTTGTTTACCGCAAAATTGTGACCTTCGACAATCAATATCTACAACAACCTTAGTTTCTGACGGGTAATCTAATCGTATATGTGATAACAGACAATAAAAATAGTTTACCTGAGATATTAGGCGGTTATCACTGAACAGGTGTTTGGACTACTTATAGATACAAAACACAAAATAGAAATTACTCAACGATGTAGTCAAATAAAGTTGTCAATAAAATCAATTTGAAAAATGTCAACATGAAAATTAAGGAAAAATTCAGGTACGTTAATATGGGCCACATAATGGAAATCAGAGATTTCTATAATTGTCTACCTATATACACGCCTAAGACAACAATAGCAAGAAACTGCTGGTACGAGGTCGTGGTTTTAATCCTTATTCTACAAAAAAAAATGTGTGTGCTTAACTATTTTCGCGTCTGTATGTAATTTATATTTAAAAATTACCCAATACAGTCCATTTGCTTATTTTTACGGCTATAGATGAATGTCATTTTATTATACATTTCTTATACATATTTTCACCGTGGGAGAGCTAAGATTCGGTATGCATAGGCCTGCTCGACGGAGTAATACCAGGGCCTTACAGAAAACCGATGTGAAACAGCGCCTTTCACCGAGTGAGTGAGGATACCGGAGGACCGAACCCCAACCCTTCCCCCCGTTCCCGTTCCATTCCCCAAAAGCCGGCAACGCACTTGTGGCGCCTCTGGTGTTGCGGGTGTCCATAGCTGGTGGTAATCGCTTACCATTAGGCGATACGTCTGCTCGTTTGCTGGGGGTAAATTCAATAAAATAAATATATATATATATAAACTATAAACGAACGTTAAGGTTTACATATAAATACTTTTAAAACCGTGTTTCGAACTACGTGTCAAGATCAGCAGAGTGGTTTAATTGTATAAAGTAGGCTGCGAAATATTTTATTGGATTTAAAAAGAGATATGATGATAGATACTTCTGCAGTTAAGCTTTGAGTGACGTAGATGCTGCAAATAAATTAGTACTAATTCTTGCAACGCTGTGTAAACTCAAGCGCATTAACCGGTTTTATTCTAAATGGTAATGTAAGCAAATCAAACTAGTTTAATATGTTTGTGCAACATATGTTTAGTGTTCGATGTGTGCGAAAGTGTTGCAAATACCTCTTCACTATTTTTGAAAAACCTAAATCTTTTTGGTTGAACTAGTATACCTTTGTCTTTACGTTTCATTTTATTATCAGTACGAGCGTTATTGTAACAATGCACTTTTAAAACAGCTAAAACAAAAAGCCCTGTATTAGGCATAATTTGACAAGCCCCATTGAGGTGGACGCAAAATCTTATCAGGAAACGAGGTAATGTAGTTTAGTGTTGTTTCTAAATCAGGCGCTATATAATATATATAATATACTAAATAGATATGTGCTACGTAAAGTTAAGCCTCGGTGGCGCAGTGGTAGCGTATGCGACTGCTGTGCTTGAGAGGTGTCGGGTTCGATTCCCGGGTCAGACCAAATGTTTGTATGATCTGTAAGTATTTGTTTCGGAGTTTGAGTGTTTTCCATGTATAATTTGTATGTATTTACAAAGAGAAGTACATATTTATTTATTTACTACAAGTTATTAGCTTCAGGTTAGTATAGCTGCCAGTTTAAATGAAGCGTTGTTTTTATACTCATTGTATTTTTTATAGACGTTATTATATTAGGCTACGAAAAAAGCTTAATTTTATTAAAAAATTGCGACCCGGCTCGGCTTAGCACGGAAGTCATTGAAATTCACGGTTTTACTCAATAGACTAGATTATTATAAGAAAATAAATAAACCATCCTCTCCAATCACTCTATCTATTGTTGAAAACTGTATTAAAATCTGTTCAGTTGTTTAAAAGATCTAAGGGAACAGACAGCGGCAGCAACCTCATTTTATACTCTATGTAACAATTTAAAACATGAGGTACCTACCTACTTACTGACGTTTCCATCGCTCTCTCGTAACTCTACAAACCCGTAGTTTATTATACGGTAAAATAGCCGATGATCAGATCATAAAATTATGCTATTGACGTCTAAAAAGTGATGTTTACCGATTCTTAAACACTAAAAGTTTGATTTAAATACTAACAACAAACATATCGATTTTCGAGCAAGACTATTTGGCGTTCTAGTTCAATAGCTTATTTATTTACAAAATGTAAACATTACATTCTTGGGAGATGGTGATGGTGTAGGTTTAACTTAATGATCCATAATTATATTATAAATGGAAAAAGAAAAACTGTCTGTCACGACCAAACCGCTACACCGAATTCCATGAAATTTGGCATGGAGATACTTTGATTCTTGAGGAAGGACATGAGTTACTCTTTATTGCGATAACCGACAAACACGCGGGCGGAGCCGAGGGAAAAAGCTAGTATAATATAAAATATCATTGGTCTAATCCAAATATAGGCTTCTCCTCCTCCAAAAGTTGTTCATGATAATGATCTGTATATGCAGCATTAGAATATTAAATAAAAAAACAAGGCAAGTTCCAAAAACGCTAGGCGCACTTATTT
The DNA here is from genome assembly GCA_916048165.1 of Spilarctia lutea. NCBI lineage: Eukaryota > Metazoa > Arthropoda > Insecta > Lepidoptera > Erebidae > Spilarctia > Spilarctia lutea. The sequence goes on from OU696487.1 coordinate 11,861,291, forward strand.
CAACAATCGATAGAACAAACAGCGTTTGGCCACATGCCAACTTAATTACTCAACGTAAATATGTCCTGAAGACAGTCTTCTCTATAATCATGGCACCCGACAGTAGTCATATCAAAGAGAAACAGAGCGTCTTACTCATGTTTAATTCATATAATGTTTAGTCACGTATGTCTGATGGCCTTGGCACTGCCATCGTATTCTCTAGGAAAATAGTCACGTACGATAAAATTTGGTAGACAAACGTCCTGAATTATAATAAAGTGCCAATAAAACTATGAAAATTGAGAAGATAAGCAATACCAAGAGTAATAACGACATAAAAGTCCCTCCAACGATTAAGTAAGACTGATAACAAAAAAATAAAAACGATCTATCCCTTTAGGCGTTATATGGATTATTAGAAGTATGAGAAAAAAGTTAGACAAGTTAATCTTAGATCAGTTAAGCTCCTTTTTAGATCATCAATCATCAACATCAATATACTTTAACTTTCCACTGCTGGAAATAGGCCTTTTCTTTGGGACATGGATTTGGCTTACTATAACAAGCTGATCAGACGGATAGGTATACGGTTTCTGGGATGGGTCCGGATGTGTTAATAACAGCAGTTACCGGATCCTTCCCTACTCAGACGCAGACGCACCGTGTGGTTTTAGTCGGTCCGATTCCGACCCCGCCGCATACCCTGGTGCGGTGATGGCCCGTGGGGGTTCCACACGAAAATAAAAGGTTTGTTTCAAGTTATTCTTCTCTTGGCAGTGATGTTATCCTGCTTAGTTTGTCCCTTAGTTGCCTTTTACGGCACCCACGTGATGAATAGGGATGGTAACACACTTAATTCTGAATCCGTCACCACACACACTTTTAAGATCGGAACTAAAATGATTGTTATAAACTTAAAGATGATAATGTCTGTATTATTGGCCAAGGTTCCAAAAAGGAAACATGCATTGCTTGTTGTTGCAGAATTTAAGGTAAACGGAACCCTACGAAGATATTATAGTTTCAAAACCATTGCAACTTGTAAACACGTTAGAAGGAAATGGGCAATAGTCTTGGTAGTGTTTAAAGGTATAATGTTTTATGTTTACGTTACGTGTGATCGAATTCACGATCGGGAGTCCAGTCGTAATCACATCTGGATAAACAAAAAGTATTTTTATTGTTGTGTACGGTAGCGATGTAAATTTCATTATATAGGTATAATTATGTATTAAAATACCCCATTAATATTGTAAATGGCAAATGTTGCCTGTGGGGAAGAACGTAAGCCTCCATAAATATATAATAACTCAATGGTATAAAACTACACCGTTTTGTTCAGTTCATTAAAATAGAACTCAATCAGTCGTGAACACAATAAATGGAACTGTTAAAAGCACAGACGAAGACTTGTTTTATTATCCTCTGCGACAGTAATCCCAACAGAAAATGTGTAAACTTCTCTAAAAAGCTGATCTCTTTGAAATCTAAATACAAAACAAATGTACTAACTGCCGATTGCCAACTTTAATCCAATGTCATTTATGTGCGGAATTAACAGTGATTTAGACTGTCAGACCCAATTTTTAGGTCACGCCTTTGCCATAACAATTACAAGGTCGACATGAAACCCTATGGATTAAATTTAACTTCATACCTATTGCCAATGTCCTTATTTTATTATGGTTTCATTAGATTACTGAATAGTTTTATAAAGTTCGAGAATTTATATTTTAGGACCTAATAAGGAAATGTTTATAAAGTTAGTTTTTTTTTTTTTTTTTTTTTTTTTTCTTTATTTAAGGAGTTTTAGTCCCTAGGGACTACGCCACTCCATAAGATCAACAACATATAATCAATCAAACGTCCAAGGACACTTAAGACGATACTTTACAAAAAATATTAAACTTAGACTATACCTATACAATAATAACATGTCATGTACACAATGACCGCCGCCTCATACCAACCAAAACTACCTTGTACAGTTCTTTTGCCATGTCCGAAAGGGGAACAGCCAATATCTGGTTACAAACGCCAAGTTGTCTCAAATTGTTTACAATACATAACAAATTACGTCTCACGTCTTCGTTCCGGACACACTCCATCATAATATGATACGCATCTTCTAAAATGTCACATTCTGAACAAAGAGGAGATGGTACTTTCTTCATCATATATGCGAACTTATTAAGTGGGATGTGTCCGGAACGTAATCTGAGGGCTGTAATTGTCATCTGCCTCTCGAATGTACATTCAGAAAACCATGGAGTTTTCCAAGGCTCGTTTTGTAGTGTCTTATACCATATACCTTTTTCCACTGATCGCTCGTCAAAATAAACCTTCCAAAGCTTAAAACAGTGATCTCTAATTAGGTGCATACAATCAGTGAAAAAAGGCAAGGAACCCGTAACTAAGCCATCACTACATGCTAGCTTCGCCAATCTATCCACTTCTTCGTTACCTGTTAGACCGATGTGTGAGGGAATCCATTGAAGAATAATTTCTTTTGAATTAGATTTTAACTCAAAAAGTAAATTAATAATTTCGTAGGCTATCGGCATGCCTCTTCTGTAAGAGGTACACCGAGCCACATGTTGAAGAGCACTTTTTGAGTCTGTTAAAATTACAAATTTATTGGCATCTATAGATTTAATGTATGCTAGGGCTTCAGCAATCGCAATCAATTCGAGAGAAGTAATGGACACATTGTGAAACAATCTCAATTTCAAACATGCATTCGCTTGATGATCATAAAATGCAGCCCCCATAAATAAATTGCCTTCCTTGGATCCATCGGTAAACACTTTGTAATATTCCGAATATTTATTTTCAACGTATAAAGAACACTTTTCACGTAGCAAACTAGGGTTGTAGCTTCTCTTCGCCAAACGGACACTTTCTATATTACACTTCACTATATCATTCAAGTTATACCAATTTATCCAATAATCCAGTGAATACATTCCTAAACACACCCTTGAATCAATATTAATGTCCTTAAAAGTGAAATTTATAACAACAAGAATAGGAATTCTTTTACGTCTCCAGTATCTATGCGAAACAAGTAAGTTTAATTCCTCTATAACCTTGACTGTTTTATTATAAGATACGGACATAGATTTAAGCCAAAACTTACCCCCAAGAAACATTCGGCGAACTTCTAAAGGTGCGATACATAGCTCGCTCTCCATTACGTGGATGGGAGTGCTCCTTACGAAACCTCCAATTATACGAAGGGCTTCATTCTGAATTTTATCCAGTTTGTATAATTTTGATTTGCAAGAACTATCATACAAAAAACCGCCGTAATCTAAGCGACTTCTAATGAGAGCTATATACAGTCGTCTTAAATATTTTGGGTGTACACCCCATCCCGGGCCAACCAATACTTTTAAAATGTTTAGAAAAATATGTGCTTTCTCATACAGTTCATTAATGTGTTTAGTCCACTTTAGAGATCGGTCCAACCACATGCCTAAATATTTTACTGTGGCTACTTCTTCCAATGGTAAATTGTCTATTGAGATAGTACAAGTATTCCTATTAACACCCTTTTTAAAAATACACATTTTGCTTTTATAAGGCGAAACGCTTAATCCCAAATATGCCAATGACCTCACCAAGGAATCTAATGCTTCTTGAAGAGAGTTACTACTGTCTACTAAGTTTCTTTCCGAACAAGAAATGTACAAGGCGAAATCATCGGCATATTGAGATACAAAAACACCAGTTATAGATTTACAAATATTATGTGTTGCAACGTTAAATAACAACGGGGATAATGGATCACCCTGTGCTAGTCCTCGACCGGTAGTGCGGCTAATAAAACTATTCTCATATTTAATTTTTAAATTCCTTACACTAAGGAAATTCCATAGGTAATTGCATATTTTGGTACCCACACCAATTTCATCTAAAATAGTCAGTAACACATCAATGTCTATATTATTATAGGCATTGTCGATGTCAAGGAAACATCCTAAGGTCATAAAATTTCTAGAGAAACCTGATTGAATCCGCGCAACTAATCGTGTGAGACTATCCAAACTTGACTTTGATTTTCTAAAACCAACGGTTTCCTCTGAAAATAACCCTTGTCTTTCAAAAAACCACTCCAATCTCCTATTCAAGACTGAATGAAAAATCTTACAGACACAGGAAATTAAACTAATCGGTCGAAGGGAGCTAGTGAGAGTAGGATCACGTCCAGGCTTCGGGATAGGAACAACACTGATGTCTCGCCACTGATGGGGAGTGAAACCTGTAGATAAGAATATATTGTACAGAGATAACAATACTCTCTTTCCACTTCTCGGTAAATTTTTTATCATTGAAAATGATATATCATCCCACCCTGGTGCCGTATCACTTGCTTTAATACAAGTTTCGAGTTCATGTAAAGTAATTTCAGTTTCTAATAAATTGTTCCTAGAGGTGAAATTAGGTTTACAATTTAAAACATATGAAGGACATAAACTTACCAATAACGATTCACTTTTCTTTTGATCTATGAAGGAACTACGAGTTACGTTTCCTTTCATCCACTTCATTTTCCTCCACATTTCACTTACAGAAGAAACCTCGTGTAAGCTATCACAAAATTTATGCCAACAGGTCTTTGAGGCCTTTTTAATAAGATTTTGGGACTCTTTAATGCGTTGTGTAAGAATGGCTAAGTTAGCGGGTGTGGGATTTTTCCTAAATGTAGATAAGGCTAGCCTTCTTTTAGCTACTGAGTGGGATAATTCGGGCGTCCAGTATGGTTTTGGGGTAAAATTACTAGTGGGATTTACAGATATTTTATTTAAAGGTATAATATCATTTGCAGTTTGATTAATGTGGTTGATAAAATCATCGTATAGATATTGGGGCCCACGTTCATCTAAAATAACAAAATTTAAAAATTTACTCTCAAGACAAGATTTATAAGATTCCCAGTCCGCAGCTTTAAAGTTGCGCTTTTTACCAAGATATGGGTTAAAAGAGGATGTAGTAGTTATACAAATAACCAGGTGGTCACTTCCCAGGGATTCATTTATAACTCTCCAGTTCAGAAGACATGCAATGTCAGAAGAAGCTAGGGAAATATCAGGAGAGCTTTTCTGCACTGAACTAGCTACCAACTTAACCCGAGTATGGCTACCATCGTTGAGGCAAACTAAACTACAATCCGCTATTGAATCGTAAATTTGGGAACCCCGATTATCAGTCTTGTATGACCACGTGAAATGGTGAGCATTAAAGTCTCCTAAAATCAAGGTCTTAAAATTAAATTGTGAAAATATAATGTCCCAATCATGTCTATTTGTGTTAACCCATTGCGGACAATAAACAGAGATTATATTTTCTATGTTCTTACAATTAAAAATCTTAATATAAACAATCTGTATGTCCTCATTAGGATGCTCAAACCGACATTGTTGCGCCTTAATTGAATTGTGACTAATAATGCAAACACCTCCATAGTGATCCTCTCTGTCCACTCTAAAGGTACGATAATTCTTTAATTTAAAGTTAGTACTAGGATTCAACCAAGTTTCACTTACCGCAGCTATGTGAATTTTTTCTTGTATTAATAATTGTTCGAATTCCAAACGTTTAGGTCTTACACTTTGCGCATTCCACTGTAAAACATTCAGCGTTACCTTATTAGCCATTTTTATTTATTACAAACTTATAAAACAGATTTTCGAATATGGTTATATCAGTAATCATGTGCCAAAAATTAGATAGGCACCATTCCACAGATATATTTATAATCATTTTAATTTTTTGTGTCAAAGTATGTTTATTCGAAAAAAATAGGTTTTTAATTTTGTTGAGTAGCGATTTGAATGATTCATTATTCTTAGAAAATAAGTTAGGATTAGATTGTTTCCTATGTTCATCGGTACCAGATACATCGATTTGTGGTTCATTTATATACGACATGCGTTTGTTTACATCTTCATTCGTCATCGATGATCGGCGGTACCGGCGGGGACGGCGAGCGCGCGCCTGCGGCCGCTCCTCAGTGGCAATACATTCGCCTGCGACGGAGGACATGCCGCCACACGCACCTGTATCCGACTCCGACGACGACCAATTTGGTTCAAATGTTATTTGATCCGATGAGTTACATTTCTTCCTCTTAAAAGGATTTCGTCCAAGCTGATTGGTTTTATCGTTGACATCAACATTATTTGTTTTTCTATGTGTATTTGCTGTAACCGCGGCATATGATGTTGATGGCTGATTTTCTGCTATAACCGTCCTGTTTGTAACCTTGCTAGTAATGACAGTTTGGTTTTGTCCATATGGTCGTGATGAAAACGGAGGTATATATATATCTAACGCTTTACGGTACGTACAGTTGAAATCTGACATCAAATTTCTTATCTTTTTTTCCTTTATGTAAACAGGACAAGACTTAGCCAGTGACATATGATTTTCTTTACAATTTACACATCGAAAAGTAGTTGTTTCACAATTCGCGTGGTCTTGGCCACATTTTGGACAAATAATTTTTATAGATGGGCAAAATTTTGAGGGGTGGCCGAACCGCCAACATCGGGAGCATTGAGTTACAGGAAAGACAAAAGGTTCTACTTTTATTCTGATATTAATCATCTTAATATATTGCGGACGCGAGCTGCCTTTTATACATATACGCACGGTCTCAGTAGGTATCCAACCAGATTCCGGATCTCTCCGATTTAATCTTTTAGCTGATAAAATCTCACATTCATTCAAACTTTTAATAGAAGACAATAGCTCAGTTTCCGATAATTCTAGATCAATGTTTCTTATGATGCCATATGTTACACCCACTTCCCATGTCTTGTATATTTTCCATCCCTTTTCTTTAAAACTTTGACAAGATATGAGTTTCTCGGCACTTGGTAAGTCCTCAAATGTTATTATTATTTTAAATGCGTTGATATACTTAATAGATTGTATACCCTCCATATTTTCTTTTTGAAATAATTTAGCAAACGTAAATTGTTTTGGTAATTTCTCTGTACTAGTAATACAAATATCAATTTTTTCACTTTTCCTTCTTTTCTCTCCTCCGCTCAAAATCCAATCTCCCTCTCTGTTGTTGATTTCATCATATTTGTTAGTTTCATTCTGTGTTAAAACCTCTTCCTCCATACTGCTACCGCCCATACTTATATTATTATCAACCCTTGTACTGTCATGCTCAACTTCACGTTCACTCATATTATATAAAGTTCAAAACGCGATAACACCAGGTGCGCTCGCGCGCTCCGGCCTAAACCGGTATCTATGTAGTAAACAACAGTAAGATACTTAAATATTTCTCTGTAAACACGTCCTATTCACCCGGAGAGTGGATCGAACTGTGATAAAGTTAGTTTGAATTCAAAGTTTCCCACTGAATATGGCTGGCAGTCCACAACTGTGCGCTTTTCGCGAAATTTTTCTGCCTCGCACAACAAAACTGCGGCATGAACTGTCGCCTGCGGTATTCCCGGACCAATACGACCCTCAAACCTTCAAGAAAAGAGCGTACTCCTTCTTAAGAGGTCGGCAACGCACTTGTGACGCCTCTGGTGTTGCGGGTGTCCATGGGCGGCGGTGATCGCTTACCATCAGGCGATACGTCTACTGGTTTGCCCTATTCAATAAAAAAAAAAAAGATACTAGCTTATTCTTGTTACCACTTAGGCAAACAGGATTTCTTTTAAGCACTGATAATGAAATGGGAAATTTGTAGATTGTATGACATTAAATTAATCCTAAACTTGGCCATATCTTCGTTAGTTATCTGAGCTACAGACTCACGTCTGATTCAGACGCCAGTCCTCTTAGAATAGCTGTATTGTTGTCCTGTTTTGTTGTGAGAAGAGAAACAAAGCATTATACAAATTTTAAATAAAACATTACTAATTCTTTTTTTTAGATAAAACGTCTTATACTTTACACAAAAATATTATATAAATAGTTATAACACGTTTATTACATAGTTCATCATCATCATTATCAGCCCGTTGCAGTCATAGGTATGTTAGATTCTCTTTATTGTCTTTGGTGACCGATAAAAGGTCAAAGAGCAAAGACTCGCGTATTTCTCTTTACTGCTAGTAAAATAATATTATTACACGCAAAGTAATACGACAGATAGGTATTAAAATCAATAAGAACATGTTACCATAAAAACCAACTGGTTAGTACATCACTAAGTATATTATTTTGTTTTCTTAACGAGGATAAATAATACCTACAACATCAAATGCAAAAATCCATAATATTGTTCCGAATATGATATTGCAAGTCGATAGTAAGTGGTCACCCACGACAAATTAGGAAGCATCCTTAACTTTACATAAAGTGACATCATCGACAATAACGACACGCAACACTTGAATACGAATCAAATAAAAATCCGGCAGAATTTATTGGGCACAAAGTTTATGACGGAAAGTTTAAAAGAACGATGCGATAGAAAATGTTGTATTGGATGCTTTAGTTAAGAATTAATAATTTTGATACATTAAATCCGTTAAGTTTTTATTGCCTTGATTACGTTAGCAGAACCAAAATTAAAGTTAACAAAATACGAATAGGAGTTATAAAACGCCTTATTGTCTTTATTATCTTCAACTGCCCGACATAAGAATCTCCTTAGAAGTGAAGACTATTATATTACTGTTATGTAACGTATTTCTTATTTTATTACTCTATCCAGCTATGGTGTCCTGTACCTATTTTCATTTTATAAAATGTAATGCGACACCAAGCTATTTGAATTTATGCCGAATATTATTAAGCTTAGTCTTTATATTCCATGAGTGATCATGACAATAGTGGAAAAGACATCAAAAGATTACAAACCAATAACAAATAAATGACTCTAATCTCAGTTTTCTTTACTGTTTTGTAGTCCAATATTCCTAAACTGAAGGAATGCTTATCTTTTTCCTGTTATTTTCTTAGAGACTTCGAACTCATTCCTAAATAAATACTCAGATTACAAAATAAAGCCAGATGGAACGTACTTATCAAATAAGATGAAGCCGTTTATTATTTAAGTGTGCGTGACAACTGGCAGCGACACTGTAGGAACACGTACATTTGAGTGTAGTCCGAAAAGTTCCTATTTTTTAGATAAATATTAAGATGGAAATTATTTTAACATTAATGTTTTACTTAATATTCTGCAGTTATACGGTAAGTACCTGGGGATCCGTAATGTCGATCATTGATCAAAAATGACGAGAAGCACAAGTTAAAGACATAAATCACATCAAGACACAGAACAGCAATTTGTGAAATCATTCAGAAATTATTCATATGTAATAATTATCAAAATAATTGTATGTATCACCAAAGAATACTTTCGGATGAGGTTTGAAACCAAGTTCCTAAATATAAAAATGAGGTTCATCAATGTCTCGACTAAGAAGTGATTGCCTTAACTGAAGGAAAAAAATACACAAAAATACAGAAGTATAATTATCGGGTAAATAATTATAGCAACCAAATACCTGTGAAAAGATATTCCATATTTTTTTTTGGGAACTACTCTTTAATGGCGCAAGACGGTATTTTGACCATAAAATCAAAAATCACTCGTGACATGAACACATTATGGCGGTTTGTTAAACATTGCCGCGAGATTGTATTTGCTTTCTAATTCATATTTACTTCGTTAGATTCATTGTAGTGTCCTTTACAGTCCCTCTTTTTTTTGTAATCTGAGCCTACATAGCAGTCATTCGGTCAAATGTAGCATTGAAATAATTATAGTCATACCATAGTATATAATCTAGTGAGGCGTTGTACGTACATTACAATTAAGTCAAGAAAAACTGTAGGTAAACTCAACAAGATATACATGGTAGCTTTTACTGCATCGTTTACAATACAGTTTTGAAATTACTAACGTCAAAACAAAATTAGGAAAGTAATCTCAAGAAATAATTAACTAGTGTTTGTAGATCAAAAGACGGCAATTTAAGTAGTGAAAGTTCACAAAATTGCAATAATCGCATGCGGATTATGAAATTCTAGTGCAATTTGCAATAGAGAGAGCCATTGTCTTAACAAATGATTTTCACAAGTATATCTAGTACAGTATATTATATGAATATCTTTAAACTTTGGTAACGTTTAAGTTCTACTATAAAGTGGTAGCAATCACTTTAACGCTGTTTCAACAAATCATTGATATCAAATCCTACCAATATTATAAACGTGAAAGTTTATAAGTATGGATGGATGGATGTATGTTTCTCTTTCACGCAAAACTACGGAATGGATTTTGATAAAACTTTACAATGATATAGCGTATACATCAGAATAACAAGAATAACAAATAGGCTACAATTTATAAAGCTATAGCTGCGCTTCGCTCGCGGCGTTGCCTGCGGTTATTGTAGTACCGCGGGTAGCACCGCGAGGTTCAGCTAGTAATTAATAAAATAGCAGGCTGAGTTATTTCAGTGGATATAATTTTGAAATATGATCGCGGAAATGGGTCATCATTAGAATTAATTGAAATTCTGACAATTAATTAACTATCAAATGTAAATTTTGTTTCAAATTATCTAAAGCTAGATTAATTTGATGAGAAGATTTAAATATTTATTCATACTAAAAAGATATCTAATAATAAGATATTTTATTTAAGCATATCTAAATAACAACTAATAACTCATGATTGAATCCAATTAAGAATAAATATTTAGTTTCTATTAAAGGGGTTAATCTTCAGCTCAAACTATACGACCTAGTTCATAAATTTTACCTAGAGACATACAATGTTGATTAAAAAGAGCGACGTATGCCAACACAAACAGAAAATAGATTAACGATTTATAAACTAAAATAAAGACTATTTAAAGGTTAACAAATCTGATTTGTTCTTTGAAGTGTCAAGTTATAATGAACTACGTCGTTCGATTAATTAAGCGAACATATATAAAACAATTTATCCTGGCCTTAGCGTACCGGTTATTTTAGTACCGACGACGTTCAGTGTTTAGTAGGTCGCCAACACATGGTAAGAATCTATCATAAAGTTGCGACACACCTGTACACCGGTGTGCGTACCTACCGCTTCAATACAACACGCTCCTTTTATAGTATAAAATACAACATGCTTTACCAAGAATGTACCTATTTAAGCGTGCAACGATGCAGATGAAAAATGTTCAAATGCTTAGATTAAGGGATTACACAAAATTTTCTTTGATATGCAGAAAATATTTCATGTTAAAGTAATATAAAATAATTATATGCACATAAGAAAATATGTTTAAAATATTTATTTGATAAATTATATATTATTCAACATTTTCGCATGTAGTGTTTTCCTACATAAGTTATACACTTAGATTAAGACTTGTACTGTATTTTGTATTGTACTTACGAATGTTTTAATATAACAACTACTGGTAAACCAATAAATAAATAGATACACTGAACCTAGACTGCGCGTTACGGCTGCCATCAAAGGTAGCTCTTTTATACAATTAACGAACAAAAATATATATGATATCTCTTTGGTTAAGTTTTGTATAAGATAATAGCGTTAAAATTTGGAATTTGAAAGGAACCGCTAGCCTTTTAAGAGAATAGTACACTCCAGTGAATTACGACGACTTGTTAGCATGTTCCAATAAACAAAATCAAAATCTTTTGGACGTTTAACTTCAATACTTAAGTGAAGTTGGACTTCGTTGTAAGTTGCAAAATTAGTATCTAATAGATAAGTATAGATGCTATCTATAGACACTATCTATACTTAATCCCGATTGGATAAAACGTCTTGTAGGCAGCATTTAGGATGGACTAACAAAATAAGCAGTAATGCACTCAGCACGTGCATTGTGTCGAATTATTTTAAAGAGTAACATTACACAAAAATAAATATTTACATATAAAAGTACGACAAAAACAAATGAATGTCAAGAGAATATAAAACCAGTCTTAATAAATCCTACTACTATTATAAAGGCGAAAGTTTGTAAGTATGGATGTATGTATGTATGGATGTTTGTTACTCTTTCACGTAAAAACTACTGAATGGATTTGAATGAAACTTTACCACAATATAGCTTATACATCAGAATAACACATAGGCTACTATTTATAAAGATATAGCTTCGCCTCGCGGCGTTGCCCGCAGTTATCATCGTACCGCGGGTAGCACCGCGGGGTTCAGCTAGTTATATATATATATATAAATATTAACAACATCTCATATAAATATATGTAGCTATAAAGTAGATGTTCGTTTAAAGAATGCAGACTTTTTAGTGGCCTTTGCGACTGTGAATACGAAAATCTACCTACTTAATAAAATAGAACTTTATGAAGAAATAAATACGACACAAGTCTAAAAGCTAAATCATACTGCAGAGACTATGGACAATTTCGAGAACTTTGTATTAAGAATCGTTTTTATCGACGAAGACGTTCATGGAATTAACAAGTCATTTATATCATCTTCTTGCTATACTCGGAATAAATTTACCTCTAATTGCTTTATGACGGAGCAGGGAAAACCCATGTTTCAATCGAGACTGTAGATCTATATCAGGCGGACGAAAAGTCGATTTTAAATTTTAAAATGAAGTGCTTGTGCCAAGATCTTTTCAATATAATAAATCAAAAAAGGTATTTGAAAGGGAAATCATATTATTTTTATGACCCTGTTGCGTCCCACTGCTAGGCAAAGGACTCCCCTGCATCAAGCCACTTCTCTCTATCCACGGTCAGTCTCTGCGATAGGTGCCACGATCGTCGCGCCATCTTTTACGGGGTCTGCCTCGTCATAGGCGTCCACCCTGAGGCATCCAGCATTCGACGAACTTGACCCACCGGTCCGGATTCATCCGACACACGTGTCCGGTCTAATCCTATTTTAATCTGGCAGTCTTCTTGCTCACATCCGTGACTTTAGTATTGGAACGCAGCTCTGAGTTTCTAATATGTACCTGTCGTTTGACACCCAACATACTGCATTCCATTGCTTTTTGACAAACCTTGAAAAAGCTTGGACTTCTGACCCTCTATCAAAGACCAAGTTTGGGCGCCATATGTAAGGATGAGCATGAAAAACCAGTCGGCGTTTCAAGGCAAGAGGAAGATCCCCTTTTACGTACTGTTTCATAGAGCAGTAGCTCTTTCAAACGTTATCGATTCGGCGATCGATTGAAGGTCAATCACAAACTGACAACAAAATATAAAAAAAAATCTTATTCTACAATTCATCAACAACTTTTTTAAGTTTAGAAGTTTTGACCCTACTATACCACAATGGCTGGCACAAGCTGAAGAGTTTGTATGCTTGAACGCGCAGTAACTACTGTTCCGATTTGAAAAAATATTTTAGTGTTAGAAGGCCCATTTATCGAGGAATGCTATAGGCTATATCATCACGATAAAACCAACAGAAGCGGAGCACCAATAAAAAAAATTACAAAAACGGGGGACAATATGAGACGTAAACGAGGTTGCTTGGGTGAGCTAGTACTAGTAGCTGTAGCTACCCTTTCCGTAATAACCGTCATATACGCTGACGGAGCTGCCGGAATAAGTTTGTATATTACATATATCTATAAATTCGTAAGAAACGTGTGTATACAATGAAAGCCAAGTCAATTGGTGGAGATGACTGTTTCGACATTTCACATAGCTGTATTTATTATTAGAGTCACCATTTTGGTTGTCAAATACCGTTAAATTTTTTATTGTTTATCCTGTAGACACGCTATCTAGTTAGTGAATTTGGCACAGCAGTAAACTCAAAATAATAGATAATATTGGATTAAACTAGAGTTTCTTTACTTATGTTTATTTATATATCTATTCATTTAAGTAATGCAATGCAATTGTAGTGTGTAGATATGTTTGTTCTAATTACCTATAAGAAAACTTACAGAATTGCAAGTTTGCCTGATTTTTTTATTGAAATCGAATCGAATCGAAAATCGAAGTATTTATACATGGGGATGCTGAGTTCTCAATATCACGTTTATTGTCGTTAAGGTTAGGCACTAGGTCCTGACAGGAAAAAGAGGTTTATGGATCATGGAATCTTGTGTTTAGTTTCGAACAAAAGAACCTTTTCGCAGATTTTTATTTTTAACTGTAGCTTCAAGATATTTTTATCAGTTATTTAGAGATAAAAATTTAATCTTTCAGTCATTTAACTAAAACTATTAATAAGAAAGAAGACTCACTTTTTGTTTTAATGTAACCCTGCCCTAGATCCCATTCCCATTTATATATTTTATTACACGAATTCATGCTCTGTCATGTAGCTTTGTGTATAAACAAAACAAGGAGTTGTATCCAAAAAACTATTAACAATGATATTACTCATATGTAATTTTAAAAACTTTTGTAAGTTTACAGCCACCGAGGACAAGACTAACTTCATCTCTTTTCAGTCCTTCGCGTGGTGCGATGCAATGCTGGTGATTCATTGGAGCTAATTTAAGCAAACGAACGAAATGCATCCAGATCGTAAATATAAGTACACTACATTATATTATACATATTTAGGTACATTCCAACAATAAAGGAAGCTTAATTGTAAGACAAGAAACTTTTGTTATTTTTGGATGTTGGTTAGTTTTATTTACCTAAATTGTGTAGGTAAATGTTTCAAAGAGGTTGTGATTTTTGGTTTTAATGTACACTTGGTCAATACCAAGTGTACATTAAAATGAATGAAGACGCAGATAAAATTTAGTATAGCATTGCATGCATGAGGTTTTTCATTTACCTCAATAGATAAAATTTTACAATAAGGACCATTGTTGTCTATATATTTCTTTACGAAGTATGACTTAATTGTATGTATTACCAGATACATCAGAACACATGTTCAGTCTTCTAAAATTATCTAAATTGCAGTTATGAATATTGTTATGATCTGTTTAATTCATAAAATAAATCCAAAGGAAGTTTGATTATAAGACCATTTAATCATTCAACTTTTGAATACATTTTGTCTAGTATATTGATTAAGACACAGTAGAATTTATCCAAGAAAAATAACTATTCCTGTAAGATAGAAAACTTCAACAGAAGCTGATCAAGTATGACTGTGAACATCACTCAGTGTTCACAAAGAATGACTCAGTAATTCCTCATACAATAAGATGACGAAAAGATGACAATGGCAAGTAATTCAAAGACATAATAGAGAATAAAGAACATCAGACAATCAATAGAAAAGAATGATGAATACTCACTTACCTCTATCTTTATGGTCAAGAAGTCATAATTATATTTTAAATGAATAAGTAATTCTCGCTGTGACTCCGAACAAATCTATACTAATATATATTAGAAAAGCTGAAGAATTTGTTTCTTTGATTAAACATGCAAATTTAAAAAAAAAATTTTTAATGTTTAATACCCCAGTTTCTGAGAAGGGCTATACAGCCGAAAGGAGCGGAGTATCAATAATAAATATTGCAAGAACACAGGAAAACTCCTCTTTTTAAAAGCTTCCATTACATATGTTACGTGAATGGTTAGTTTTACAAATAAACAAATTATAGGAAAGGGGAACCCTTTAAAAGTCCACAACAGCATATATTATGTCTATTTCAGTTGGTTCATGCTGTGGGTAATAGGATTTATGGGCAATATTTTTATATATTTTATTCTGCTCCAAATAGCAGAATAATTATTTCAAAATTTACTAATAAATTATTGAATTTATTTTCTACTGCAGTATGTATAAGATCTAACATGGATGATGCGCAAAACTGTGAGTAAGAACACAGTTGAAACTACAGGAAATTACTGGTCATAATATAATTGCGAAAGTAAGTTCTGGTTGATTTTTATTTGACTATTTATTTGTTGTACTTCCGTTTTTTATTCCATATTAATGCTTTTAATAAGTACTTAGTTAACCTTTGCATCTCGTATGGCCCACAGCATGATAATTTTACCCCGTTTTAGAAACATTCTTCATTGGAATACTGGAGGACTGAAAAGATATGAAGTTAGTTTTGTCCTCGGTGGCTGTAGATTTACAAAAGTTTTTAAAGTTACATATGAGTAATATCATTGTTAATAGTTTTTTGGATACAACTCCTTGTTTTGTTTATACACAAAGCTACATGGCAGTGCGTGAATTCGTGTGAACTAAAATACAGTGCAATATAATTTCGTTCTTTTTGAAGTTGGTTAAAAATATGTAGAGTGGTTACATTAAAACAAAAAGACTCACTTTCTTATTAATAGTTTTAGTAAAACGACTGAAAGATTAAAATTTTATCTCCAAATAACTGATAAAATATCTTGAAGTTACAGTTAAAAATAAAAATCTGCGAAAAGGTTATTTTCGAAACATTCTTCATTGGTACTCTGCTCCTTAGCCTTCTTCAATAAGTGAGCTATCTAACACTGAAATATTTTTTCAAATCATACTAGTAGTTCCTGAGATTAGCATGTTCAAGCAAACAAACAAAATTGACAGATTTATATATTAGTACTAGCTGTCCCGGCAAATGTTGCTTTGCCATAAAAGGGAATATATGTTGTAGAGGTGGGTCAATAAAAACCGCGATGGAAAAATAGGGGTTGATCGTAGAGGGTTGAAAATCTAGGGTTGTATGTATTTTCTAATGCTGCATCATAAAAAAATAGAAATTAAAAATTTTGTCAAAAAAATAAAAAAAAAATTTAGGGGTGGACTACCCCTAACATTTAGGGGGATGAAAAATAGATTACAACCGATTCTCATAGATACCAGATAATCACAAAAAATTTCATCAAAATCGGTCGAGCCGTTTCGGAGGAGTTCGATTACGCACCCCGTGACACGAGAATTTTATATATAAGAAAGATAAGATAAGATAAGATAAGATATAAGATAGATTAAGTTGGCAGTATGTCATTACATACTGCAGACTAAATTAAACACATTTCCTTTCAGTTAAACCTTTGGGTGTTGCAGTATGTAGTAGGTGTACTGTCATTAATAGCCTTTAACAGCCCACTGCTGGACTTAGGCTGCTCTTTAGAAAATAAGTTTTAGCTTACTATACCACAATGGACAGATGGTTTGGTATAGGGTCTTTCAAGTTTTCCTGCTCTTCGTAGTGTTGTTGTACTTTCATACCTTAATTAATCGTCACAAATCCTCATTTACACATCATTTGTATCGTGATGATGATTATGATCGATTTGTATAGAAAAGGATATAGGTAAAATATTTTTTGTTCTGTAACAGGGTTTTTTCCTTTGAAGAAAGGCAAAGTTGAGGCAAACGAGAAGAGCCTATCTAGTATTAATTATATAAAAAATATGAAAAAGGGTCATTCCAATATATAATACTGTTTACAATGTTTTCAGTAGCAACTTACTACGTTATTAATGTTTAAATGTTTAGTAATTATTATTTTCGTGGTCAGGATGGTGACATTGTGCTTATTCCAAGATTATATTAATCATGATTGGCTTGGACAGAATAACAGCAGCTGGCATGCCCTGCATCGTCATCCATATGCTGAGTCCAAGACCATTTTGTCTTTCCAGTCACTGTTTAAACTCTTAATAATTATAAGTAACTGTGTAATAAGAAAGCCAAATAAAGTTTTTCTTATTCTTATTCTTTTATTTCAATTTAGAATTATTGTTGAACATGGTTTTACTAAATTAATTTTAACTAGATTTGGTAATGCTCAATAATTTAGAAAATTGTTCAAAATATGGGAATTTATGCATTATACAAATAAGGAAATAACCTTCTGCTATCTTTTTTCTTTTCCGTAGCCGTCTCTTTAGTTTATGATTAAAATTCAGTTAAATATTTATAATTACCCATTGTATTGTAGTCAGGTCATTTAATTATGTCTGAATAATCGAAAGTAATTGAAACTGAATTTGTTTGAGTAGAATTTAAATAGGAGAAAAAATTTGTTTAGATATGACAATCATTACATTCTAACTTCACACAATTTTTAGAGATTAAAATTTACCATTATCTATCTCATCTTTACACACATGGGTGTTGATTGCACTTTCAGATTATATTTGTACAATAAATAATTTATTTTGTTACTCTATAGGTAAATGAATTGTAAATAATAGTTACCAAGTTTTCCTAATGGTCAAGAGTGTCCTCGGTGGCCTCTTGGTACTTGCATCAGTAATGACAGAGAATCGGTCACTAAAGCTCCTCTTCACCTCCGTAAACCGGCTTCCAGATGACAGCCTTAATGACTTTCCAGTGACAAGAGCGTGAGATTTTCTACGTAATCTTACAGCCTGATCTTCTTCAGTATCTTTATCATTAGTTTGTAATGAAACCCTTTTGCGTTCTTTTGTATATTTCAAATTAGAATCTGATATGTTTCCATTTATTTCACGGTTTTTATTATATGCGTGTTCCGCGTCACCAAATCCCTGGACGAAACACAGCATAATTTCATCAGAATAAGACTCCTTCATTTAGAAGGTCATAACTTAAGTTTGATTAACCAAAAACTCAACACTACTTCCGACAATGATTCGTTCGTAGTTTTTAATTCGTTACGAAAGTCAGTCCGCTGACATTTTCGATCGCGAAAACTGAATAGACATCGTTCGTTTGAATAGACTAAATTCACTTGAAGTTATTTAGTGGTTTCAGATAAAATTACCTCAAATGTCAGCACATTTATTTCATACGAAACACTTGAATCATTCAGTGCAATTTGACTGTAATCGAATTATCTTTCACAGACATGTGGTCTTATGATATCACAAATTTACAGAAGTCCTATAGATTTCTTATAAATATAAACAGGCCGCCGAAAATCGGGGTAAAATGTCATCTATCATGAACGTTCGGTGACCGCCCGTAACTCGTGTTTCGTTCGAAAACACAATTTCACACAGCGTCGGCTGTTTGCGAACTGACAGTTTGGCTCCGGTTTAGCGGCCCCCACTCAACCAGCCACGCCGTCAGTTACAACTGCGCGGCGCAATGAATGAAGAATGTGACGTCGCCTAATGCTCGTGTGGCCCCAACTAGTGCCAATTTTTATGTAGGTAGATAGATTAGATACTATATACCTACGTTAAAGAAGTTAAATAAGTAAGCAAGGGTTAACCTATTTTTATTTATGTACCAAGGTTTATTTGCATACATTCTTATATTTTACTGCTAACATCTGCGATTGGGGCCTAAACAATATTACGTAGGCATGAACGGATCCAGGTCCAGGAGTGGGGGCGTCCATCGGATTTTTAAAAGCACCTAGTCAAATAAATCAACATAAAATAGTTTTTTTTTAATATAAATTCTTTAATTATAGAATAGCATTTTCCAAAGTAACTTTCTTTAGCAAAACTATTTAAGACGTCTTCGGTACAAAAAACAATTTTTTTTTTCTTGATTATACTCAATCTTAGCCACATTTTTACTGTCTGATGCACTGCTTTGCTACTGCCAGTATAACTTCAGGGGCTGTCTTTACCTCGGGTAAAAAGATGCTTTCTTTATTTATTTACTCCGTTATTCCAATTCTTCCAAAGTCTTCCTGCTTATCTATAAAAAAATGAGCAAGTGCGTGTCAGACCACCCAAAGAATAGGGTTCCGTAGTCACCCCCTAATTGTACGTGGATTCAAAAGGCAAGGTTGGTATTTATTACTTTGACAAATGTTTACTTATTATTTTTTAGGGCTCCATAACTTCTTAACTAACAAAGTTATCTAAACTATTATGGATTTCCTTCAAAGTTCATCACATGGACTACCATCATGCGTTTTTTCAGAATTTTCGAGGCTGGCATTCAGGTTTTAGAGAGGGGGACGCCCTATTTTAACAAAAAATGCTCCTTATAATTGCGAACGCAACAAACGGCATACAAATACCTAAATCAAAAAATCGTCTTAACAACCTCCATGAGGTAGACGCTAGACGATATGTACCCCAAAAAAATATATGTTTCGTGATTTTATTTTAGCACTTTGTCGACGTGATAAATACACATATCCATGCAAAGTTTCATCTTCCTAGCGCTAACCGTTTCAAAGGTAAGCCGAGAATGGACGGACGGACGGATGACGAAACCACAAGGGTACCAAGACGTGAACCCTAAGAAGGGGCCATAACTTATAAAATTCAGGTCCCACTACATTTAACAGATTATTTTGTAGGTATAGGAACCAACATACAAATTGATTTTTCAATAGGTATAGGTACGCGTAAGACCAACATTTGTGACAGAGCAGTTTCTTACCTACTTGAACAAAATGGTGTTAAGCCACTAGAAATATGATTGGCCCATTTAGGTAGTCCACGGCTTAAAGGAGCTTGGACATTTTTAGTCTTTCTAACAAGCAAACAGGCCACAGGCAAGCGCTGCATTCTTTCTTGCAGCGCTGCTAGTGAGTGGGTAAAACGTCGCACCAATTTTAAAAGTTGCATATTGTACTGCAAATGGCAAAATCGTTTTTTTCTTAACTTTTATCGACAAAAAAAGATAGTAGGAAGCGTAAACCAAACCAAATCCTGCCTCTCCTAGGTATTATGAGGTATTAAACATAAATCATATAAAACTAGTAATAACAGTAGAAGTTATCTGTTAGGTCCTTTTTTTTTTTTTTTTTTTTTTTTTTTTTACGCGGGGAATGCTTTTCGCACCATACCCTTCATGGGGAGACGAAGGGCGTGTGTGGGACTCCCGGAAGACCGGTCTACCCACTAAACCCCGCGGTGGCCTACCTCGGCAGTCAAGGGGAGCTCCAGGAACGCATCGGCGGCTTCTGGAGTCCCCTCTGCCGTACCCCATGACTGAGGTACATCCCAGGGTGACCAGAGTCACCCCCAGGGCGGTACGCTGTCACGCCTCACACCGTTTTAGACAGTAAGAGGCGGAACAACGACCCGCCCACGACGACACCCCCGGCCGCAATGCGGTGTCACCTTCCCGGGTCGTTTGCAGCGGCCACATTTCCCCTACATGTGGCTGCAGCGACCCTTAGACGACGATTGGGGAGCTAGCGACCTCTACCACGTCCCCTTCGTCGCCTCCTTCGAGCGGGATCGGCCCTTTCCCGGACTCCTTCTGGAGCATAACGTCCTCACAGAAGGAGACCGCGGCTTCCCATCCCTCACCACTCGCCAGCATTGCCGCGATCAATGCTGGCGGCGACAGGTTTTGTCCAATCTGTCCGACCAGGACTCGACGCTCGGACTCCCACGCAGGGCAGTCCTCCAGTGTGTGCTGGGCGGAGTCCCGTTCGGACCCGCAGTGGTGGCATTTTGGTGTGGCCTCCCGTCGTATTCGATTCAGATACTCACCGAAGCAACCGTGCCCGGTGAGTATCTGAGTCAATCGGTAGGTGACACAGTCGGTCCTTCCTATCCAAGCTTCGAAGCTCGGCAGAACGGCCCCGACAGCGCGTTGGCTAGCACAGCCCTGTATGTCGAGCCGTGCCTGCCAAGCCCGTAGAGCTTGCGTATGTGCGTTCCGCCGTAACATTCCGGGCTCATGGTCCGACGCTGTCTCTTCGTCACTCCGACCGGCAGAACGAATTTGGTCGTAGACCATCGTGTCCATGTCGGCCAGAATGTCGAAGGGTGGATATCGCGCCAGGACCGTCGCTGCCTCGTATGATATCGTACGGTAGCCCCGTACGACCCGTATGGCCATCAGCCGCTGCAGACTCCCTATTTGAGCCTTACAGCGAGGGGAACCCGCCAGATCCTTAGACCAGACGGGTGCCCCATAGAGGACCATGGATCGCACGACGCCCATGTAGAGGCAACGAACTTCTTCCCGTGGTCCCCCGAGATTGGGCAGCAGACGATGTAACGCCCCTGCTACCCCTCGTACTCGGGGGACTAGTCGCCCGAAATGCTCTTCGAAGCTCCACCGACTATCCAGGATGAGGCCTAGGTACTTCATGTACTGGCCCACCTGGATTTCAGTGTCATCTACCCGGAGGCGTGAGCTGGGTGGTTCCTGGCGCTTACGCAGGCCATGGAACCATATCGCCTCAGTTTTCTGAGGCGCTACCCTCAAGCCCAGCTGACGAATTTTTTCTACGACACATGCCACCCCCTGCTCGGCAAGCAGAAGCACTTCCTCAAAACTGGACCCTCTAGCCAATATTAAAGTATCGTCCGCATAGCAAACGACACTTAGGCCAGAGGGCAGACTGGTGCGAAGGACTGCATCATATGCGAGGTTCCATAACAATGGGCCCAATACAGAGCCCTGAGGAACCCCGCAACATACTTCCCTTTGATTTTCCATCCCGTTCCGATCGATAAACTTCACGGTTCTGTCGCGCAGATAGGCCCCTATGATGATACGCAGGTAGGGCGGCACCTCGTGGTATTCAAGGGCCGTCCTAATTGCTTGCCAGGGGAGGGTGCCGAAAGCGTTGACAATATCCAGGCTAACTGCCAACGCCACCCCCCCTGACTGGACTGCCGACTCCGACAGGGAACGGACACATCTGATAGCGTCCACTGTCGAACGCCCCCGTCGGAATCCAAACTGGCAGTCCGACAGATCAGGGCCTACTCGCGACAGGTGCCCGCTGATACGGTCAGAGATGACTCTCTCAAAGAGTTTCCCCGACTCGTTCAGCAGGCATATCGGTCGGAACGCAGATGGAGAATCTGCAGTCCTTCCTTCCTTTTTTAGAAGTACCAATCTTGCTTCTTTCCAGGCGAGGGGGAAGATACCAAGGCTGAGACACTCCGTAAAAATCTGCCTCAGTTTCTCTCCCAGTACCGACAGAGCTATCACCAACGCCCGACCTGGAACTCCATCAGGTCCAGGCGCGGTGTTACGGGAAGCCAGCCGCCGTACGGCTCGATCCAGCTCTCCTTCCGTCACCTCACATCCGTCGGACCAGAGTTGCAGGTCCGATTGTGACGGAGGTATTGGGGGACTGTCCTGGACCCTTGGGAAGAGCGTGTCTAGTACTCTTCCCAGGAACTGCGGGTCCAGGGTTTCCGTCAGCGGAGGGACCCACGGTTTGAGCTTGCCCAATACCATTTTATAAGGTCGCCCCCATGGATCCCTATCCAGTCCCGCAATGAGCTCTTTCCAGGACCGAGCCTTGGCCTCAGCGATTGCATCACTGAGAGCCTTTACAGCTGCCCCATATTCCCGCCGTGCCCTGTCGATCTCCTCGACTGTAGCTCGCCGTCTTCTGCGGGCTCGAAGGTACGGGCGGCGCATTCTAGCGACTGTCGTTCGCAGCCGCGAGATCTCTGCGCTCCACCAGTACGCAGAGCCCTTTCTGGCTGGCATGACTCGGGGCATTGAGGCGTCACATATGGACGCCATAATGTTCCCAAACCAGGCCGCCAGCTCCTCCGGATCGGACGAAACCCTTTCCTCCGACCAATCCGCGACGTGGGATGCGGCTACAACCATCTCTCTGTTGAACCGCTTAAGGGACCATCGTCGCGGAGGTTCTCTCTCCTGGGTTGGGCGGCTAGGGCGGCAGAGAGACACATCAAATATGATGTGCCGGTGGTCAGACAGACTAACCACTTCCTCCGCCACCCGCCATCCCGATACCGTGTGTACTGCGGAGGGAGTCGCCCACGACAGGTCGACAATCGACTCACCCTGCCATCGTACACAGGTACTGACTGAACCTCTGTTTAGAAGTCGGAGGTCCAGTCCAGCCGCCCACTCCAGGATAGTTTCTCCCCTCGCGTCGTCTCGGGTATCTGTTAGGTCCTAACCAATCTGACTTACCTACCTATTCCTCTAAAGTTGCAAAATGTAACTTTAAAGTACGTACCTAACACTTTGTTCCTAATGCGTGCAGACTTATTTCCTACAATAAAACCTTTTTATAGAGTGGGATCACCAAGGTTACCGGGAACCAAACTTACGGAAAACGTGTGGGTTTAACGAAAACCTTTTTTAACTCAATTTCTTGGGATTCCCACATTCGTAAAGAAAAATGAAGACTACTTAATAAAGGTTTTCATATTTATTAGTTTGAGTTTGAGTTTGAGTTACTGTACTATATATATATATAGCTTTATTATCTACACGGTATTGAAATTCTAATTATATATATTAATATCACTTAGGAAAATATAATGTCACAATGGCTAGTTACGACATATTGTTGCTCATTCATTTAAAACCCAACATCTGAGATTTTCAAGTTTTCTATTAAACACAGTGAAAGGTAGGGTAGGGTAGATCAATAAATCCGGAATCTATTTTGATAAAAATCTCCTAGGTAACAGGGAAACAAAACACAAGGAATATGGGATAACTGTTTTCGAGATTGTTCGTATCATGTTGAAATTGAGTAAAATATACGAGTACATTCATCCCCCATCTCGGAAACAGTATATTTGAGTAGAGTTGTGTGCACATAGATAAAAAATTGAAACGTATATAAACTGCTACGAACAAAAGTAGGCATTAAAAAGATTCGTTGATGAACATTTATTCTTTCTAAGAAAACACAAAACATTTTTACTAGTGTATTTATAAGAAATACAAACAATCTTCCGTTTTTTTTATTATTATATAACGAGCAAACGAGCAGACGTATTGCCTGATGGTAAGCGATTACCGCCGCCCAACGCACTTGTAACGCCAACACCTAAGGCGTTACAAGTGCGTTGCCACTTGCCGGCCTTTTAGGAAGCAGAACGCTCTTTTCTTGAAGGTTTTCCGTAAGTTTGGTTCCCGGTAACCTTGGTGATCCCACTCTATAAAAAGGTTTTCTCTTGTTTATTAATGAACATTATTAGGAAAAATATTTTTTTACATTTTTTAAACAAAAAAGTTGTATTTCAATGTTGATTACGTTCTTAAATCTTTTGATTTTAAATTATAGTCATACAGTTGTAGTATTAACTAAAAAAACAAACCTTCATGTAGGTTTGTTTTTATGATAAACAATTTAAAAATAAAAAATATTTTGGTTTAGAAGTCGTTTTATTTTAAATAAATTTTTGAACATATCATATTTTAATCTCGACTTATTCAATGTTAACATCATAAATATTTTAAATTGTCAGTATGTCAGAATATTTCAGTCAGTACCTATGTAGGAATATTTAAAACATTTATTATGTTCATCTGAAAAAGGCTGTAAACGATAAGACCGTCAATTACGTGTTACTAACATTTAAATATTTTATAACTCATCTTTCTATTATTTAGTTTTGTGTTTTGTTTTGTATTAACAATAAAAATAATTAAATAAAAAAAACATTTACTGATACTTACAGTAAGGTACTTATTTTTAAATCATTGTGCTTGTTCACAGCTCGTTTTACCTTTATATAATTATTTCGACGTCAATATTTTGTAATGGACAGGTAAAATAATTTGAAACTTAACTGTTACTTGACGTCATAAGCTCCAACAACGGGAAGTGAAGTGGAAGCACCTGAAGCGATGTTAACCAATAAGCACAAACTTTTATATAATTATTGCGATGTCAATATTTTGTGGTTGCACAGAAAAATAATTTGAAACTTAACAGTTACTTGACGTCATAAGCTCCAACAACGGGAAGTGAAGTGGAAGCACCTGAAGCGATGTTAACCAATAAGCACAAACTTTTTTATAATTATTGCGATGTCAATATTTTGTGGTTGAACAGAAAAATAATTTGAAACTTAACTGTTACTTGATGTCATAAGCTCCAACAACGGGAAGTGAAGTAGAAGCACTTGAAGCGATGTCAACGAATAAGCACAAACATTATTTCAGACGGCTTTCTGTAAGTTACGTTTATAGTTTGTTGGTTAAGTTGTGGGTAAGTTTACGTATAAGTGCTCACTGAGTTCAGCTACTAATACATATACTTTTTTTAAACGATCTCACACTGAGAATATATAATGTGACTCATTGGCGGATTTACATATTTGCTGTCTCTACTAACCTCTGCAAGTACCCTTTTCTTACTTGTGGCAACCCACTACTTCAAACCATCGTCCTGCCAGGGTTTACGGCTAAGACCATACATAGGGAAAGCAGATTCGATTGTGGGTGGGTGGCCTAATCGCACATATTAACAAAAGCTGCATGCGTCAGTACCCTCTTTAGAAGAATCTCCAATGAACTTCCTGCAGA
Source organism: Spilarctia lutea (assembly GCA_916048165.1). Lineage (NCBI taxonomy): Eukaryota > Metazoa > Arthropoda > Insecta > Lepidoptera > Erebidae > Spilarctia > Spilarctia lutea. The sequence continues at coordinate 11,887,329 of OU696487.1, forward strand.
AAATGTTTGAAGAGGATGGTCTTTTTAGCTGGAATCGTTGTTTGTAATATTGCCACCCGTCACATTGAAGCTGGCCTTTTTCCGGGTGGAAATACTCTTAGAAAATTCCCAATAGACGATCAATTTTGTGGATATATTGAACTGGGGCCGATTTCTTTCTAGAAATACACATTATGAATATACATCCTGTGTCACGAGGGACTTTACAAACATACAGGAAACGGTCACAAAGACCACCCAGACTCAGGACAATTTGTGGTTCACACAAAGTGTTGTCCCATGTGGTATTTAAAGCTACTGCATTTGGCGCAGTAGAAAGCGGCGTGGCAACCGCTGAATCCACCAGGCCAACCGTGCAGTCACCCGATTAAAACTGCTATGGCTACAAGTACCCAGGAAACTAGATATAATCTATAAAGAAAATTCCTGGTGCCTCAAAAGATTTCGAGTTATCTGCAGTCGAAAGAGGCGACCGGAGGTGACCGTTACAACCAAGCCATTTGTGATGTCGTTTGGTATATAACAACGAAGTATTTGTAAAAACCTTTCATTTTGCGGCACAAAGCACAATGATTTTAACTTTTAGCAGTAGATTCTATCAAGAAAATTTTGATTTTTATGAGCATGGGTCTCTAGAAAGTTTATAGAGACTCGAGAATGTGCCACATGTTATCTAGCTTTTACAGCTCACCTCTCCTATAGTTAGACAAGGATAATATGCATTATAGAAAGGTGTATTGTACCTACTTTCATACAATTTTCTTGTGACAGATATTGTAAAACAATCTTTGCTATCACAGAAAGTCTTAACTAGATATAGAAACGATTTGTAGATAGTTATTTGAGTGAGGTTATACTCAATTCAGGGGCGGCCCGCTTCTTTTAATATTTTGCAAAATCAATGCACAAAGAAACGATACACACAAAGAACTTTTGCGGAAGATCGTTAGAATAGCACTAATCTAACGATATTCCACGAAAGTTCTTTGCTCTTGCCTCAAATAGAACATTCACCATAAAACCTCAAAGACACGAAAATGTGGTATACTCGTACCCGCCTGGTGCTTGCTTGCCTTGCCTTAATTACAGGTTACCACGGCAACCAATATAGTAACAGATAGTCGGGAGCTTCCCCTAATACAAAGAAATAAAAAACGGGTATTCTAATTTTGTTCATTTTACTAAGAGTTTAAAACGGATACGAACGAATGGTAATCATTCTATGGGTTCATTCACTCGTGTCACGTTGTTGCTCATGATGAACTCCGAAACTATCTACCTAGCCATTTTCACGTTTTTTTAAATGTGTGATTTGCTGGGGTGCCTAAGTATGGATAGTTAACACCACGCTTAAAGCTATGGGAGCAGAGCATGATGGAAGGAGACATAGACGAAGTGGGTCAGCTAGTGGACGATAAAAACCAGTGTACCTATAGGTATTTCTCGTTTGCATGTTATGTTCATGCGGAAACATTATATTTAGGGGTTTTGAAGAATGATTAGACGCTCATAGCCCAGTTGCACTCAGTGATTAGAAACAATCACCGAGGGTAACCAACGACGGCACGGTCAGTACCTGAATGGGTGTCCGCTGGTGGCATGATACCATGAGCGTCTCCGTGATTCGGAGGTCGGTCCCGGTTGTTATCGTAGGATAACAGTCGAGAAGCTTAGTTGGAGACCTTTCGGCGGCTTAAAACCATTTAACGGCAAGATTACGTAGCCACAACGTTGTCTTGCCAGTCCCCAACCCGCACTTGGCCAGTGTGGGGATGTATGGGTTGTTGATGAAGAAAGATTTGTGAAATTCAAGCTTTGTTGATTCACACCATCACTATCTCTAAACTTCCAGATCATATCAATGTCATGTCTATATTTAAAAACCCTGGATAAGTTTGTAAACGTGCACGCTTCTGATTTGATTGTTTTTCTGAAAAACAGGAGCCGTGATCATCGATAATTTAAACTCAGTGACAGGATTGTTGACGGAAGAATGTTGTTCTTTATACATCTAAGAATAGATTTAAAAAGAAGCGTGACTCAGGTACTTTAATCGATTTACCTTTTTCCTTAAATATTTTCATACATGTTTTGACAGGGATTGTTGCTTCGACGAAGCAGATGCTTTCATAATATAAACTTCCAGACGATTCGTCACTAAACTTTCTGTGTACGGTTGATGAGAGTCAAATAACGAGAATTGAAATGCATTACATCTCATTGATGTTTATAGTATTCACGATTGTTAATTTAATAAATGATTAAAAATTAAGAAAATATTTTCACCGTTCAATTGACGAAGTCGAAACACACTTCGTCAAAATGGCGTTTAATAAAAACATAAGAATTTTTTATGAAAACTAGATGAGACCCGCGGTTTTACTCTCGGTTATTTTTGTAGCTTTACATCAACAATAGCGGGTAACAAAGCGGGGCGAAGCTAGGCTAAAAAAAGTTACTCCTTATATCACCAGCTATCTGCTAGTAAAAATCCCGTTAAAAACGCTAAAACCGTTCCATAAATTAGCCAAAACAAACGAACAGACAGACAGTTATAATACATACTTTCATATTTTAATGAAAAGCTGTTAATTTGAAAATACACACAGACACTTTCTATTTTATTTATTTGTATAGATATAAATCCTGTATTCAGCTGTAGATTGTAGCCATATATATACAGCGGAAACTGTCCAGAATTATAATGGTGATGGAATATAGTCAGACAAATACTTTTTTTTTTACGTGTGGAAACCCCCTCAGGCCGTCACCCCACCGGGATTTGCGGCAGGGCGGTGTGTCGGAATCGGACCGACTAAAACCACACGGTGTGCCATTCTGCGCCTGGGAAGGGAGGGGTCCGGAAACTGCTGTTATTAACACAACTGGACCCCAGTCTAACAAATACCTAAGCTAATAAAAATTAAAAAGGTGTGTGTGCGATTTACACACGATAGAAGTGAAACTTCATTATATCGAGAAAAGAATGAGATGAATATATATAACAAGGGTATGTTTAAAAATGAAAGTATTTTGATTAATTTATACATACACTCCGACATTTGCTCTCTCGCTCGGGCTCACTAATTACAGGCGACTTTTTGTATTTGTGTCTCTTACCTGTCGTTTTTTCCGTTGCATTCGGTTTGAAATCACAACGATTCTAAAGAAGTTTCACTTCAACATTGCAAAAGTGTGACCTATCGAAAATATAATTTCAATATTTACGTGCATTGAACTTACTGATACTTTTAAATACGTTTTTACTAGCTGGTATGTATGTATATAATGTTAGCTATATAAGCTAGCAAAAACGCTAATAGTTATCCTCCTATAAATATTAGGATTAAATTAAAACGTCGCACGCTTATAAAGGACCCATGCCAATACAATAATTTAATAAATTTGTCCTATTATCTTGCTCAGAATCTTTAGGATTGACCTTAAGATTTTGAAATATCGCAAAATACTGTACCGGTAGGTATTCGGTAGTGTATTGTGCTACGTACTGAAGCTTATGTGACTTATTTGGAACCTTTTTAGTAATTTTTGTAAGTTACATAACTTAATTAAAACAATTATCATTATTGAATGAAAAAGAAAAATAAAAATAGAAAACACGCTTTTACCGAACTAAACATTAGAAAATACTTTTGTCTGAATTCCAAAAAAAAAATCATTTTATCGGAAGAGACGTGGCTTTCCAGGATACATCTAGACGTTAATAACTTACCATAAGTAAAATTATAAAGGTTTACGGGCACCGATCCAACTTACAAAGGCTCAAGGTAAAATCCTAAGGGTTGCAGCCGAAGGAGCAGGGGAGATCATGGCACCATTCCAGGGTGTCGGATAGTCTCAGCACGGGCTTAGACTAGAAAAATGTGTGTAAGGTTTTTTCGTTTCTTTCATCGAAAAATCATTCCAAATATTTGTGGAATTATTAACGTACTATTGAAAACGACATCTATTAATAATAATAAATAAATAATAAATATTCCGGACATCTAACACAAAACGCCATCTAGTCCCAAGCTAAGCAGAGCTTGTGTTATGGGTACTAGACAACTGATATAAATACTTATATACTTTTTTTTGTAAATACATATATATTATACATAGAAAACACCCAAACTCCGAAACAAATATTTGCAGATCATACAAACATTTGGTCCGACCCGGGAATCGAACCCGAGACCTCAAGATTAGCAGTCGCATACGCTACCACTACGCCACCGAGGCAGTAATTGGAAACTAGAGATGTAATATGTTCTATGGCAGTGGTTAAGTATACTGATGCAGACCGAAGAAGATTGTGTTCTGGCATGTTTCAAAATTACTTTAAAACTAAACTCACGAACTCACAGTTCAAATCTTGATGTTCTATCTAAAGTGCTAAAAATAACAAAGTATGCTACCGATCACTTTGAAACTGCAAGACCTATTTAAACGTTATACAATACTTAATACATGATTTATTATGCAAATAATATTTGGCGAACACCAAATGGCGTAGGATGTAAGTAGGTTATAGATGTAAAGCTGACATATTTAGGCCAGTCATAAACCTATTAGCTGAGAAACCATTCCTTGCCTAAACCCACTCAACATACTAATACTCAGATTAGATATAAATCAATTGATTTTATTTTGAGTAAGTTCGCTTGCTGATGAAAAAACTCCTTGACTCCTGACTGACTTTCTTGTAATTACTAAAACTGCGAATGATTTTTGATAAAATTTTTGATCAACTTTACATAGAAGGCAAGTAATTTTGTCATATTACTATTCAAAAAAGTTATATTATACTAAAATTATAAAGTAGGAATAAAAATATCGTTTTGCATTTGTTATTTAGTATTTCCAAAGGGCAATTATGTGCTTTATCATACAATAATCGAGAATGGTTATTAATTTCAATAAAATGTGTTTGATTGATATAATTACAAGAAAGATTCGATTGATGTTACAAGTTCAAAACTGTCATATAACTCTTTTAGTTCTTAGTAGTTAATGTTTTTATTAATTACATGAGTAACTAGTATAAACGTAAATGATGTAATAAATATAGATCTAGACAGCTTATCAAAAGGTAAACCAAATAAAAATAGTTAGAAGAGTTAAATGAAAAATATGTGAACTGGCACAAAATCTTTACAGATGGTTCAAAGAAGAATAGTGCTCTGGGAGCAGCCTATTATGTAGTGTCTGTGCAACATAAAGTTTGTTTTAATATTAAGACTGAACTAACTATAATGTCGGCGGAACTCATTGCGATTTCGAAAGCCCTATTATTTGTGATTGATAAAAATTGGCATAACACCGTTATAATATTAGACAGTAAGAGTGCATTCCAACATTTGGCTCGATGCGCCTCTGGTGCCAGAGGTGTATCGATAGCCTAAATGATACTTAAGAAGATACTACAACTGCAAAGAAATGATAGAGCACTGAAGTTGTAGTGGATTCTGTCTCTTGTTTGAGTACATAGTAATGAAGTGGCAGACAAAGCAGCTAAAGAAGGATGTTCACACGGAGTTGAAATTGAAGTACCAACTGATCATACAGAGATACTACACAAATTTAAGCTACTTACATTTTACAAATGGAAAGAGCTTTTCAATAAAGTATCCAAAGATTCGACTGCACGGTTGGCCTAGTGGTTTAAGCGGTCTCTACGCCGCTTGCTACTGCGCCAAGTGCCGTGGGTTCAAATCCCACGTGGGACATCACTGTGTGATCCACAAAATTTTGTCCTGAGTCTGGGTGTTCTTTGTGTCCGTTACATGTATGTTTGTAAAGTCCCCCGCGACACAGGATGTAACTATATTCCTAATGCGGGAGTTGTCTTTTTAAAAGAAAGAAAGAAAGATAAAGGAATTTGGTATAAATTTAAACAATCTGAACCACTTCTTATGCCCTGGTTCACAGAATGTACATTTAACAGAGAGTCAATTAAAATATTACTCAGACTAAGATCAGGACACATTTCGTCAAACAAGTTTGCGTACTTGATGCACAAAGCGGAATCACCAAATTGAGATGTGTGTGGCGTGGAGGAAGACGTGCAACATGTTCTGATGGAATGTGTCAAGTACCGTAGGGATAGGGAAATTCTAATAGAGGCACTGGGGGCAAACCCATGTGACATAGGAATCCCTCAAATAATTCTATCGTCGCCTATATCTAATAAAGCAAGGATACTCTGTCGCATGACTAAGCCGTGACTCATCCATCTTAGTTTTAACATATACTGAAATCAATATTAGTTAAAATGACTACAATGGGGTTTTCATATCTGAAAGGATAAAAAATCCCTAAACACTAAAAGAAAAATAAAAACAACTCTTTTAGTTTCAATAAACGAATATAAAGAAAAATACTTAAGCGATTTTCCTGTAGCAGACTATTTTGGCAACAGAAATGTTATGTACTCGTATTTTACTATGTATAACATAGTTCTATTTACTAAACCTTGCCAACCTGCCATCATAGCTATTGTGACATGCTAAATAAAAATACTTACTCCTTTGTTAGCAAAAAACTAATGTAGTACTGTTTTTTCCATATTTTTTTTTTTTTTTTTTTTTTATTGAATAGTTGGCAAACGAGCAGACGTATCACCTGATGGTAAGCGATTACCGCTGCCCATGGACACTCGCAACATCAAAGGCGTCACAAGTGCGTTGCCGACCTTTGGAGGATGGGAAAGGGGATGGGGGGAGGGGTTGGGGTATGGGCCTCCGGTATCCTCACTCACTCGGTGAAACACAGCGCAAACGCTATTTCACACCGGTTTTCTGTGAGGCCGTGGTATCACTCCGGTCGAGCTGACCCATTCATGCCGAAGCATAGCTCTCCCACGGTAATAAATAGTTGGAGTGAGAGCTTTGATTGTAGCACGCAATGGAAGCTCTGAAAACTCTGCCCCCGTTTTTACAACATATTTCATTGATACTCCGCTCCTTTTGGTCATAGAATTCCTTCCTAGGTAATTGAACTATATAACAGTAAAATAATTGTTCAAATCGGACCAGTACTTCCTGAGATTAGCGCGTTCAACCAAACTAACAAACTCTTCAGCTTTGTATATTAGTACAGATAGTGTTGATAAATAAACTAGACATAAGTTGACGAGACTGTACAAATTTAACGACTTTAATGATTACGTTTTAGCGTGGTGATACCATAATACAATCGTACTACGACAGGTGTAAAAACGGCCTGTGACGTCAGTGTCGCTAATATTTTGGCACAAACACGAGGGAGTGTCGCTAACGTCATACTTGGCACTAACACTGCCCGACAAAGACACGTCATTCGCCCACATAGGTAAGCACTTTCGAAATTGGAATTTCCTTGATGCGTGATAAAACTGGCGAGTGGCCTTGGAGTGAGGTCAATGTAATTGCAAGTGTTGGGTGATTAAAATATAGTTCCATTACACGATTTTTAAACCGCTTGGCGCAGGAGAATACGCACAGCACTAAAATGCGTCAAGAAGATAAAAAGTTTATTGATATCTACAGACAATGTTGTGTTTTTATGCTAAGTAATAAATCGGTATGACTAATCTTCAGTATTTCGAGTATATCTTAAAGTATCATCGAAGTCTTGTATTTTATTTAACATTAGCTGACCCACGCAACCTCGTTTGCGTCTTACGAGTATATTGCCCGTAGCGTGAAAATTTCCACCGTTTTTGAAACATTCTTCATTGGTGAACCGCTCCTATTAGTAGTAGCGTGATGATATATAGTCTATAGCCTTCCTCGATAAATGGACTACCCAACACTGAAATAATTTTTCAAATCGGACCAGCGGTTCCTGAGATTAGCGCGTTCAAACAAACAAACAAACTCTTCAACTTTATAATATTAGTATAGATTAAAACCTCATAACTTTATAGTCGGCCCAGCGATTGAAAATTTGTCTACGTTTTGAATGTGTAAAAGATTGCCTTTTTGCAGTTATTTTAAATCTTGTGACAACTTTATATACTTAGTAACACCAAAACAGTCAAAATGAATATAAAATAATACTGTATCATAAATTGTAACGCAATAATTTTTCATTAAAGTAGCTGAGGTAATAGGGTCACAGCTGTGTCAATTGGTCATTTGGGCAAATGCCGATATAAATCTGAATATACAACGTAAAATCTGAATGTGCAGTAAGTAGGTACGTATGTGTTGTATTACTGTATACAATGTTTGTGTTTATGTTTCTTCCAGCACTCATCCTTACTCTTCTGTATATCATTTAGTTTCATCCATCAACCCCTATTTTTCTCAAAGAACGCTTTGAGTTCACAAAACATTCAACCATTTTTTAAACTTATTCGTTTCTCGTACAAATTGTACGTTTATGGAAAACTGATGTAGATATAACTTTTAAGGTTTTTTTACTGTTGATTGTCTAAACACCACCTACTTAGAACCTTCATGGATGGCAAGTTTTGAGGGCACGTAACGTGTATTTATCGTTTTTTCATTGAATTCAATATATATACTTTTCCATTTATAAGTAAAAAAATATTTATTTATATCTCACTACTAGTACATACATACTTTATAATAGTTTTAAGTTTACCATGTAATCACACTACTACTGGTGTACAATAAAGAGATTTATTATTATTATTACTAGATATCTCTCATAAAGATTTTTTTTCCATTTATACAATATTTAATTTCCACATAGGCCTTCCATGTCAAAAGAGTTATTTATAACTAAAAAAAATTTGGTCAATTCGAACCCGTACATCCTGAGGTTGACGCGATCAGTCAAAAAAACAAACTCATTAGCTTTTAATCTGTTATTTAATTAATAAAAAATTAAGTTCCTTTTCTCTCATGAGGAGTTGCTAAGCGTTTCGTGCTATGACCTAGATCGAAATGTTTGACGCAGCAAAAGTGTTCAGAGCTTTAGAATGAGGCATTTCTCTCATCATAAATACAGTACAATCTTACTAGAATCTAGCTACTGAGAAATGTACCTACTTATCTATACTAACCCCATACTAATATTTTGAAGCTGAAGAGTTTGTTTGTTAGTTTGAACGCGCTTATCTCAGGAACCGCTGGTCCGATTTGAAACATTATTTCAGTATTAGATATTCCATTTATCGAGGAAGGCTATAGGGTATATATCATCACGCTAAGACCAATAGGAGCGGAGCCCCAATGAAGAATGTTTAAAATTATTACGCTACGGGCAATAGTAGACGTAAACAAGGTTGCGAGGCTCAGCTAGTTTATGTATGAAAATGATGTCATAACAGAAATAGAATGAATAATACTGCTTATTGCGCAATTGCGAGTGCGAAACGAACCCTCGACTTCGTCACTTACTACTAGACCTAGACGCCAGTCAACTTAATGAAGTAAATGTTTTACACGTAAAAGAAAATTATTTTACTTTTAAATGAATGTGTGGGTTATCCCGCCTAAGCAAGGATAAATGAAGATTCCCACTCACTTCACTTCGTTACCCGAAATCAAAGTCCTTGTTGTTGGTATATTCATATAATCCTCTTTACAATAAGCACAGATACATGCATCAGAAGGAAAGCCAAGAAAGGTGGTGAGCGCTCGGTTCTGAACTTTGCGTGGCAATCTATTTCCGCGGTAAAATCGTCTATCTCTTTGACATCCGTCAGTGACGTTCGGAAATGAACGCCACAAAGGCAATAACTGTAATATTTAAATTGCCTTGCGATGTACCGAAACGAAAGTTAAAAGAGTCCTCTGAACCCGCGATCATATCGCGAGATACATGAAAGAAACCAGAAACACATTGACATTTGTACCTAGAATCATTTTACAACTTATTACAGCAATATTATTTATAAGATATAGGGTTTTCTAGAACAACTTACACACTCACTCAAATGAAATCTATAGCTTGTAACCATGACGCAAATACTTTTATTCAAACAGAAGGTCACCTCAAACGTCAAATTACGAGTATCATGATTTAATGGCTTTATGCAATTCAAATTGTCTGTATAAAGATCTACCGTAAGTAATAGCCTTCATATTTTACATAATAATGGAATAATAAATTATGTATGTGACTCACATCGTGACGCGGTAGTGGTAATTTTATTTTAGAATAACCTTTGAAACAACCGTTGTAACATTCCTTATAAGTTACTCCAAAACTAATACAGGGCACAATTTTCAAATGATTTCAGGAAAGATGCATCAAGCATACACCCATGTCTATATCCACCGAGGGCTAGCCAGAGGTGATTGAAACGTAGGTATGGTACATTTTATTACCTATAATAGCGGGCAAGTCTATTGTAACCAGCGTTGCCGGATATTTTTAGTCAAATCGTGAGACTTTTAGTGAAAAAATCAGGATGTTGTGAAAAAACATATTAACGTATCGCATCTAATCAGAAATTACGATACATGTGTGGCCGAAAAAAAATTCATGAAAGACCTATTGCTATTTCCAATTTGTAATGTAACGGTAGAATTTTTATTTATTTAAGGCCTGCCAATTTCATTGACGATAAAGCACTACGGTAAAAACTAACAAACTTTACTTTGGGCGTCCGTCCAAAAAGCGGGCCAAAACCATTACAAATTTGATTCAAAAAGCGGGACTGCTCGCCAAAATCAGGACGTCTGGAATCGCTGATTGTAACCAACTGAACAGTTTTCGGATTACACGGGAAAATTTGAACTTTATTGTAAAAGAAAGATAAAATAAGAAAATACGTCAATGATAGGAAAGGGATATTGATTTTGGGAATATGAGCAATATCTCGAGTTGGTCAGTCAGGTAGAACTTCGAGCTGACTGAACTAACTGTTATGGGGAAATTTAGCCCCTAAACTTTCACTCTAAGATTTAAAAGTATTTTGCCATTTATTTAAAAGAAAAATATTTTTACGTATAGATCTACCGGTATTAACTTGTACGATAAGACCCATGATTTTCTCATCTTTATTAAAATTTGATTAACAAAATCGTAAGGGATATGATTACAGTACTCAAAAAAAAAAAAGATTGAAACTTTAGTCAAATTTACCGTGGGAGAGCCACGTTTCGGCAAGCATGGGCCGGCTCGACCGGAGTGATACCACGACCTCACAAAAACCGTTGTGAAACAGCACCTGCGCTGTGTTTCACCGAGTGAGTGAGGATACCGGAAGCCCATACTCCAATTCCTTCCTTATCCCATCCCTCTCCCCAAAAGGCCGGCAACGCACTAGTGACGCTTTTGGGTGTCCATGGGCGGCAGTAATTGCTTACCATCAGGCAATACGTCTGCTTTTTTGCCCCTATTACATAAAAAATGAAAATTCACTGTAAAGTTGTCTTCAAATAAAATATCTTAAAGTTCAAGCGATTTCTTTGCACAAATTCCAATTCATTTCTAATAAATACTTTCAGGAAATGTAACCTCGATCGTATGTAGGTCAAGTTATCGTTGGAAATGTGTATTTGTGTTGCCACCATTACGATAGCCTGGAACGAGAATTGTTTGAAGTCTGACATGATTGCCTATATAGGTCTGAGTTTCTAGGACGGTGCAGGTTAAAATTTGCGTTTGTTCTCGTGTCTTATTGTTTCTTATATTACTTAAATGTTTAACTAGCTGCGCCCCGCGGTTGTTGTTGTATAGAAATGTAAAAAATCATCTAAAATAAAAGTAGCCTAAGTTATTATTTATATCATCAGCTATCTGGCAGAGAAATTCCCGTCACAATCGGGTCAGTTGTTCCAGACAAACAAAAATTTAAAAATAGTTTTTTGATTTAAGTACTGTATACACTTTCATATGCATTTAGTGAAAAGCTATAAATTTAAAATTACAAATAGACACTTAAATTGTGTTCATATGTATATATATAAATATAGATTCAATTACAAGTAAACAGACAAATTCAATAACACAAGACTTATTCATAAGCTAGTAAACAAGAGAACAACAGGTCGATTGATGAAAACTAAAGACAATGGTGTTATTCTGCTACTGAATTGAGTTGTTAACTATGATTCCTTAATTATTTTAGTTTAATTTACTCTTGTGGTACAATTGTAATAACATCCTTATTAAATATGAATTGTTCATTTTTAATTAAGTTTAGTTTTTAAATATTATCATCCTCATTGCTTCACACATTTTTGTTGATGAATCCTAATTTCTATTGTAAACGCGAAAGTTCCTCACGCTTTCACGCGCGTCTGAAATACGTAACCGAATTATACAAAAATGGCATATTTTATCTGAAAAAATCGTTTGTTCCTTTCATTGGCAATTCTAACACCGGAAGCTTTTATTTCTTGACTCAAATAACGCGTTTTGGAGAAAGAAATTACACATCAAAAAGTACAGGGATATTGACGTCATTGTGAAGATTGGAATCCATGCGATATTCTATATTCTATAGAAATAAATGTAATTGAAGTATCTGTTTATAATATTTAAATACCCGCTTTTTACTAAATGTCAAAACCAAAGCATTCACACATTTCACTGATTTGCTGACAACCTTCGATGATATTCATTTATTTCTTGACTCAAATAGCGCGTTTTGGAGAAAGAAATTACACATCAAAAAGTACAGGGATATTGACGTCATTGTGAAGATTGGAATCCATGCGATAGTCTATACTCTATAGAAATAAATATAATTGGAGTATCTGTTTATAATATTTAAATACCCGCTTTTTACTAAATGCCAAAACCAAACCATTCCGGCACATTTCACTGATTTGCTGACAACCTTCGACTGTACAAACGTCCACGGCATTCTTGTATCGGAATCATGGTTAGTAGGCGCTCATAGTCCAGTTGCACTCAGTGATTAGAAACGATTACCGAGGGTAGGGAAGCAACGACGGCGCGGTCAGTACCTGGATGGCATGTTACTATGAGCGTCTCCGTGATTCAGAGGTCACATTAAGCAGTCGGTCCCGGTTGTTATCATACTATAACAGTCGTAAGGCTTAGTTGGAGGCCTTTGGGCGTTACGTAGCTACAACTTTGTCTTGCCAGTCCCCAACCCGACCTTAACTCTCTCCTGAGAGAAGACCCGAGCCCAGCAGTGGGATGTTATGGGTTGTTGGTGATGATGAATCATGACTAAAAACATGTCTATTCACAGTATCGTACTCGTTACCAGGCTTTTAGTTCGTAAGGAATGATCGTACTTGTGGACGTGGTGGTGGAGTTGCCATATAATATACAGGGTGTAAAAAGACGACTACCGAAAACGAAAGGGGCTGATTCAGCACCCCAAAACTTATAAAAAAAACCAAACAGTTGTTGTTAAAAAAAATTGTAGCCGTAAAAAACAATGTGTCAATATTTTTAATAATTCCACAAGCCAGTAATGTATTATTGCGTGCACCGCGTAGCTACTTAAATACCTATGCGCCCGGCCAAGATCATTGCACTCACCCGACCAGCTGTTTTGTTTATCAAAATACATCGCTGTTTTATTGATTTTATTTGTTTTTTGGTTTTCTAAATGAGATAATTAGGTAGTTTGGGTCCTATTATGTTGTACTATGTGTATGTAAGCAGAAAAAAACATAAAACGACTTAGATAAATTAACATTTTTTTTGAGTTTTTTTTTCGCTAAACCTATTCAGTATCATGGTCTGATTGCAACCCCCAAGTTTTCGGTAGTAGTCTTTTTACACCCTGTATATCCGATCTTACATTTCTTTTTCGTAAAATTAAAAACCAAAACAATGATTTTTAGAATTTTTGTCTCTATGTCTATACGTTGATGCACGCTAATGTCAGAAATGGATTAATCGATGCGTTTTTCACTAATGCTTTGCAGTTTTGGTTTCACTTAACATTTAGGGTTTGTTTCATTTAAATCGATTCATAAATAAAAAAGTTATATCAGTTTGAAGAATCATTATAACTGAACCTTACGCGGGTGGAGTCGCAGGCAAAAGCTATCATTTAATATAAAATGAATGCGCGTGTGTGTCTATTGCATGTGTGTGGTCTTGATAAGCATTTTTGCGCGCAAGTCATTGACGTTATTCAATAATATAAACGATGATGTTTATTCGGTCAAGAAAAAGAATTTTATCGTTAAGATTAAATCTTTTCGTTAAACTATGATATTTTAAAACATAACTACATATTTGTGTACACATCCTCCGAGTACTACAGATAGTAAGAGTAATAAAATTATTCTTCTGTAAAGGAGATAAAACGTTAGTTAACGTCTACACAACTCATTAAAGTGGTTCCGTATAATTTAGAATTAACATCACTGAAGTTCTAAAAGAAAATGGTTCGAAGAATCAACCGATATCTACGTACCAATGTTCAGTGTGTTATCTGTGCCATGTTGTAACCGCTACTTCCTGTAATAAATGTTTTATAATGTCATAGCTATGATTATCTACTTCACTACATAGTATAAAACAAAGTCGCCTTTTCTGTCCCTATATCCCTATGTGCGCTTAAATCTTTAAAACTACGCAACGGATTTTGATGCGGTTTTTTCCAATAGATAGAGTGATTCAAGAGGAAGGTTTATATGTATAATACATGCATCATATACTAAGGCAACATTGCTAATTTTAGAGGTGTCTATTTTATGCCCGTGCAAAGTCGGAGCGGGCCGCTATGTTTTTATATACAACGTTCATAGTTTTTCTGTAGTGTATTTAAATTAGTATCAGCATTGCACCCGTGCGAAGCCGGGGCGGGTCGCTAGTAATATATACATTGTACCCTGTGGCTATGATGCACTGAAACGACACAAGCTGAACTTCTTCAGACGAGCTTGCACATTTATTGAGAAATATTTTACAATTGTCGTCCGTTGTTCGACATACATTATACACTCTTTTGCAAAAAAAACGGGCACTTAAGCAAAGAACTATTTTATAGTTACTATTAGTTTGTTTGACAATTTTAGGTATTGTTATCCTCAGAATTTCATAAATTAATTAGGAAGGAATAGGTATCATCAGTTTTATCATAACATTTTGATTAAATTATTGAGAAATAATGTTTAAGCTCAAAACACTATTATTGTACCTGCTCGCTAAATAAAAATGAAACGCGTTAATTTCTTTGTTTTTCTTGAATACATTAAAAGCAGATAAAAGTTTAGTATTGAGTGTGACCTCGTGCTGAAATCACGGCTTGCATTCGTCTGGGCATGCTAGCGAGAATATCTTTTATGGTTTCTTGGGGAATACGTTCCCACTCCGCGGTAATCACATTCTTTAGCTCTCTGATGGTCTGCGGAGCCGGCTGCACTGATCTCACTCGTCGCTTCAGAACGTCCCAGACATGCTCTATGGGATTGAGGTCCGGACTTCTAGCTGGCCAGTCCAAACGACGAATTCCGACTTCTACCATATACGCTTCCACATCGCCAGACCGGTGGGCGCGAGCGTTGTCGTCCATAAAAAATGAGTTTTCGCCAAGAGCGGTTGTGCATAAGGAATTAGAACTTCCGTTGTGTATCGGTGTCCAGTCAGTGTACCGTTTTCGATGAAGACTAACTCCGTACGATCCATGGAATTTATTCCTGCCCAAAACATAACAGAGCCCCCTCCATAAGGTGTGATTTCTTCAAAACATGCCTCTGCAAAGCGTTCGCCTCGTCTACGTAGCACTCGCTGACGTCGGTCTTCACCATGTAGAGATATCCTGGCTTCATCGGAGAACAATATCCTATCCCAGTCTTCATGAGTCCATGACACACAATTTCGAGCGAAGCTAAGCCTGGCAACTCGATGTCCACGGAGTAATTTAGGGCCGCGTGCCGGGCGATAACTGTGTATATTAGCAGCGAGAAGCCTCCTCCTGACCGTCCATAGACTAATTTGCACATTTCTTACTTCTTCGAGGCTGTTCTTGAGGTCCACATAAGAAGATATGCGATTTCTTAACGCTTGACTAACTAGAAAACGATCATCCCGTGGTTCGGTACATGTCTTTCTGCCAGTACCAGGCCTTCTCTTGACGGAACCGGGTCTCTTGATAGCGCTGCCAGGTCCTTTGAACTGTCGACCGACTCACATTTAGCCTCTGAACCACGAAGCATTGGCTGCAACCTTCTTCAAGCAGCGCAATAATTTTGCTCGCTTTTATCACTTTATCTACCATTTTCGAGATTGCTAAACAGCAATAACAATACTTTTAAATGTCAAGGACATCAGATAATTTAATAAAAATTGACAAAAAGTTAATTAGAGTCGATATTAACTATAGGGAATTCGCGCCACAAAATGTAGTTAAAAGTTGTTTTCTTTGAAAACCAGGGTCAGTCAAAAATTTGATTTTGGAATGTACCTACTCTTATAAACATTATGGCACTTTTATAACTGGCCAGTAACATGTTCAAATGATTAAAACCTTTTTGGTATTTTATTTTTTTCAGCCAGGAAGAAAATCGAAACCGCCCGTTTTTTTTGCAAATGAGTGTATAAATAAATTCAAAGAAACAGTATTCAGACGTCAATACGTACTAGACTACTGGCCCGTGTGGAAAAATGATGGGTCATGTGAACCACCAGGTGACCTATCTAGAACGATATAAGAGCTTAAAATAATAAGATTCAGCACTATGCCGTCACTTGTAAGCTGTCCAACTGGGTGCAGGTGAGAATTCAAAAGTACAGGTAGAGTGAGTACATTTTGGTCATATATTTTTGTACGGCATTCTTACCATCGATAGATCCATGAAAAATAATAAGAAAACGCGCAGTGCCGTAAAAAAATGGTGCGCCACAAAGTCGGAATTTTGTTTTTTTTTCCGACAATTTCCAGGGTAAATCTGGTCAGTTGATTTTGTACGGCAGCAGTTTCATACTATTTCAATACTGCTTCTAATCCATTATTCCGAAACGCCGTACAAAAATCATGCGACAAGGGGAAAAAATCGAGGGTTGCAACCCCCTCTCTTTCCAGGGGGTGATTTGAAAAAGTACGGCTTCAGTTCTAAAACATTATCTAGCACTCAAAAGTACTATTAAAAATAATGCCGTCAAAAATTATTGTTCATTGGAATGTATATCAATAATTATCTTAATTTCATCGTATCCTTGATTTATTAAGCTGTAAAGTCATTTGATCCTGTACGGGAACTTTTTTTTTAACATGATATTGTAAAATACAATTATTATTGTTATATAGTATTGCCGTCCAAAAGAAACTGTTCTAAAAAAAAATATAGAGAAATACAAAAACTGAAATTTTGCAAATTATTGCAAAAGTTTAAATATCATAGATTAATGAAATATAGCAGTTTTCTACATTTTGTCTATTGTTTTAAATAGTATAAACATAAATAAATTAGGAAAAAATGATGCCGTAAATTTTAATGCAGACCATATCTTTTGGGGTGATGAAAATGACGCTACCATTTTAAGGGCACTTTATGGCCATCTGATACAGTACGACATTAACATATTTTTAAAGAGAACAATTGATAATATGATAAAATCACTATGACGTCTAACTGAACTGAAACGGTGTGTATATTATATCCAAGAATTGAAACTATCAATCCTAGTATCAACAGTTTTGTATACTTTTTGGTTTAATATATTATTCAAACATTATTGATACATATATATAATTGATTTGTTTCATTGTAATGATGTGAATAAATAAAACAATCATTATTTAGAAAAAAAACGATATATTTAATGATGATAATAAAAAAATTTGATACACTGAACAACGAAGTAACACACTATACGGAGTAACTACAAATTCTGAAGCGCGCAATAAATAGATCTCGCGCCTAATCGTACTATGTGTGAGCGAGCGCAAAACAGGTGTCGCCACGTTGCACCTTTACTAGATGGTGCGCCGACTTGTAGGAAATTTAATTTTACAGCTCCCACATAAGATTTACTTTCAAAACAATTACTGATCTACCTAGGGATTGAAATGAGCTACACGAATATGAGAAGTGTAAATACAACTATGTGTTAAAATAATTAACAATGAACAGTTGAAGTTGCCTCAACCGAAAATGTGGGAGTACTTCTCAAAAATATGTTGTATTTTGGAATTATCAGTGACAACATGTCTATATTTTGGTATAAATCGATAGTATACAAATCCATAGTTTCTAACTAGGAACCTAGAATCACAAAAAGACTATGAAAATTTGTACAAATAAACTATCTAAATGCCGTATTAAAAATGTCTTGATGAATTTCACCTTACATTTCGTTATATAGATTTTTCTTTTTGATTTTTTCTTTTTCAGTTTTTGTCCCCTTTGGACCAACGAAAATGTACGGCATATGAAAAAATATTATCTATGCATAAAATACTTTCAAAATAAATTAATTTTATGTTGTGTCAAATCACCCCCTGGACCACGGAAAGAGAGATTTTTGTACGGCGTTTCAGAATAATGGATTAGAAGCAGTATTGAAATAGTATGAAACTGCTGCCGTACAAAATCAACTGACCAGATTTACCCTGGAAATTGTCGGAAAAAAAATAAAATATTCCGACTTTGTGGCGCACCATTTTTTTACGGCACTGCGCGTTTTCTTATTATTTTTCATGGATCTATCGATGGTAAGAATGCCGTACAAAAATATATGACCAAAATGTACTCACTCTACCTGTACTTTTGAATTCTCACCTGCACCCAGTTGGACAGCTTACAAGTGACGGCATAGTGCTGAATCTTATTATTTTAAGCTCTTATATCGTTCTAGATAGATCACCTGGTGGTTCACATGACCCATCATTTTTCCACACGGGCCAGTAGTCTATACGTATCTGTCCACGCTTTACAACTACGACAAGAATATCAAATCGATATTATTTGTCTTCGTATTTTTATTATACAGTGGTTTCTTTTGTCGTAGTTCGTTTGCAATTTAATCGTTTCTAAATTTGTTTTTTTTTTGTTTAAGAAACAAATGAGGAGATGCAGAACTGAGTAACATAGTGACTACCCTCGAATATGGACTCCTGTAACATAGGGATACGAATGTATTGCTGTAGTTTGAACACTCTCCTTACCAACCCCCAAAGTAGGGGTTTGAGCCTCTGATAATATCAATCATACGGTAACTTTTTAATTCGGTTCAAAAATTGCCAAACACCATCTGAGTTCCTGGTATTACTCCATTCGAGTTAGCGTGGGCTGACTTATGACTGGTATATGACCCTCCTTCATAACTCTTAAACAGTTATCTATCTCGCTCTCATACATAAATTACAATCTTTAAAACATAGCTTAGTCTCTGTTACAAGATGGCTACTAAATCGACGAAGTGAATTTGAACAAGCTATTTTAGTTCGCATCACCTATATTCTATATTCTCTCGTGCTATTTTTATCCCAAATGAAGTGAAATACATTTTATATGTAAATATTTACACCAAAAATGTACTTCGAAGTTCGAAAATACACTAATGACTACTACCACAGAGATCAAGCTATATTTTAAGGACTATAATCATACACGGTACGACAAAAATGTTCGACCGTTACATATTACATTCTAGTCAACGGTGTATCTAGCATGATGCTGTGGTGCATAAAAGGATGAATGGATCGGAATACATCAGATCAATGCACTCAGGGTCAGGTTATCGAATTAAGTCGTAATAGTAAATTCACCGAGTTGATGGTATAATAAAATATTGCTACGGGTGAAATAGTATGTTATCATATTATTTTCCAGCAACGTTTTATTGATTACAATTAAAAGATACGTTTAGAGCAATGTGAAGAAATCTTAAATTAAAACCAATTTGTAGGATACATACTTAATTTTTTTTTCTTTAAGTTCACATGAAACCGTGGGAGAACCACGTTTCGGCATGAATGGGCCGGCTCGACCGGAGTGATGCCACGGCCACAGAAAACCGGTGTGAAATAGCGCTTGCGCTGTGTTTCACCGAGTGAGTGAGGATACTCTTGTATCGGAGGCCAAGACACACCTTGGTTCGTTGAGCCAACGGAGTAAGTGGTAGTACTAGATATTCGATGTACCTATATTTTATAGCAAACTTGAATGGTTCTCTACTGAATAAATAAATACATAAATGAATGCGGCTCTCCATAGATCAAAAAAGGGCATGTGATTTTACTTGACACAAATAGGTACATACTCGTATGTATAGTAATTTCTTCAAAATATCAGATTTTCTTATATAACAAAGAAACATTTGCTCTCTTATTATTATTATCGTAATAGCTATGATTCTTGTCTCACTTATCATTTATTGTCGGTGTGAATAGATTTACTTAATGTATTTTCAGCTGAAGTTTGCGTGCCGTATTGAACGTGTTTGGCGCGTGGTATAGAGGTGGTCTCCTTTATACTAGAATAGTTTAAAAACTATTTTTATCAGCTGTTCCTTACCGCTCTTCCACATTGTGCACAGCTAAGAGTGGTACTGGCATCGACCTGCCAAAGTGACTTTACTCCAATTGATGGAAAGCATAAGCAAAATTCAAGAGTGGTGGTCACCACACTCATTACGAATGTAGACAATGTAGCGCACTGACTAACAAAATACGACAGCACGAATACTGTCATTTTAGGTTGATCTTTTGTGCGAGGATAGTATGCCCAGGTCGAGCCGGTCGCTTTCAATCGAGTCATAGTTATAAGATCACATTTTGTGTACAATGTAGTTGAAATTAAGATAGTATTTAGTGTAAAAATCTCGATAAGTGGACTAATTTTATTCGATGTCACAATATTCTTACAAAACTTATGATATAAGATACAATTGAGAGTGATGACACTAGGTACCTACCGCAAATGTTACACTTATGTAAATATTTTGAATATATTCTCTAAGGTTGTTGTACTTAATAATATACATTAGGTGTATCTAAATCTATACTAATAATAAAACTGAAGAGTTTGTTTGTTTGAACGCGCTAATCTCAGGAGCCGCTGGTGCAATTTGAGAAATTCTTTCGGTGTTGGATAGTCCATTTATCGAGGAAGGCTATAGGTTATATATCATCACGCTACTACTAACAGGAGCGGAGCACCAATTAAGAATGTTTCAAAAACGGGGGAAAATTTTCACGCTACGGGCAATATAAGACGCAAACGAGGTTGCGTGGGTCAGCTAGTTCTAAATAAAATACAAATTGCACAACAGAGTTCAAATTGAATTATTTCCTTATTTTATTAAACGACTTACCGCCGACGCCACAATAAGTTATCGGGCGAAATAGCTCGCCGAATGGTAGAAAGAGGCAAACTCTCTCGCCTCAAAGACCAACGTACTGTTCTTGTCACACTTGGTGCGCTGCCTTTAATATCCATTGGAACTTGTTTCACTGCAGTATGCATTTGAAAATACAAACAATTCAATCGTTTCGTTTTAAAATCTATTCAAATTCATACTAACGAGAATTATTTTTCCTGTTAGCATTACTTTAAAATAGTGTAGCCACTTTAACACGTCAAGAGCAAACTAATGTTATACCCTTATCTGCGGAGATTCTGTTTCATATTTACTTTTTAAGATATCATATACAAAACGCAAATACTTAAATATACTCATATCATTTACTACAAAACATTAAACAACTTCTAAGAGGTTATATTTTGTTAGGAACTTTTAATAATGATTAATGTTTCTTATAAACAGGTTTGAACTTTTTTGTGATTATGACGTCAATAACTGTGATAAAGTATGACAATCGAGACTTTGTGTTGTCACTTATTTCAATAAAAACAATGTATTTATACGGCAATGATGACTTCTGTGTACAATCACTGATCTATTATTAAGGAAACGAATATTGGATACCATTTAGACAGTTTTTACAAGACTGCAAAACATGTTAGATAAATTGTCGTTTCAAATTTTTATTTCTTATTCTCTACTTTTTCTTGATTTAATTAAGTTAAATGCTGCACCCCAAGAACAATGGTTCTTCATAGCCCGATGTTAAGTGAATACCTTAGACAGTATTGCTATACGTCCCGATTTTGGCGGGCGGACGTCCCGATTTTTTAATCAAAATTGTAATGTCCTGTGCGGGCTGTCCCGCTTTTTCGAGATAACTCGCCGACACCCAAAGTGAAGTTATTTAAATTGGCAGGCAAGAAGAAAATAAAAATTTCCCCAATAAATTACAAATAGGCAATTAAACTAGTTCTTTCACGAATTAGGCTAGCATGTAGCAGAAAAACAAAAATATTGCGAACGAGCTGTTTCTGTAATGCTTGTCGTAATTTCTGATTAGATGCAATACGCTGATACGTCTTTGTCCCGCTTTCGACGAAAGAATCCCACTTTTTTCACTAAAAAGTCTCAAAATTCCGAAAGGACTAAAAAAATCTGGCAACGCTGACCACCGGCCAAAGAACTGCAGGGGCACAATTCGACCTACAATTTGAATGCCCAACAGTATTGTGAGTGAGCGTACCGAAGATACAAATCTTCGGTACGCTCACTCACAAAGTGAAAAGCAATGATAATTATTTATTAGAAGTTTTCTGTAGGGTTCGTGATATTAAGCATCCATCCGTCCATACATTTATGTACATGGCTCCGCCACAGCCTGTAATTGATCGGCTTACTGTGTGTGAATTAGCTTATGTAAATACATATGTGGATAACAAAGGTCATATACTGAATGGTCTTGTAAGAACTTAATGCACAACCTTCAATAAACCAGTGACAGTTTAATAATAGTCACAATCTAACGTAGCATTAGACTTGTAGTGAATGTATATTACACACAATTTAATAATGTCAACTTACTGAGCATTGCACTTAGGAAATACGTAGATACTAAATTGAAGAAAAAAAGTTAATTTATTAAGGAATAATTCATGTTATCAAAACTACACTAAATCAATGCTATCTATTAAAATGTCTGATAAAAGCTAGATGTGAAAAAACGCGATGCAAAAAAATGCACCTGAAAGTCTGCCTGCAAATTTTTGTTTGCCTTTAAAAATACTACTGCACTGATCCAATTTAATTATCAAGCTTTTTAAAAGAGTAGCCGTTGCTGGCTCCATTATTTTCTGTCAAGACTAACTAGTAAAGTTAACGAAATACTAGTATATCGCTATTTGCCTGTTTCAGCCTTGCGGAAATCCCTTCGAATACCTCCTACTGGCGGCACGACGGACTCGAACCGACTAAAACCGCACACGTCTTGGGTACTAGGAGTCGGGGAACCAGGTGCACCCTAGTAAGGAAAACCCTGGAACCCCGACGTACCTCGACTTTACTGTCCCCTAGGGCGCGCACGATCCGCAGCGTCCGCGCCGTCACCTGGGCCTACTTCTACTAGGCTTGTGCTTACGGAGGACAGAGATCATTTTGCGATCTCCGGCGCCTGAGTCGCTTAGAGTGCAAGCAAGCGAGCAAATAGAGAGTTATTTTTGGTTATAATATAACATTTGACTATTACTATAATATAAATAGTTTTATTATATAACGGACAACAATGTCTCTAACATAAAATAATTGTTAGTTTCGAGTTTTGTTATTATTGTAATTGTTAAACTAAAATTTAAACACTCATTTAGATAAAAGATACTTTATGAAATAACTCTTTACTTATCGTTCGTTATTCTATAAATCACCCATTGTCATAGCTGCCTGTCGATAGCTTAAGTATTTGAGTGTTAATAATGCGAGAGTACTTGTGAATGAACTCAAATGTTAACGAAAATAATCTTTAGGCGTAGGGCTGTCGACATATATTTTATGTGAATTATTTTGTGAATGTGAGTTATTAGAGTTACTGGATTTATTGTTTGACAATTGACACTTAGTTTTACAGTAGGTACTTATTTTTACCTCAGAATACATAAATCCCTATTTAACCAACTTCAAAGAGAAGGAGTTTGTTAGTTACACTAAATACTTCATTTGCACGCGTCTCAAGTGATATTTTTATGATCAGTGAACGTGTGTACTCAAACTAGAACACATTTTTAAATGGTTTTATTTAGCTCACCCCGTTTGTTTTTTTCTTTCTTGGGTCAAATTTTTACTTGAATAAATTGAAATGAGATAGAACTTTAGCACAATAAGTTTTAAATTTCATGGGCAGCAGACTAAGGGATGAAGGATGTTACTAATGATACTTTTATTGTCAGATACAGTTGAATAATGATTTTCCACTGATACTAGAAAGTTATGGTATTTTCAAAGCAGTTGACAATAAAATTTTAAATATGGACAAAAATACAATTGGCTACCAATCGAAACATAACATGGTATAAAACCGACAACCCTACAAAGTAAATAAATAATTTTCTCATAGAAATATTTTTGGGTAAGTGAACTCCGTAAGTAAGTTTGGTATTTGTTTGGGAACGATTGAAACTTGGCGAAGTTTA
Organism: Spilarctia lutea; assembly: GCA_916048165.1. Classification (NCBI taxonomy): domain Eukaryota; kingdom Metazoa; phylum Arthropoda; class Insecta; order Lepidoptera; family Erebidae; genus Spilarctia; species Spilarctia lutea. The sequence goes on from OU696487.1 coordinate 11,911,661, forward strand.
TCGAATATACTGATAACTAACGAACCTTATAAATCTGTACGAATAGTTGTTGTAATTTAATTCGCAAGGGCGACTTCCTTGTACCGGTCTTTTTTACTGATTGCACACATTCATCTACTCGTCTTCGTCAGGAGTAAGTTGTCACACTAAGGTAAATGTTGTCTCGCAAAATATCATAACTCCCAAATAATATGAAACAACAAAACATACGTCATTGACATCTAACGATGACACACCGACCTAGGGAGTTAATAATAATACTAAATGGCGCAATAAAAGTTCTCACCCCGAGTAGTAAATAAATACAATTTGCCTATATCAAAAATAGTTGTATTGTATGATAAAGGAAATAACGTAACCATTTCAGAAACTGGAGTATCAGCTCGGTTCACCCATCCAAGACTTGAAGTATCGTTAGGTAATACTCACTAGCCCCATCCATTTTGTTCCCCAAAAGCGTAAGAAAAGTGTCGCTTATCGTATCTGAAAATGAATTACGTTCTCAAAGAGGGTTGGCGTCAGTTAGGCGACCGCCTATAAAAGACAGACACCATTCAAAAGCTTTCATAACACATAGCAGAAAGGTGATAACAACAATAATAATATAATTTGTTTATTAGTTAACAATTATATTGTACTTACTGTCCCGGGAAAGCCGGCGTGGGAACACGGAGATGTTGCCCCTTGCGTGGGCGCTCCGCGTCGCTACCGTCACTCGCCTCCTCTACAGCGAGGGCACTGCTCGACCCTCCCGCGGACCTACATACACACATGACTATAGATGTCGCATATCATACTACATAGAATAATAACAAAAAATTGTAAGCCATTGACCGTTCGAATAGTGCGAATAGGTAAGCTTGGACAGTCATACTCGTATAGAGAAAGAGAATCTAAAAAACATTTAATTTTATGAAATATAAAATTCAGTAATACCGCTGGAAAGTGACCATTTATCATGATTCTCAGTGCTGAGGATACAAGACTTTTCAGCAGAGGATAAATGTTGATATGAAATGGTAATTACAACTCTTTTGAACCAAGTGTAGTTTTGTCTATTGGGTTAAATTTCTGCGTAAGTGTGTGTATAAGATGAGCACGCGTGTTTGTATATTGTCTTCTATGATTTTCTAATGTACAAATATCAGTCAGCTTAACCAGTTTTCAAAATAAGATTAACACGGGATTAAAGTGTTGCGAATGCAACAATGCGGCATGGTGACCCTCACTAGTCGGCCTAATGATGCTTTTGCATCATTGGGCCTCCGGTCTCGCACTCACCAACGAAACACGACAGCTCAAAAGCTTTCATTTTACGTTGATCTTCTCTGCAAGGAAGTTAGTACCGTCCTGGTCAAGCTGGCATGTTCGCGCTGAAATCAGCGTGGCTCTACTACCAATATAATATACAGTTTGTTCTTGATTTTACCACTTCTTGAAAAATTAGATTTCTGACAATGAAGAGATTTACCCCAGAAACTAATGCAATTTTGATTTTGAATTCACTTTGAGTCGACCTTGACCTGAAAGCCATAATGAATTATTCCCAAATGAAAGCAAATACAAATAAAATGTAAAATTAGGTTTTCGTGTTTTAGTTAGATTATGACAATAGGCAGACAGTTAGTTATGATTCTTAAGGTGCCATTATTAGTTTGAGTAGTTTAGAGGCATAGAAAAAGAGCATCTTGGTTTCTACGAAAGAAGAGACCGTATTCAACCGTAAGTGGCCCTTTTTTTATTCCGATAATACTTTTACGGGAGATGTAGGGCGTGTGTTGGACTACCGGAGGACCGTTGTACCCACTAAACCCCGTGGCGGCCTACCTCGGCAGCGGCAGGCGGGTGGAACTCCGGTGTCGAGACACAAGTGCATTGCCATTCTTTGACTGTCTAGAATAAGGTTTTTCGTTCACCTCACTTACTAGGTGAAATAAAACAATTCGTAAAAAGGCTTGGGGATAGAAAATTTAGTTAACATGAAGATTGAAGGATTTGCAAGATAGTTGTTACTTAGTTAAGAGAATAATTATTCGAAAAAAAAAGTATATCATGTTTTTTGACGTGACAATGTCTAATAAATCGATGAACGCAGGCTGCACGCACGAATAAGGATGACTCATTGTCCCGTTATGCGTATTGTCCCGTTATGCTTATTGTCCCGTTACGCTCACAAATGATTCAGTTTTATTCATAACAGTATGCAATCATTTCATCAAAGTATTGTTATGACGTTGTCCCGTTAAAGTATCGTCCGTAAACCGACTTTACAGACAACCAATTTTATTTGTAATTCAATAAAAATAGTGTTTTTTTCATGAAATAAAAACTTATGTCGAAACTGGACTAAACATAGAAACAAGATAGTTAGTACCCAAGAGGTATATCTATTCTTTTACGTAGGGAAGTTGAATAATATTAAGTTACAAAGAATATTGTAACTTGTAACTAGGCATATAAGCAAACAGGAAATTATAATATACTGAATACTAAGTATTCTGTAATCCATTATTTATGTACAAAAACGTGTAACAATTTTCAATAGATTATGAAAGTCCTAACTATTGTTATCCAAATGTTTTTTTAAACCAAAGGGTCTTAAAAATTTAAGGCAATTCATAAACGTATGTCCTTTTATATTTGTTTACTCTATTACATACATAATAATATTATGCATGTAAATAATACCAAAGTACCTATTGTGTTTTGACAATAGACAGTTTAATAATATCGTTTGATAATATAAAGCAGTTTGAATATTATCGCTAAACTATGATTTTTAATAACCAATAAAAACGAAACATCAACTGAAATTGTTGTGCTATACATTCACGACAGTCATTGCTTCTACAGATATAAATAGGGTAAGACAACACGACACAAACATAAACTTAACTCAGACATGCACATGCAAATAATTTAGTACCTTGGCATTATAAGCTCTCAAAAGCTGCAAGCAGGCTATATCTCGTTTATACGGTTAGGAATAAACTTGTCGCACTCCATGCTGTACCTAGAAAATAAGGGTATGATTGGCATCAAACTACTTCTATAAACATATGTACTACATAATGATACGACGTAGATTGCTACTGAGTAGACTTCCTGTCATTTATTGTGACATTTGAAAACGTACAATCAGCAACAAAAGTCGCTTAACACATATGACCTTAGTGATAAATAGGTCCATAATATAGAATGTTTTAAACAGTGTTCTGTATGATTTTTATAAAATAAATTTACAATTTCTTCTAACAAATTTAATGAGATATTTCTTGAGTGGGCTGTGGTAATCCTACTACTATTATAAAGGCGAAAGTTTGTAAGTATGGATGTATGTATGTATGGATGTTTGTTACTCTTTCACGTAAAAACTACTGAATGGATTTGAATGAAATGAAACTTTACCACAATATAGCTTATACATCAGAATAACACATAGGCTAATATTTATAAAGATATAGCTTCGCCTCGCGGCGTTGCCCGCAGTTATCATCGTACCGCGGGTAGCACCGCGGGGTTCAGCTAGTTATTAATAAGTCTGTTGTCCGATGTTTCGATTTTTATTTCCCTTAATTTTCTTTTGCTTTATTTTAGCCACAATTATGTTTCTTGTCCAATATACTATAATGTAAACATAAAGATATAAACAGCTAAGCTATATGTCAGCGGGTTGGGTGCCTGGTGATCTGAGCTACAGACTCACGTCTAATTCAGACACCAGTCCTCTTACAATTGCTGTATTGTTGTCCTGTTTTGTATTGTGATAAGAAATTAATATTGCATGTATTTGGTGATTGTGAGAAGAGAAATAAAGAATTATTATTACTATTATTATTACTTTTGCACATACCTATGTGCGCACAGTTATTCAACGTGGAAAGTATAACTATAAAATTAACATTCAATCAAATGTAGAGGGAGAAAGATCCTCACTTGAACATCAAAGATTTGGGTACATTTAATTCCTGATAGATTATTTTAAACTTATCTGCCATATAATAATAGATTTTATCTGCATAAGTTTTTTTTATTTGTAGATGGTTATAAACTCTTATCAAACAAATATATTTATATGTAAGGTTCAGAAGAAGAAGCAGAAGCTTTAACAAAAACTGGAAATACTGGCTCTAACTGTACTCTTTTTAACTTGTTGTTGTTTTGTCAATTAGCAGCACGAATTGTCAATCGGAGGCGCCAAAGAATGTAGATACTATATAATGCCAAATTCTTTGAGGGCCAGAAGCTTGATCACAGCTTACAATAGCAGTGAATACATTTTTTAAGTAAAAGAAAGCAAAAACAGTGGCAATACTTTGCTGCAAGTGGATGGTTTTTGTGTAGGTTGTTTTGTTGTTTTGGCACATGTTGTCACGCAAGTTGGCATTTTTAGCCAGTTACGTTTTCGGCGACAGTATATACATATTCTCATTTATGTAACTGCTATTGTCATACTTTTGTATAACCCTATATCACCACTTGAAACTCGTATGTCGTTTTCGCTATGGCCAAAAATATTTAAAAATTATGAAGCTATAACTTAAAGCTCAAGTACACGCAACATCATTAAATGAAACAAAAAAATCCTTACTAAACCTCTACATAAATAATATGGAACCGGTATTAAATAGGCTTTGCATACGTTGGATCAACGTAAACCACAGGGGACGTAAAACGTTCACCCGTTCAACAGTTCAACCTAAAAGAAGCGCAAGGCTTTTAGGGTCACACTAAGGCATGCTACAAAAACCATAAAACTCATTTACATGCTTTTCTCATAGTAAACCCGAAGCTAAGTACTTATAGCTTACGCTGGATTGCGTGGGATTACGTGGGATTGCGCTACAATACGACAGGAATGTTTAGTCAAGTCGGATCTTTTTTTTTGTACGGAAATCCCATACATACTCTAACCGACTAAATTTAAAGTTAGGTTTTAGGTTTATAGAACGTACATTAATAAAAAAAAGTTGTTTACTGACTACTAAAAGTACCTAGGCATTGCAAATGAAAGCTTCTTCAGAGAGAGTCAATCTTAAAGGATTGCGTGTATTATTTACTAATTTAAATTAAGCGAATCACAAAGCTCTCAGTAATGGCTCAATTAGTATCAAAAGTCAATAGCAGAGCAGTTATTAAGTTACTAGTTCATTTACATTTTATAACAATGCTGTCTCGATTAACACTGCTAAATTGTATGTTATGTTTTATTCTAAGTGAGGAATATCGGTTGTATCTCATGGATGAATAGCCCTTGAAAATTTTGACAGCAAAAGAGAACAAGGAAATTGGAAATGCGCGTGTAGGTAACATGACTCTACCAATTTACTGTCTCTTGGAATTTTATTCTGCTACTGTTTTAACAGTACTGTGCTGATAACATCCTGAAAACTACTAAAAAGTAGCATTTCTCTATCTCTCACTTATTACTAGTAAAGTATCATTAAAATTTAATTTTCCAACTTACCGAAATATTCTCTTCAGGCGACTAATGACTTCGTGTTTAATATACACCTCTGTTACACGATTTTAATTACAGCGACGTCCAATTACACTCGCACAAACTTCACAACACTGTTTATATAAAAAACACACATTCTAATTTAGGTTCAACTGTATAACAGTTCTATAAATACGTAAGGACATACAACACTACAATTTTCGATTCTGTCGTTATATCGTATTGGAGCTTGATAAATTTAAATAAATTGATTTATATCGTGGCTGCCAATATATTTTATGTTAAACGTTAATACTTTATTGAATATATATTGTTACTATTGATGTCGGTTCATTTAATGATGTTTCAACGATTTTAAATGTTATTATCTAAACGATAAGATTACCTTAGGATTTATGTTGCTGAAATTAATAACAGATTATTATGAATATACCTAGTTAAGTATATTCGTTATCTATTATGTATTTCGAGATCTGCCAAAACGGCAGGTACCTAGATAAAAGAAACTTAAATTTGAAGTATAGTAAAAATTCGCGAGTAAGAAAGTGTTTTCACACACATAGAGATTAATTTTACATTTTAGTCCACAATGTGACTCATACAGATAAGTTATAAAGCAATTAACTAGTTATAGATGATATCAAACGAGATACAAGTATTTAAAATGTAACTGAAGATTATCAGAAAAGTTCTTCTACATACGAGTATAATAAGTTATAGGTAGACGTACGTTTATTCCGTCATAATATTGATGTTTTTTTTATTATTATTATATAACGGGCAAACGAGCAGACGTATCGCCTGATGGTAAGCGATTACCGCCGCCCATGGACACCCGCAACACCAGAGGCGTTACAAGTGCGTTGCCGGCCTTTTAGGAAGGAGTACGCTCTTTTCTTGAAGGTTTGAAGGTCGTATTGGTCCGGGAACACCGTAGGCGACAACTTTTGCTGTGCGCGGCAGAAAGTTTCGGGAAAATCGCACAGTTGTGGGAATAAAATTTCTGTCGCGTAGGACGATGGTGGAAAGATGCGGCAGGGATCAATCCGAACAATTCCTCGGAGCACTCCCCATGGTAAATGCGGTAGAAGATTCACAGCGAAGCCATATCTCTACGCAGCGCCAGAGTCTAGCCGAATTGGAAGATCCTGGCAATCGACGATACGAGTCGCCCTCCGCTGAATGTGGTCCAGAGGGAGGAGCTGGTATTGGGGTGCCCCTGCCCAATTTATCTTTATGGTGACGGATTAAGAAAGCGTACTACGCAGGACAACGGCACTTCAAAGAGAAGAAAACCTAGACTTTAACTCTATATCAAACTGTCTGGTCAGCATGGTATATTTGACCAAAACCTATCTAAGAAGAGGCTTATGTCCAGCTGTGGACTATAAAAGCTGTTGATAATGATGATCAATACGTAATTTATACTCTAAATAATCGGCAATTGATGGAACTTGTTAAAATACAATTATTTTCTTTTTTTTCATTGGATTAGGGGGCAAACGAGCAGACGTATTGCCTGATGGTAAGCGATTACCGCCGCCCATGGACACCCGCAACACCAGAGGCGTTACAAGTGCGTTGCCGGCTGTTGGGGGATAAGGAAGGGGATGGAGGAAGGTATTGAGTTAGGGTGTGTAATAGTGGAACAAGTACAACTCTGTTGTAATCCGTTCATATTAAAATAACCGAAATCGTAAATTCAGGTACAGATACGTAATTAATATCGTATACTATGTATACGATATTATTTATATATATATTATATTATATATATATATTATATTATAATACGTAGTTATTTGTTGACATCTGGTACACGATTATGTTACATCGGATCTGGAATTAACATTCTGAGTAATTCGCAAACAATATGATAGTTATATCGAACACAGCGGTATTTAACGAAATCCTCTCAACATACATACAAATTCGGGTGACTACGCCGGAGCAAAGAAACCTTCTTCCAGGAAGCAAGTATGATTGTAATTGACGTATAATTAAAAAAATATATTTATAGGATCGGAAAATCGTTTGTATTTTATATTTATTTAAACTAGTATTGGTCGCGCCGTTTGTCATGCCAATTTCGAATTTATAATTAATAAAAAGTAACCTCTGTTATATTTCAGACTTTAATAGATCTGTATGAATTATCATATATTTCAGGGTCAGGGTCATATTACCCTGGTACTGATATTTAAACGGTGTAATTTGTATATTTACAAAGTTCCACTAGTGATTTAACTAGATAATAGTCTAATGCTTCTGCTCCACCTGCGCATATGGCACTAATTAGCACGTTAGTTTAGGCGTTATTCCATGGGACGCGCGCGCACATCACGAACAAGTGTATTTTGTTTTAGGCGGGAACTGCATTTACGTGAACTACAATGAAGTGGTCGAGTAAATAAGCATTGTTGCAACTAGTGTAGCTGCTTCAAGCTCCATTGTGTAAACTTTAACCTTCAGGAATCAATTCTTAACGGCATTGTAACCTAAATGTGTCCAGTGCGCATTTTTAATGCCCTAGATAATGCGTAGTTTGCCATTGACATTAACGTGAACGCTAACGCAGATGTAACAGTAGCATAAAGCAAAGATTTTAACACAAAAATACTACATAAACTCTATAAGTAATATGTTAATACCGCAAGTAATAAGAACGAACTGTATTCGTTAATTACAGTTTGAAAATATAGCTATTATTAATGTTACTATTATATAATAACGGCTTTCAAGAAAATTAAATATCAGTTATACACTCTATTTATTCCTTCAGACACGATTCTGTTTTACCGTTGTAACATAAAATATGTTCATAAAGCCTTCGTTTTTATAACTATTGATAACGGAAGGCGCAAGTATCAAGAATAGCTACTGTTACAGTCTACGATGCGATGACTTACAATTTCATTGGATTAAATGCAATGACACGACATATACATTTTAACATTCATTTGAATATCATACCTATTTCTAATACATATAACGACCAGAATAGCAAAGGATTTATATTGATTTATTGAGCTAATTAGAAAAGCCAACTGCGTAAATATATGGGTATGTACAAGAGGGCGATTTTGTTTAGGCGAATTAAAGACTACAGAGCGATAAACTCTAGTGCATTCGAGTAAATGGTCTCTTATCTATCTGCGTGTATTAATTTGATATATTAAACATTATTTCTATGGTATAGAATAGTCAATGGGAACACACCAAGGAGGACATCACTGAAAAGAGATGGAAAGTTTGAAACAAACCCTCTACCAATTCGTCTGCCCAACGTGGTAGGTATAGCAGGCCATAACCGCTTTTCTAATGAGAGATCTTTATTCAGTTCTTAACTGTTAAAGACTATATTTAGTTATTTATTTAATTTAAATAAACTGATATTGACAATTATATATTGTGCTGGTTAGTCAATATTTATGGCACCACGTGTCTACGGCGAACGTAACATTTAAATTAAGAGTCTAATAATGAATTACCTACACGAGTAATATAGGCATATTATTAATGAATATAATTTTTTTTCAACTCTTATCGTGTTACTATGTGGCGGTTGATAAGTCTCGCGTAATAACTCCGCATTGAAATCGTAAACATATTGTATTGTTTAAAAAGGTTTTATCGTTTTATATGTCAATAATATGATAATTTTAGATATCATTAAAACGTAAACATATTTTGTTGACGAATAAACTATATCGTTTATCGTTGGAATTAGGTTAAAAAAATTAAGAGTTCATTAAAATCTTAAACCGGTTTTTATGTTTGAGAGTTACTTCATTTCATTTTTTTTTTAAATTTTGAGTATTCTAAATCGTAAACTATTGGGTCTAATAAACAACCCCTAAAGGCATCAAAGTATTTAACACTTCTCCCTCTACGTAACGATATAACGATGACCATTTTATAACTAATATTAAATTCAATACATAAACCAAATATCAACGATAAACACACATCGATTTTATAATAGGTAAACTATTTTATAGCTGTCAAAACCCATAAATAAACACAATTTGATTTGATTAAACGTTCCAACATAACATTATTTCATAATTACACTAAGCCAAGTCACTATACCGTATCACTGAAACACAAGTTCGTTTTAAGAGTACGATGTTTTTGTGAACATATAAAGCTTTAAATATCACTAATAGACGATATTAATAAACATTTAGTCCATTCTTTGGATAGACCTAGTACACACTGTCTACGTACAATGCCGGAGAGCTGTCATCTGGGTAAAAAAAAAATAAACAAAGGATATTCAACCTTCTTGCCATGAAATTATTGTTTGAAATAAGGGAAAAGCTACCGGTGCTAGGGAAACATGCGCAGTGGTGTGTTGCGCAGAATATTGATTGCAATCATATGTATGATGGAAGATATGGCGGAAAATTTGATTTCCTTATGAAAATATTATGTTTTGTATTGCTGTAAATTTGCCACAACTAAATATAACACACTGAGGTACTAATGTGTAAAGTTCCATGTCGAAGCCTTAGTTTAAAATTCTTTTCTAAATATAAAAAAGACATTTCTTATTTTAAATTTCTAAATAAACACGATACTTCACCCCATTTTTGTACAACACGCTTAGCATGCGTAACGGCGATCATGATAAAATAAGCTTAAATTATATATTTAGGTCCTTCTTCATGACATATTATGTGTGTTTTCAAACTCACTACTTACATGCTACGGTAACTTTGATTTTTTATGTATTGTCTGCATTTAAAATAATACTCGTAAAATTCACAAAAAAATTACGAATTACTGAGACTGTTACGCATCTGTTACGCTGTCGTTTAAAGCGCTCTGTGCAAAACAAATCAAAAATTAATTGAAACATCTACACATATACACAAATAAAAAATTTTTAGTGTTTGTTTATGATATTAAAATAACTGCTTTTTATTAAATGCATGTGTATGTATAAACGGTGTATGTTTTTTAAACGGTTTTATTTAGCTCACCCCGTTTGTTTTATTCTTGGGTCAAATTTAGTAATACAAATTTCACCCTCTTCCTGTCAACCGATTAATCTGAAATTTTGTATACACTTTGGATTTTGGTGACAATACAATTATGTTTATTCATTATCATTATAAATCCAAGATGGCGGCCGCTACAAAATGGCGGATAACGTAGGTTTTATCAATCCCATCAATATGGGTATCAAATGAAAGGGCTCAACAAGCAGAATACAATACACTATAAAAAATTGAAATCCAAGATGGCGGCCGCTACAAAATGGCGGATAACGTAGGTTTTATCAATCCCATCAATATGGGTATCAAATGAAAGGGCTCAACAAGCAGAATACAATATACTATAAAAAATTGAAATCCAAGATGGCGGCCGCTACAAAATGGCGGATAACGTAGGTTTTATCAATCCCATCAATATGGGTATCAAATGAAAGGGCTCAACAAGCAGAATACAATATACTATAAAAAATTGAAATAATGAAGCACTAAATGAATTAAACAGAATGCGAAATAAAAACTAAAAACTAGAAAATAAAAATAGGTAAAAAAACTTTTTAAGTTAAACGGTTTTATGTTAAACATAAGATAAATGTACTAAAAACCAAAAAATAATAAAATAGATACAGTCGTGGGAATTATAAACATATGCATAGACTAGACTAAAATAAAACCGTGGGGCACGTCAATTGTCTACAAATTATCGACTTAATGTGCGATAGAAGAATCGTTTAATTCGTCGTTAGGCAGTTGGCCCGCAGACGGAGAGGAAATTACTTACTATTTTCATGCTCATGGAAATTCCAATAGTTATACACTCCATGTTAACCCCACGGTTTTATTTTAGTCTAGTCTATGCATATGTTTATAATTCCCACGACTGTATCTATTTTATTATTTTTTGGTTTTTAGTACATTTATCTTATGTTTAACATAAAACCGTTTAACTTAAAAAGTTTTTTTACCTATTTTTTAAAAGTCCTAATATGGAAAATCACTAAAGACTCGTTGTGTTTCGAATTTGGACCATGTGTTTATTTAACTTTATTTCTTGTTCTTTATCGTTTTACTTAAACTAATTGTCGCCCAGTATTCGAAATGCGACAATTTTTTTTTTTAACTTTCTGCCCTTTTCCTCTGTATAACTTTAAAAGTGCCAAATTCATGCTCCTCCGTAAAAAGGGGTACAAAGTTTATACTTGCCGTGTTAATATATATATAAAACAAAGTAATGTTATTTATACTCCTTATAACTTGAGAATGGCTGTACCAATATTTGTATTTTTGAATTTGTCTTCGTCTGGAATGGCATAATAAATATTTAAATTTATTTATCAATAAAAATATCTTTAAAAAACAAACATGATCTGCTGCACTCATTCATAGACTGTTAGGCGGAACGAAGTTTGCCGGATCAGCTACTATTTAGATAAGTGCAATATGATGTAAATACGTTCTAATTAGGACAAAAAAAAATTAAGATTACTTTGTAGTAATCTTAATTTTTTTTTGTCCGCTTGTACGCTTAAAAAATATGCTTAATGTTGGGTCAATGACGAGAATGTTGACCCCAAGGGCACTAGGTTATCAGACGTAAGGAAATGTTGAAGCTCTGATAAAGTTTATTGTGCCCAAAATTAACATACTTCTATAGAAAATTGTTGTTGTAGACATTATTATACGAGCATTTATGTTGATAATGATTGTTTTTTAATAGTAGATAGAGCTTATCTAAAATAAGAGGACAACCAGAACAAGACGTCATGGAAATATTATACTTATTTTTTTTATTGTTGTAGGGGCAAACAAGCAGACGTATCGCCTGGTGGTAAGCGATTACCGTCGCCCATGGACACCCAGTGGCACACTTTTTACACCATGACAAGTCGAAAGAAATAAGAGCGTAAGCAGGTTTTAGTTTCGGGGTGTAGTGGGTTTCAAAAAAATAAAAAGATTAAGTGTGTTACGTAATATTATTCAAAAATGAGAGGTGTAATATAATTTCAATAGTGTAAAAACATTCCTTTGTGAACCGCTTAACCCCACCCCCGGCTCCTAGTTACGGCCCTGGACAGAAATGTCTAGAATAATAGACATTTATTAGAGATGTGTGGCTGCCAGCTGTGAAATAGCTCATGGTAATCAACAGATGTTAGCTTATGAACGTTCTTTTCAAAATATCAATTATAAAATTATTTATATGCAGCAAGTCGGGGCGATAGGAACCGTTGAAGGGACCGCAGGCCGTCAGGTAATGGAGACCTCTGGTGACTGATTGAATGAAGGTCTGATTTCATTAATGTGCAGCCACGTCGGGATTGAGAGTAGAAATTATTTCCCCGAGACAGGGTCTGATAAGACATGGCATCGATTTGGGGAAAACTTGAAATAAAATGGTCCGTCGTCTATCGTTAAGGTGATTTTTACTAGAAACAGCACATATTCTTAGCTCCCGTGTCCCCGATTTTCCAACCCGTCAACAAAAAAAAAAGATCGGCTATTAATGATATTGATAACGATCCTGATGATGATTTCCATTATTGATTTCAATGTCAGCCGATGAAGCCTGTTCGACTGCACTCGCCGCATCGAGTTCTGTTATCGATGTTGTCGATAGATGCCTCTGGACAACATTCTGATTATCTAAATGAAGTCAAACCACTAGAAACTAGTAGCTACTACGTATATTATCTTTATCTTTGAAATACTTTTAACACATTTTAGAATAAGGTATGACAATTTCGTCTCGATCTGTAGACCCCGAAAGAGCCTTTCAACTTTGCAGACAAACCGGCCTTAAACCGAAACGTGACGAGAATGGAAACTACTTCAGCGCGAATTTGCACATTTTTACTTTAAAATAAGATAACCATTTATTTCAATTATTTGGAGCTAATGTAAGCATGGCGGTAGGTAAGCAGCAAGAAGACGATCGCACCATGTCAAAAGAATACTGTGGTCAATTCACCATGGCATGCTGCATGGATATGAACATTCACAGAATGCATCAATGGCGTACAGTAATCAATGGTTTCATAAACCACTTTATAATAAACCAAGGTTAACTGCAACTAAAGTTGTGTTAAACGAAACACATTTTGGAATTTGATAAATGAATGGATCAGCTGAATTTTGGAAGGCTGTTAATTATAAATTCACAATAATACAAGCTACTTACGTTATATAAAGCCTTGGAGGTTGTGTTGCTTCCTTGTCAAACGCCTGTAGAGACCTTCGATGAGATGCTGCCGGTATGTCCAGGTACGCCCTTTCTGGATCTGTGCGTGACATTATAAAGGTAATATATATATGTTGAATTGTAAACGATTATATGTATGTATTAGCGAAGTAAGTGAAATTTTTCTTTTGTTCAAAACGATTTTCATCTGTTTTTAAATTAGCTTATTTTTGTTGTTGTAGTTATTTTTGATTATTTCAAATTTGTACCTAGATGAAGTGGTGGTTTTGTACAAAGTTTTTGTACTGAAATGTTCATATTTGCGTATTTATTTGTGTTTAAAAAGCACAAAATCTCTGCAAATTCATCTTTCATTGAGATAAGGTAAACGAATATGTAAGTGGATAGAAATAAGACAGGGAATTCTGCAAGTATTGGATGAGGAAACCAAATATAGACTACTATAGTATTAAGTGACTGAGATGGTGAAATATATATCTAAACAAATAATTAAAATTTAAGCGTATTTTCAATTTGAATTTAAACCTTTTCAATAAATACATATAAAAGTATTTACATGGTACATTTAAAATCTATTTTTAAAATTATTGTCTGTCTGTCTGTCTGTTTGTTACTTACCTCTAAAACGGCTGGACAAATTTTGATCGGACTTTCGCCGACAAATGTTATAAGGAGTAACTTAAGATAATTTAATTTAAATAAACAGGTTTACAGTTAAAAAATAAAAGCCAAGGAAATAGTGTTTTTTTACGTTTCTCTATCAACTAACAATAGTCCTCTTACATTTCTCTAATATCTTCTTTTCGCTCTGGGTTTACTGGTAGGTGTCTACTAGCTAACCCAGCATCAGTTTTGGGTTAAGCTCGCCTTTGTATATTTTCTTGTACAAATCAGTCATCGTTAGGGTGACTCAGAGATAAAAGTAATAAATTGTAGCTTATTAATCCTTACATACTTAAAATAATAAACTCTAGATAAGAGATAATGCAATTTATGAATCATAGAATACAATTCAAGAGACCACCACACACACCAATGTCCATGGCATTATACAGTTTATAACATAGTGTGGCGACCTCCACATACAATATAACATACTACAGCGCCATCTACCGAAGTTACACTGAACTACGGAGTAACCTACAATACGAAGAAACTACCAACCCTGAATCGCGCAATTAAAGTTCTCGCGCCGATTATCATATATACAACATTCCAACATCAACTGTTGGGCAAGAGCCCGCCAGGCATGATCACGTCGCCTGGTCGGAGAATCCTCCCTTTGTGTTGGGTGGAACATGGCACGCGTTCCCCCACAATAGGGAAGGTTTAGTCCGTATAGCTTTTTTCAAGTTTTTTTTCTCTTTGCAGTGATGTCGCCCTACATAGTAAGCTCCCTTAGTCGCTCTTTTACGAGACACATGGCTTTCAAGGAGCTGGTGGTACTCCAGTTCTTAATCCACCATGCAGCACCACACGAAGAATTTGATAAACACGCCCCTACTTATTTCATCAAGTAAGAACTTTCGGTATTACATATCAAAATTAGGAGCATAATAAAAGGCAATGTAAATATGTAGAAAATTTAATTACAGGCAAAATATACTTACTGCTTATAATTTAAAGGAAAAGATTAGAGTGTACTAGCTGACCCGGCAAACGTTGTATTGCCGTAAAAAACACGTAGGGGTAGATCACAAGAATTTTATGTTATGTATATAAATATTACTAGAAATTATTTTTAATATGAAATACATACATTATATACTAGCTCGCAACCTCGTTTGCGTCTTATATTGTCCGTAGCGTGAAAATTTTCCCCCGTTTTTGAAACATTCTTCATTGGTGCTGCGCTCCGATTATCCAACACCGAAAGAACTTTTCAAATCGGACCAGCGGTTCCTGAGATTAGAGCGTTCAAACAAACAAACAAGCAAGCAAACGAACTCTTCAGCTTTATTATTAGTATAGATCTGTATTTTATATTAGATAAAAAAACAAGTCAAGACTCAATTAATTTGAAATGCCTTTAATTAAAAACTATCCTATCCTATCTACAAGCAGAACCAATCAAAACATACATTTAAATCTTAATCACCATAAGACGTCGCCTATAAGACATTCACAGTAAAAGGGGACCAGAGAATTAATTCGAACTCGCACTAAGCACTTTGTTCTTGGCCTTTAAAGGGTTATGACGTACGCAACGTGACGCTAAATCGGTCAAAGTCAAAACAAGATCAACATAATTAATTACACTTGAACTTAGCCATTTACCTGCGGAACTGACTCACAGACAACACTGACCTGAATATATCTATATCTTTTAAATTTATGTACGTTTTAAATTAATATAGGTTTTACGCTTGGATTCTACTTATGCTTTCCTTGTATTTACGTCGGATATCGGATATATTTATTGCGTTAATATTGCCTATGTGGGGGAACGGGTATCATGTTCCACCCAACACAAAGGGAGGATCCTCCGACCAGACGTGGTGATCATGCCTGGCGGGCTACTGCCCAACAGTTGATGTTGGGATGTTGTATATATGATAATCGGCGCGGGAACTTTATTTGCGCGATTCAGGATTGGTAGTTACTCCGTGTAGTGTAGTTTGTAGGTACAGTTGCGTTACTTCGTAGTTCAGTGTATCTTCGGTAGATGGCGCTGTATGCGGAGGTCGCCACACCTATATATAGCCTATGACGATCGCAAACAATATTCTAAATGATAAATTTGCATTGTAACAATTGTATTTCTTGTCTTTGGAGGGTAACTGACTCCCAACACACAGCTAACATTATTTGGGAGTCGGGGCTATACAGAGTTATGTAATCCTTTTTTTGTTATTTGGGGGAATGGGTATCATGTTCCACCCAACACAAAGGGAAGATCCTTCGACCAGGCGAGGTGATCATGCCTGGCGGGCTACTGCCCAACAGTTGATGTTGGGATGTTGTATATATGATAATCGGCGCGAGAACTATTTATTGCGCGATTCAGGATTTGTAGTTACTCCGTGTAGTGCAGTTTGTAGGTACAGTGCGTTACTTCGTAGTTCAGTATATCTTCGGTAGATGGCGCTGTAGTAGGTTATGTTGTATGTGGAGGTCGCCACAGTTACAATAAAGAATTATTATTATGAAATGATTTTCAAAATAGATTCAGTAGATCGAGATATTCCCCTTACGACCTCACAAACTCTGTATATCAACAAATCCACCTAGACTGCTAAACGAAGGTCTCCCAAGGAACGCCAACTATCCCGGTTTTGGGTAGTCCGTATCCATTCACCCTACCTATATAATATTAGTAAGTATAGGCGACTTAATTACATAACATAGGATATAATATTAAATATTTTTACGTGAACCTACTTGCATAAGCAATGTAAGAAACCATGACCCTCATTTCCTTACACAATATTGGATTCTTCCTTTAGATTACACAGGCAAGTGTGCGAACCTTTTGAATTATATAACACTCGCATACGGCTTAGGGTATATACAGTAGCAAGGCCAAAGCTATTTTACTGTTATTCATTATGTGCATCAGATGACCTTGGTTAATACGACTACGTTGATAAAACTAGATCTTTGCGTGTCCTTCAGCATTGCAATTACTCTAAATTACGTATATATTCACTTAATAAGTAATAGAAAAATCTAGCTTATAAGAAATAAGCTAGATTTTAGAAGCTAGAATTTAAAAATAATAATTTTATAATTTTACAAAGTATAACCCAACTACATAAGCCCTTTTAATACAATTTAAATAGCATGACACCCGAGCCATTATTACAAATCTATTGAAGGTCGGACGGTTATATAAATCTGTTCAGTAGTTTTAGCGCAACGGTGGACCATACGAGCATAAATAGACTACCAAAACTTTTAGGTACTTTTCTTTCAAACGTCGGGTAAAAACTAGAACTTTTAAGAATAAGTCACAGTTATAATTAGGTATTTTGTTATTGCCAATCGTTCCATTTTATTATTTTTTTTGAAAACGTAAAAAACACTTAAAGTCTTGCACTGAAAACGAAGCATGACTACACTAACTGTAGAGAAGAGCTGAGATTAAGTTCTACGTTTGTAGAGGCCTCTACGACAAGTGTACCTACTCTACGAATAATTTAACGATCGTACTGTTGCTAACTGTTGCGTAAACATAATCTAAGAGTTTTTCTTTGCATAATTACTCATCATAAGTAACTGGTAATAGAACGCTACATGGTGAATCATAATTAATTTATTGGTGCTATGTTTTAAATTCTTGAAATTGTGTTTGTTATTTATCTATTAGCCAAAAGCTTAAAAAATTTAGAGACTATTTCTATTCACTGCGAAAGCTTTATGAGAAAGATATAGAACATAGTTTGCTAAAGATAGACCTACGTTTAGCATAGGACTGTTAAAGGCTGTTAATGATTTGTGGCATTTGTAATTAATAAGTACGTAAATCCATACTAACCATTGTTGACGATGCTACATAGATCTGTGTCAGACACCGATCGATCTCTGAGTCTGAGTCGTGGTTTAGTCCTTCTGAAGGCGGACCAGTTGCGCGCCACTGACAAACGAAGCAGACGATTGAACCTACACACAACATACTTATTAGATTACAAATAAGAATATTACAATGATGCTCATGTCGTATTTTTTTGTTTAGTAGGTATTTTTCCGACTTTAAACATATTTGTTAGGAATATTAAATGTACAGAAAAAAGATTAGATTAGTAATGGAAAAGGAGCCAGTTACAGTATACCTACTCTACTAAAAATCAAGTTGGCCAAGAAAAAATGAAAAATGCTTGATTTTCTTACTAAAGAACCCAGCTTCTGAAATTTATATTAAAAACATTCTTTAAGCAGATCCCGATTTCGGTATTTGACTAAATACAGACACCTACACTGTTATTCAATAAACTGTAATGGAAAAGTAACCTGTAAATATAATAAAGAGCCAAGTCTCTCAAGCTGACTGACGCAGGTGGCTGATGCAAGTGATTACTGGAAAAAGATGGTCGGAGAACACATGTGTCTGATACGCAAGAAGCCAACGCCTGAGTGAAACTACTGCTATGGCCAGACCGTGAATACGGTGCTTCACACGCTGGCAGAATATCCGGCATGGATGAAGAATGGAGGTTTGACCTCGTAGCGGCCATCGGAGTGAGGGTTCTCTGGCTCGGTAACAAGTTATGCTTTCGTAAGAGAATACGGAGCGAGATCGAGAGAGGTTTAGAACTCTCCCGGCCCGCCAAGCCCGAAAACAGGAGGACGACAGGCAATCTGTCACCCTATCAGAAGCAGGCCAGTGTGGCGGCGCGAGCGCTATGGAACGCGCGTACAAGCTGTATGTGGCCCGAGGTACGTTGGAATTCCAGCGATTTTCTTCCTAGGGTGCACCTGGTTCCCCGGCTAATAGTACCCCAGACGGCGTGGGGTTTTTGATCGGTTCTTGTCAGTATAACCACCAGCAGGTGGTGTACGGGGGATTCCCGCACAGAGAAAGAAATAGATGCTTCTCTTCCTTGTTTCTTCTACTTACGTTCATGTTGGCATTTTAGCAACCCATAAACCATTACATCTAGTATTACATACAGCTTTCCTATACGTATAAAGGCAATAAAACAAATTATAATACCGCAAATAAATATATCGGCACTTAGGTACAATCTAAGCCATCGATTCATTTCTAGGATACCGAAAGCTAAATATAACTAGATTATTTTTAACCCGTGTAGATTCGCACATAGTCATTACGCTTGTGTGTATCTCATCCTATGTTGTAATACGGTCGGTATTTGTATTTACATTATGAGTAAGTGCTTAAAATGTGTTTCGACTCGGAATTGGTAAACATATCTATCTAAATGAAACGTGTTTCTAAAACGTACGAATCTATACGATATATGCCTACTATAGATTTATACCTATGCTTACCAAAATGTAAATTGATACTCTTTCTTTTATGACAAAGTGGGCAAAGAAACAGACTGGTCGCCAGATGGAAAGTGACTGCCGACGCCAACGAACGCCTGTAACCTACATACAATATATTTATTACTAACTAGGGTTTATCCTGGTTACCCAGTGGTCTAAATTCGACCACAATTCATTTTGTCTTTTAGTATTCTGCACTCCTCCATATATACTTTAATTGTGCGAAGTTTCATACTCGTCCGTTCGCATAATTTTCGTGAAAAGGAGTATAAAGTTTTTTACCTATAAATAAGACTGGCGCTAACAAATGTGAAACCAAAGACGCTTATTTCGTAACTTTTCATTTAGTATTTTTTTGTCTCAACTGACACACTCACAACTCTGAGGCAACAAGCGCATTGTCGGCCTTTGAGAAAAGATTAACCAACCTACGCTCTTTTCTACAGCTTTCATGATCTGATAAATAGAGAAAATACTTTTATGCGATGCTCATTTAAGTGATTCTAAAGATGTTATGTGATCTATGTCAGACCTGAATAGATGTTTTAAAAGAAAATTGAATGACCAGATTAATTTAACGTATCATTGACGTAATAGGTTTAATAAAAATAAAGCAAACATAGTACCTACTATTTTGTCTTAACGATATGTGAATTGCTAGACTGTACACTGATGTAATTTTAGCATTGCCAACATGTTGCCAGACTTTTTTTTTAACTAAACGTTAACAGCGCCTCTAATGTAACTTTATTATTATCTTAGTATGATATTTTATTATATGAATATAAGTATGTATATTAACTATCGCTTGACTATACTGACCATTAACAAGTGTTCATCAATTTATTGGTCTGGCTACAAATCTGCCCTTTAAAACTAAATTGATTTAGGTACTTAATCAAAAATAGATTAGGGTAAAGGTTAATAACTGAACAAAACTTGGAGGATTAGATTTTAGACTTTAGCAGACTTGCTAAAATCCCTTGGGTGAGTTTGGATGAATTTATAAAAAAATTGAAGTCAAATGTAAAAAGATTGCTACGATCTTTGACATTCAAATCAGCGCAATCGATTTAGCATAATAGTTGTATCGTTGCGGGTCTCGCATCTGCTATGTTCCTATTCTTCAATCTGTCAGAATACAAAAGTAGTATCAGTACACCACTACAATTCAAGTACATTACTTGCGTAAGTGGTTTTAGAACCTACCCTCAGTTCCTCAATTAGCATGAGTCCGTAAGTAGCGGTAGTCGCTCACCATCAAGTGAATCTCGTTTGCAGCATAGGTGCTTTAATAAATATATTTTAGACAGGTTTATTAGTTAAAAATCCTCTAATCGTTATCATTACCTCCTTGGAGATAATGCTTTAGCCTACTAATGACCTTTCACCGTAAGTTAAAAATTCAATTTTTTAAATTGAACGTTATTTAATTTACATAGTTAATGTGAGCAGTTAGGTGCAGGTAGTTTTTAATGTAAGCTAATAACGGCCACCGATCATTGGGCTCAAGATGCAATAAAACTTACCTCTTTAATGGAGTATCATAGCTCTCTGAAGACGAACTTGAACTTGAAGTGTCACAACTGCTTGAATTATTATTAATGAGTTCTCGATACACTTGACAACTTGCACTTTTTTGTATAGTCCTATTTACAGTTTCTCGTTTTTTATTTATAGGGTTATGCATGGTGTACTATTGTATTACGAAACGTTCACTTTAAAATCTGTTTGAACACTAAACGTGTTGACTATCAGTAGAGAATTTTGTCATTCACATTCTAAATTTAAACAGAGATGTAGACCGGTGGCGCTCTCGCCGACCGAATAGCTCTGAGAAACGAATTGACTCACAGTTAATTAGATCAGTTTGAAATCGTTTAAATTATGTTTACAACCATCCTAAATTTATGCGCAAACATTTCATTCGTAAAACTCGTAAATCAATTCTACGTGAATCAACGTTATTTTGGAACGGGCTGTTATTCCAGATAAATGAATTTCAATGGTTTTTTTTTGTTTGGTTGTTTTCATTGATCAATATAACTTGATTGGACAATATATAGGCTTAGGTTAATACATAAGTAAGTCACTTTACGTCTCCTAAACACATCCAAGGTGAACCAAGGTAGACAATGCAACAATGCAGCCTCATGACCCATACAATGGTGGCCTATTGGCATGTTTCTGCATCATTGGGCCTACGGTCTGGTATTACCTACGAAACACGACAACATAAATGCTACCATTTTAGTTGGTCTGTTAGGTTTATTTATTATACGATTATACGACTGCCTCGGTGGCATAGTGGTAGCGTATGCAACTGTTAAGCTTAAGGTCTTGGGTTCGAGACCCGGGTCGGACCAAATGTTTATATGATCTGCAAATATTTGTTTCGGAGTTCGAGTGTTTTCTATGTATAATATGCATGTATTTACAAAAAAAATATATATATAAGTATTTATATCCGTTGTCTAGGACCCATAACACAAGCTCTGCTTAGCTTGGGACTAGATGGCGTTGCGTGTTAGATGTCCGGAATATTTATTTATTATCTAATTATTTCATCTGGTAGATGTCTGTCACCTCGATGAAATTCTAAAACGGAGAATTGAAGAAACCAGAAATCTACATTTTAACCTGGTATACCATATTAAAAATTATCTTGTATATATCAGTATGATATAGAACATAAAAGTTTCAGTAGTTGAAAAAAAAACAAAGATGAACATTTCAAAGTTTATTTTAACACTAATATAGAACCGTCATAGTACAATAAAAATGGAAGAGGGCTTATTAAAACCGACCTTGAAATTAAAACTAAATAATTAAAAATTACGATTCCTTACAAATCAACATCTAACTTCCTAGATTCTTCAAAGTCCTGTTGAATACCACAATATTTTATTTATTAAATTTTACAATTCTGAGAAGACATCATTTGGCAATCAACTCGGTGACACATGCAAAACATACTTCGTTGGGAACAAGTAAATACATTCTAAAGAAATTAATTCGGTGTAGTTTAAATAAACTACGTGGAAATATTTAGCCTAGCTACATAATCTTAGTCTCAAGTGCTCTCAGTAGTACGGCCGACGTGGGTTGTTCTGTAAAAGAGAAATTGTAATTAATGCTATGTACATTTATATCATCGCTTTCCAGAATCCACAGAGAGGCATTTTCGAGCTTCAATTATATGACCTTGACCTTCTCGACGTGACACTCCTGATCCATTGGTATCCTCTGTTCCTACGTCTTTGAAGATACGGGCACGAGCATATGCCCCACAATATTGTTATTTTTAAGCCCCAAAATCAATCGTTGGTTATTTTTACCTGACTACGGCGAAGCCAAAAGCGTAATGCCCCAACACCCTTTACATTAACAATTGCAGAAAAAAAAACGCTTTTTATTTGGCTAGGGGGGCTGGTCTCAATAGATTTGTAATAATAACCCGAGTAGCAAAGGCCATATAAATTTTATCAAATGGTTTTACATGATCGGGTTATTGTAGTCTTTTAATCTTTTTCTTGTTCTCTTATTAAGTGACACAAAAAATTAGTTGGTAAATACAGGTGTGATATGCTTCGGCCTATCCGTTCGCGTAAAGGTATGAGCGTATGCAAAACCTTCCCAAGTAATTTCAGTCATGACCTTAACCGTCTTGCTTAATTGCACTTAACGGATTTACAAATCAATTAAAAGTGTTAAACAATTACAGGAACTTTAAAACAATAGGACAAATTTCTAAAAAACAATACTGGATACTAAACAATCAGCCAGTCAAGTAGAACTATCGCATTACGGAACACATCAGCAGCATTTAACACTGATGGAAATAGGCCTTTGCTTAGAAGAAAGAATGTTTTGGGCTACTATACAACGCTGGCCTGATGGTATATATTTATTTATTTATTTTATAACTTTATGCACAAAATGTACAATGGCGGACTTTATACCAGTCTACCTTCAGGTGGTGCGGACATGAATGTAAGGGTGCACTACACTTTGAATAAGTTATTTTAAAATAGACAAAAAAGAATTAAAATTAGGTAATATGACATATCTAAGCATACAAAAATACATATCTACATATATATATATATATACATACGTACACATTTAAAACATAAATACATACAAACTAAAATCACTACATAGTATAAAACAAAGTCGCCTTTTCTGTCCCTATATCCCTATGTGCGCTTAAATCTTTAAAACTACGCAACGGATTTTGATGCGGTTTTTTCCAATAGATAGAGTGATTCAAGAGGAAGGTTTATATGTATAATACATGCATCATATACTAAGGCAACATTGCTAATTTTAGTGGTTTCTATTTTATGCCCGTGCAAAGTCGGAGCGGGCCGCTATGTTTTTATATACAACGTTCATAGTTTTTCTGTAGTGTATTTAATTTAGTATCAGCATTGCACCCGTGCGAAGCCGGGACGGGTCGCTAGTATGGTATATAGGGTTTTTTCAAGTTTTCCTTCTCTAAGTCGCCTCTTACGACACTCGTACTGTACTCATGATTTGACGGTTGGCCTAGTGGTTAAAGCGGTCGCCACGTCGCTTCCTACTGCGCCGAGTGTTGTGGGTTTAAATGGGACAATTCTTGTTCTCAGTCTGGGTGTTATTTGTGTCCGTTTCATGTATGTTTGTAAAATTACTCGCGACATAGGATGTATATACATTACGAGGGAGTTGTCTTTTCAAAAAAAAACTCGTGGAATTAAAGTTGGTGGTATTCTCAATTTGTCACTAAACAGACATTTAGGGAATACATTTAACAATATTTATTAGCTTGTCCGAAATACGGGCACGAGGCATAACACGTTTCTTGTCGTGTCTTTATGAATATCTTTCATTTGTAAGTAGGAAACAAACAAATATTCCAATAATAGAAATACAATACATTTATTTTAATAGCCTTATTGGTTCATTGTCACCAGTTTGGCATGAGACTGAACTAACGTAAATCAGTTTAGTACACGTGTGTAATTTAGAAGTTGGATTTACATTCTTGATACTATCATAATTCAATTCATTTCTCACTTTAAAAGTGTTAGAAAGAGCTTTTAGTGATGTTATTAAGTTTGCCCTACTATAATTATCAGGTAATGAATAGTGTACAACAAGATTAAAAAACAAAGGCCCGTCTACATAAAACTTTCAGTAATAAAATTTATATAATCTGCTAGCTGAATCCCGCGGTATTACCAGCGGTTATTGTCGTAAAAAAAGTTGCCAAGTTACTCCTTATATCATCAGCTACGTATCAGTGAAAGTTCCGTCAAAATAGGTCCAGCCGTTCCAGAGATTAATCGGCACAAACAGACAGACAGACAAAAAAAATAATTTTAAAAAGCGGTTATTTTAATATTACAAACAGACACTAATTTTATTTACTTGAGTAGATGTCACCCGGACCATTATTATCAATCTATTGACAACTCATCCGTTAAAATCGGTTCAATAGTACTAATAGCGCTACGGTAACATTTATTCTTTATATTTTATTATTCTGCTTGATTTTATTGCAGATCAGGCTAATACAGTCCATTTGTAGAATATATATTAATCATAATTGAAGTAACGATTAAACAAATAGCAGTGGTAGATGCAAAATACAATTTCCCTATTTTCGGGGAGAATTCCTTACACTGACACACTGGTATTTCCATGTACCCACAGTTGTTAGGTTTTAGATGTAAATATTTTATAATAACCTAATACCTTTGATAACGTCATAAGGCGAAACCGGTCATATGTAAACTTAATTAAAATAGTTTCCACTAGTACTTACTTAAGTACAAGTCAGTTAGATTCTAGAATGTATTGTAACAAGTTCTATCAAGTGCGGACAATAAATTATATAAATTATGAAGTTAAGTAACCTCATTTTTTTATAAGTTTGTGTGTCGTATGACAACTTGTTTCAAAGTAAGTATTTAGATATATATTGTTTTCGGTACTATGGAGTTTAACAAAACAACCTGATGATGAACCGAAACCCTTGCTTATTTTTTATTTCGCTTTTTGATTAAATCGTTTTCAGTGTTATATTTAAAAGATTGTAGGTACTTACCAAAGGATTTGGTCTAAAGCGGTAGGCAAGCATCATTCGTTTGCGATAAGCATCGAACTCGTCGTCTTCCGGAGATACCACATCAGATGTGTTAGCGCCAAGCCCTAAGTTGGACACAGGTTGGTTTGCTCTGCACAACAATAATAGTTATTTATGCAACTGTTGTACTCGTATAATAACGGGTTTCAAAACACGAATGTGGGTTTGTTTACACGAGATAATAGTATCAAATGAGTGTTTTAATACCTAATTATGTACAGTTGCATACAAGATTTTATCTACACCCATGATATGAATCCTCTATAAAAAAAATACTAATATCGAACAAAAATGGCGGGATACGCCGTGAATTCGAATAACAGTTCTTTTTTTAAATTTTGTGGTAGTGAAAGGCGCGTGCCTGAACATGTCTTTTTAAAAAAGGAGTTACATTATGAAATTTAGTACAACATTTTAACACTCGTTTGGATGATAATATTATGGTTACTATGACACTAAGTTTTCACTAGTCATTAATGTTGGCAATAAGTTAGCCGTTTCAGAAACTTTTAGAGAGGATTTATAGCATGGGTATGATGATGACGATAAACATCCTTACAGATCACTTTATCTTTTACAGGACAATGTGTATCGTTTCCCAAGCTAATAACTAGTTGTGATTATAATAAATCACATGCTATTGTGATTTAAATACGTTATCTGAGTATATTTATCCAAAACAAAGTGTTTTTATAAGGTTGGCACCGCGAGTGCATTGGCACGGTTGCTGCCAAACATGAGGGGACCCGATGACTCCTGCAGGAGAATTTACGTTCAAAGGGAAGTATGTTGCGGGGTTCCTCAGGGCTCAGTATTGGGCCCATTGTTATGGAACCTCGGATATGATGCAATCCTTCGCACCAGTCTGCCCTCTGGCCTAAGTGTCGTTTGCTATGCGGACAATACCTTAATATTGGCTAGAGGGTCCAGTTTTGAGGAGGTGCTTCTGCTTGCCGAGCAGGGGGTGGCATGTGTCGTGGGAAAAATTCGTCAGCTGGGCTTGAGGGTAGCGCCTCAGAAAACTGAGGCGATATGGTTCCATGGCCTACGTAAGCGCCAGGAACCACCCAGCTCACGCCTCCGGGTAGATGACACTGAAGTCCAGGTGAGCCAGTACATGAAGTACCTAGGCCTCATCCTGGATAGTCGGTGGAGCTTCGAAGAGCATTTCGGGCGACTAGTCCCCCGAGTACGAGGGGTAGCAGGGGCGTTACATCGTCTGCTGCCCAATCTCGGGGGACCACGGGAAGAAGTTCGTTGCCTCTATATGGGCGTCGTGCGATCCATGGTCCTCTATGGGGCGCCTGTCTGGTCTAAGGATCTAGCGTGTTCCCCCCGCTGTAAGGCTCAAATAGGGAGTCTGCAGCGGCTGATAGCCATACGGGTCGTACGGGGCTACCGTACGATATCATACGAGGCAGCGACGGTCCTGGCGCGATATCCACCCTTCGACATTCTGGCCGACATGGACACGATGGTCTACGACCAAATCCGTTCTGCCGGTCGGAGTGACGAAGAGACAGCGTCGGGACATGAGCCCGGAATGCTACGGCGGAACGCACATGCGCAAGCTCTACGGGCTTGGCAGGCACGGCTCGACATACAGGGCTGTGCTAGCCAACGCGCTGTTGGGGCCGTTCTGCCGAGCTTCGAAGCTTGGATAGGAAGGACCGACTGTGTCACCTACCGATTGACTCAGATACTCACCGGGCACGGTTGCTTCGGTGAGTATCTGAATCGAATACGACGGGAGGCCACACCAAAATGCCACCACTGCGGGTCCGAACGGGACTCCGCCCAGCACACACTGGAGGACTGCCCTGCGTGGGAATCCGAGCGTCGAGTCCTGGTCGGACAGATCGGACAAAACCTGTCACCGCCAGCATTGATCGCGGCAATGCTGGCGAGTGGTGAGGGATGGGAAGCCGCGGTCTCCTTCTGTGAGGACGTTATGCTCCAGAAGGAGTCCGCAGAGCGTGATTGGGAAAGGGCCGATCCCGCTCGAAGGAGGCGACGAAGGGGACGCGGTAGAGGCCGCTAGCTCCCCAATCGTCGTCAAAGGGTCGCTGCGGCCACATGTAGGGGAGATGTGGCTGCTGCAAACGACCCGGGAAGGTGACACCGCGTTGCGGCCGTGGTTGTCGTCTTGGGCGGGTCGTTGTTCCGCCTCTTACTGTCTAAAACGGTGTGAGGCGTAACAGCGTACCGCGCTGGGGGTGACTCTGATCACCCTGGGATGTACCTCAGTCATGGGGTACGGCAGAGGGGACTCCAGAAGCCGCCGATGCGTTCCTGGAGCTCCCCTTGACTGCCGAGGTAGGCCGCCGCGGGGTTTAGTGGGTAGACCGGTCTTCCGGGAGTCCCACACACGCCCTTCGTCTCCCCATGAAGGGTATGGTGCGAAAAGCATTCCCCGCGTAAAAAAAAAAAAAAGGAGAATTTACGTGGGGGTTGTGCGGTCCATTGCCCTTTATGGGGCCCCAGTGTGGGCGGAGGCCCTGAGGGCCAGCACTATCGCGCTTTTGCGACGACCGCAACGGGTGCTGGCCATCAGGATCATAAGGGGGTACCGCACGATCTCTTTTGAGGCGGCAAGTCTCCTGGCTGGAACTCCACCATGGGACCTGGAGGCGAGAGCCCTTGCGGCTCTTTATCAGTGGCGCAAGGAGGCACTGGAGTTGGGTAGAAGTCCTGAGACTCGAGAAATCGAAGGTCAGAAAACCCAACTCCGCCAGGTCCTCGTGGAGGAATGGAAGGAGCGACTTGGGCAACCCAGCGCTGGGCACGCCGTTATTGCGGCGGTAAGACCCGTTATGGAGGATTAGCTCGAGAGGCGTCACGGGACCGTCTCATACCGGCTGACGCAAGTAGTCACTGGCAAGGGATGCTTCGCAGATCACCTGTGTCTGACCCGCAAGGAGCCAACGCCTGACTGACACCACTGCGATGGCCAGACCGTGGACTCGGCGCTCCACACGCTGGCAGAATGTCCGGCGTGGGGAGAGCCGAGGCTTGATCTCGTGGCGGCCATCGGGGTGAAGGTTCTCTCGCTCGGTAACATGATTGCGGCCATGTTGCGGAGCGAGAGCGCGTGGAACTCCGCCGTTTCCTTCTGCGAGCAAGTAATGCTTGCTAAGGAGACGGCGGAGCGGGATCGGGAGAGGGTTAGAACTCTGCCGGTCCGCCAGGCCCGGGAACGGGCCAGGTACCGCAGGCGACTCGGGCGACGGAGATCTCAGAATGATCTCCGTCCTCCATAGGCGCAAGCCTGGGGGTGACAGATGAGGCCATCCGTCACCCCGGCAGAAGCAGGCTCTGGTGGAGGCGCGGACGCTGTGGAGCGTGCGTGTCCCGGGGGACAATAATGGGAATACCGGGATTCCCGCACGGTAGGGGGCCATCTACAAAGCGTAGGTGGCCCGAGGTACGTCGGAGTTCCAGGGTTTTCCTTTCTAGGGGGTACCTGGTTCCCCGGCATCTAGTACCCGAGACGGCGTGCGGTTTTAGTCGGTTCGAGTCCGACATGCCACCAGGAGGTGGTATCCGAGGGGATTTTCGCACGAAGAAAAAAAAAAAAAGGGGACAGAATTTGAAATTGATTTTAAGAAATAAATGGTGTATGGTCAGTAAAAAATGTTAATTGTCACATATGCCATAAGAATATTTTTTTACATTTACAGTGATATCCTACATAGAATAGTTTTCAATTATGGCATATGAGTAAGCCTTATTGAGAAAAAACTATATTCTAAATTAATATTGGACATTTCTAAAAGTGGTTTAGTCAATAACAAAATTAACTTAATATTTTATAGACATACGATTATTACTTAAATAGTATATATTATTATTATGTACATAATAAAATAAGGCTAATGGAGCGTATTATAGTTTTAGCGCCATTTAGAATTTGCATTATACAACTAACACCTGCAAACGAAGGTGGTGACAGAAACGGTCTGCAGCCACATCCCCTGGCAAGATAATATTACTTTTGACTTACTTTCTTTTAAATAATGCATTATAATTTTTACCTGTGCGTGTATTACTATGCAAGTGAAGAATAATTAGTACATACTTGTTTATAGGTTCGACTATTCCTGAGCCTTCAGCGCCGAGTCCCTGTCCTTCAGTCCATCCTAGTTTCTGAAGCATCTTAAAACCTGAAACAAAATATTAAGTTACTTAGTTAAGCATAGCATAGCATAAGCAGATAATAATGGTGCTAATTTTATTATATGAAAACTCTCCTAACTGAACTAAAAATCACTAAAACATAAATTTTGTTCTATCAAATGACGTTCTTAATGTGGAAGATTGAATCAAATTAGATTTGACACACTAAAAACAAACATTGTCTAAATAAAATGGCATTAAAGAAATTTGTACACTAAAAATACGAGAACAGTCAAGTTTCAGTTTAGAGACACAACAACAGTCTCCAACAACATTAAATGTAGTAATAAGAATATTTATTTCGATTGTTTGCCGATAAGTCAAAAATATGGTTACAATATTCAATATAACGACCTAGCTACAGCACTTAGTTATTTTATTATTTTTAATAAATGTCGGATTAGGTAAGATTTCACGTTTACATCTTTATTGGTAACTAAAGTTTTCAGGCTATACTTTACACAAAAATCAAAGTATTTAAATAGCGTAATTTATTTCTGTTGCGTTGCCACATCTGGATGCCGTCCAAATAATTAAAATTTAGTATGCATTCATCTAAATGTATGAGTTTCGATGTAAATACTTTTAATTTTGAAATAATTTACAAAACATATGCACACTATTAAGAAACGAGAACAATCGAGTTTACTTAAAGGAAGCATTCTATAGAAGACCCAAAATTCTGCAAAAATTAACTAAGTAAAAATATTTTAAAGATTCATTTATAAAAAAAATGATATTCAGAGACAACAAATCGATGTCGGGTAGTTACACGTCGTGCATTACTATAAACATTATAACCCGATCAAAACGTCGGGGACCCATAACACAAGCTCTGCTTAGCTTGGGACTAGATGGCGTTGTTAGACGTCCGAAATATTTATTTATCATCTAAAAATGATTGTCGCGAATTAGTCCCGCTATGTACATGATAGATATCAGATACATAGCTATAAATAGGTTAATGATTATTAACTAGAATGTTATATTTATCAACAAGTCTTGTCTATTAACAATTTTAATATTAACACCAATTACTGAAAAAAATACTAATGAAATGCCAATTTGCACTTTGCCCCCATGAAAGTTTTTTTTGACATTTGAATTGACATACAACAGAAACTACATTTACAAATTACGCTGATAGGTAACTAAAAAGAAGGCCAATGCCAAAAATGATTCATTTTAACACTCAAACGCACATACCGACATTGTCCTCCTTCAGTTTGAATTCTTTGTAATCGCTCAAGTCTGGCTCTTTGCCACTTTTCACCGCTGAATATTTCTCCATAAATCTGAAATATATCATGTATTAGCAACTTAAATGGAAAAAAAACAGTACCCAGATAATGCAATTGTAAATTAAAGCCAAAAGTGTCTGGAGGTGTCTCACATCTTTTAATCTAATATGTAATTTAAAAGAAGGTAGGTATCTATTAGTCCATTCACGTTAAGAATATAACCAATCGTTTAACCTTGACCAATGAAGTGTCACGTATTCGTACGAAACGATAATTTCTTGGAACGTGATTGGTCGCAGAGGGTGGGGCTTGATCAATACGTCACTATTTTTTAACACAATGTGCTATAGGTACTACTTTTTATTCACGTCAATCTCTTTAAATATGTATTTTATCCATTATATTAGAATTAACAGCTAGCATTTTTAGTTACAGTAACAGTGGACTTACAAAAGGCTAACGAATATGATATTTTCAAGAGAGCTTCCGTGGGAGAGCTATGCTTCGGCATGAATGGGTCTGCTCGACCGGAGTGATACCACGGCCTCACAGAAAACCGGTGTAAAATAGCGCTTGCGCTGTGTTTCACCGAGTGAGTGAGGATACCGGAGGCCCATACCCCAACTCCTCCCCCCATCCCCATTCCCATCCCCCAAAAAGGTTGGCAACGCACTTGTGACGCCTTTGGTGTTGCGGGTGTCCATGGGCGGCGGTAATCGCTTACCATCAGGTGATACGTCTGCTCGTTTGCCCACTATTCAATAAAAAAAAATGAAAAGTAGGTGTATTAACTAAATATGTAATTACTATTGTACTTACTTTTTAAGTTCCTCAGGTGGTAAGAAATCTCCAATATGATGTTTACCAGCTGCTTGTTTGGTCAACTCGGTGGCCCATTTCTCAGTTGCATTCATTTCCTTTGATCGCAACCTAATTAAAATAATATTTTATTGAGTGAAAAAGAAGAGAAATTTCTCACATAATTTACCTTGTGAATTTATCCTGTTATAATATTGTAAAAGTTTCTAAATAAATATATAGACTAGTCTGGCCAGCGCAGTATAGTGGGCCAAAACCACCTTTCTAAGGACAGGCCTATGTTCAACAGCAGACTATGTAAGGTTGTTTATGATGATAATGATGATGATGATGATGATGATGATGAAGTGAAATGTAATATTAGTCAAGTATAATGAATTGAGATGATTTATAAGAATCTGCTTACAATTGTAGATGCAAAGAAATACTTAAGGTCAGCGTGTTGTGTTAATGATAATACCTATTTTATAATGTTTACGAATTTAATTAAATATTTAATTTTCGAACTATGGTGATCATTTGTTCCAATTAATTAATCTTAGGTGACCATTTCTTGTAATCAGTTAATCTTGCACAGTGCACGTAAATAAACATCACGTGTAAGAAAGAGACAGCTCCACCTGTTGCATTTCATTCACAACACAACATGTGCCAAAAACGTATTAAGGTATTAATTTTTGATGATACGTATATGTATATTGTGTAATCAACAGTAAAGCATGTCTAAAAATATCAGCTTATATAATTTTATTATGTTTGTCCAGATTTCATGTTTGGACCAGATTTTTGTGGTGAGCCTTGGTCTATGTCCAGGAGCGCTAAAAGGACTATGATTTTTGACCGGAGTGAGTAAACTATCCTGTATATTTATATTGAGGCTTTGAAATGTACCTATTTTCTTGTACTGAGAAGCACTGATTTTAGCAAGAAGCGACCCATTCTCAACATGACACATTTTCGTAAATCATACTGAGAAACTTTCTAAGTTAATACTCACTCGTATTCTCTATACCAATCAACAGAAGGTATTATCGGACGCAATGAATTACGAGAAAAAATATAAATCACGTATAATAGGACAAGGATATAATAGCGTGCGATGGAAGGGACTATGTCCAGGAGTGGACTGCGATATGCTGATGATGATAGCGTAGCATAGGAATTTTTAACTAAATTAGAAAGTCGAAAGAACAAAACACTTTAAGCGGAATAGGTCAAATTTCATAAGTTTTAGATTATGTGAACATAAGGACAAATTAAAAAACAATTTGTTACTTAGCAATGGGTTTATTAAGATTTTTAGAAGTTAGTTAAAGAGGGGTGATTTGTGTATAAGTTAATTGTCAATTATTAGTATGACTTACTTATGTTCCCAGGTACCCTCTGCAGTGTCTTCATCGCTGTCATATTCATATTTATACTTGCCAGCTGCTGCCAGACGTTCTACCTCCTGTCTTTTCTTTAACATGTCCTGGGCGAATAGAGAAAATATTTTATAACTATTTGGGCCACGCAACTTTTTCTGCGTGTCGATTCAACCATGGTCGGTTCCTTTTAGCGTGATGTTAACTAACCTATCTTAGGCAAGCTAGCAAAACACTTTTTTTTTTTAAATATTAAAAATCGGTATGAGAGTTGATCGTGAGCAACAACGTAACTAGAGAATTTACATTAATATTATGTTCTACTAAATCATTGAAAAAAATGAAAAAAAAACCGGTATGGGGTTGAAATCCATATTCTAATATAATAATATAAATTCGAAAGTAACTCTGTCTGTTACACTTTTATGGCTAAACCGTTGCACCGATTTCATTGAAATTTGACATAGAGATACTTTGCTTCTTGAAGTAAGACATACTGCTTTTTACCGCGATAACCGATATACACGCGAACGGAGCCGCGTGTAAATGCTAGTTGGTTTATAAAAAGATTACCTGATAAAGGAGATTCAGTTTAAAGTTGTCTTCACACTTTTTCCAGTCTTCGCCGCTCAGGTTAGTGGTGCCATAGTTAGTCATTGCATACTGCATCAAGGCCTGGTTGCCGCGATGCAAGGCACTCAGTCTTATACCTTCTTCATCAATCTTTGCAGGCTCTAATAAATTGAGATATTATTTATATAGTAATTTTATCATTCATTAGAAAAGTTTTTGTTTTAAGACGAAAGGTAAATAAGTCATCCTTGTGAAAGCGTATTAAAATTTTAATAATGAATAAATTACCGGTACAAAACATAGGAAAGATATATTGATTTTTAAAATTTCAAGCTATTTTATAAATAATGCATAAGGCATGTTTTTTATTATAGATGATGCTAATAGTAATAATAACATTTTGTAACTCATCCTATGTTTTGTTTTGTAATTTTATATGTACATACAATAAAGACATAAATAAAAAATAAAGTTAACATTTCTAAAGTGCCTGAAAAGCTTTTTGGCTATTATATAGAATTATTCTTTTGGTTTCTATTAACTGTATTCAAATTATAACAATGAAAATTAACCAGTATATTTAAGGAACTCCAAAATAATATTTATTTCTACACCTATTAGATATGTCTTAAATTATATGATTACTTTGATGTCCTCGACTATGTGTCATTGTCATTATAATCAATATGAAACACCTGCTTAGTGCTTGCGTAGATACCGTATTGAATGGCATAAACAATGCGGGGGACAAAACAAGACCATCGACAATACATTACAATCGTCACGCCTAATTAGTGTGACTAATGCACCTTTGCAGTTTGACGAGTTTCAATTTCAATGGTAACTTATTTCTTGAACTAATGAATAAAAATGATTTGCAAGTAGGAATGTGGCTACATTCTTTGTTTTCGTTGTTCTTTGTCTATACATCTATACAAAATAAATAAAATTGGAATGCCTGCTTATAATATTAAAATAACCACTTTTTACTAAATGCATACAGGGTGTAAAAAGACTACTACCGAAAACTTGGGGGTTGCAATCAGACCATGATACTGAATAGGTTTAGCAAAAAGAAAACGCAAAAAAAAAAAAAATATCTAAGTCCTTTTATGTTTTTATCTGCTTACATACACATGGTACAACATAATAGGACCCAAACTACCTAATTATCTCATTTAGAAAACCAAAAAACAAATAAAATCAATAAAACAGCGATGTATTTTGATAAACAAAACAGCTGGTCGGGTGAGTGCAATGACCTTGGCCGGGCGCATAGGTATTCAAGTAGCTACGCGGTGCACGCAGTAATACATTACTGGCTTGTGGAATTATTAAAAACTAGCTGAACCCCGCGGTGCTACCCGCGGTACGATGATAACTGCGGGCAACGCCGCGAGGCGAAGCTATATCTTTATAAATAGTAGCCTATGTGTTATTCTGATGTATAAGCTATATTGTGGTAAAGTTTCATTCAAATCCATTCAGTAGTTTTTACGTGAAAGAGTAACAAACATCCATACATACATACATCCATACTTACAAACTTTCGCCTTTATAATAGTAGTAGGATATTGACACAATGATTTTTACGGCTACAATTTTTTTTAAGGACAACTGTTTGGTTTTTTTTATAAGTTTTGGGGTGCTGAATCAGCCCCTTTCGTTTTCGGTAGTCGTCTTTTTACACCCTGTATAGTATACATATGTACATATAACAAAATAACATTTTGTCTGTCATGTCTGTTTGTTCCGGCTAATCTCTGGAACGGCTGAACCGATTTTGACTGGATTTTCACCTATAGGTAGCTGATCATATAAGTAGTAACTTTTTTTAGACTACCGCAAGTAACACCCGGGGTCTAAAAAAGTATCAGCTAGTTTTAAATATTTTGCATGGTATAAAGGACAAATTTACTCTTTTTTTCTATTTTAATGAAGAAAGTTTTAAAGATATAAGAGTAGAGAACGACCAAAGAATTGTCAGAAAAGAAGAGAAAGATTTGTCAAGGTCAAATGGATATTTACACTGCACAGAAATAAATGTCAATTTGTAGAAAAAATGTGTAAAAGCTTTTCGATTATTCAATTTAGTTCTAATCTAATCCTACATGGGACAACACTATGTGTGATCCACAAATTGTGTTCTGAGTGTAGGTGTTCTTTGTGTCGGTTGGTTACATGTGTGTTTGTAAAGTCCCCCGCGACACAGGAATTATTCCTGGTACTGAAGTTTGTCTTTCTTAAAGATTTGATTTTATGCTCCATACAGATCTATTCTAATATTATAAAGCTGAAGAGTTTGTTTGTTTGAACGCGCTAATCTCAGGAGCAGCTGAACCAATTTGAAAAATTATTTCAGTATTGGAGAGTGCATTTATCGAAGAAGGCTATAGGCTATATATCATCACGCTAATACTAATAGGAGCGGAGCCCCAATGATGAATGTTTGAAAAACGGGGGAAAATTTTCACGCTGCGGGCAATAGAAGACGCAAACGAGGTTACGTGGGTTAGCTAGTTACATATAATTTTTAAAAATAATTGTATACCTATAGGTAGTAGAGTTGCAAGCTAATTATATTTTTTAACTAGCTGAACCCCGCGGTGCTACCCGCGGTACGATGATAACTGCGGGCAACGCCGCGAGGCGAAGCTATATCTTTATAAATAGTAGCCTATGTGTTATTCTGATGTATAAGCTATATTTTGGTAAAGTTTCATTCAAATCCATTCAGTAGTTTTTACGTGAAAGAGTAACAAACATCCATACATACATACATCCATACTTACAAACTTTCGCCTTTATAATAGTAGTAGGATATAGGACCTGTCTGGTTACACTACACATAAGACATACCTGGTCCGATGCCTTGCCCAGCACTAGATGGTAGAGGTGCAACTATGCCTGGAGGTTTAATATCAGCCATCGGTGGATTATCACTCCATCTAGATTTCTTTTTCTTGCGTTTCTCTCTTTTGCTGTCGGATTCTTCATCACTTTGAGAACTAGCCTCGCGTTTGACAGAGTGTTGAGAACGCTGATGTAAATAGCTGAAAAAATAACATTCAAGTTTACTATGAAAGTTGGCTTTGAGTAGAGTAAACATGTCAAATGCAGTAAAAAGGTATGAATTAGCAAGGAGTAACGGTTGGAACGCTCATCTCAATGATAAACCATACTAAATAGAATGTGACGAAAGGTAGGTATGTATGTCCATTTTATTTAAAGAGTATAAAGGTTAATTTTAGGTGAGTTCATTCATAGTTTTGAATTTTCACTTTTGTCTGCAGCCCTCATCTCTGCTTTATGATTTTTATGAGTATATTCTAAATTGTATACTGCATTGTCCACATATATATATGGCACAGTTACATAAAAAAGTATATATTTGAGTTAGAAGTAATAAAGTCACCTGTGAAAATAAAACTAAAAAGCACAAAACCTAGGCAAAACTAAGAGGGAAGTTCTATGACGAATTTAGCACTATTTTAAAGTAGGATCTAAGGAAGGCATCTTGCAGTTGATAAAATTAAAAAAGAATTAAATTATTTAGAATTATTTATACCTGTCTCTATCATCGTTGCAATATGTTTTATCATCATTACTCTCATCATCTTCCAAGCTAAATTCAGGCTCATATTTGTCCTCCGGTTTTACCTCAGGCTTTCTATCCTCTTGTTCACTTCTATACTTAACGATCAGTTCCCTGAATGCCTTATACTCTTTCGAGTCAGTGTTGTGCAGAAACCTGTAAGAATTTGCTTTATGCTATTATAGTATAGTGTGTAAACCACAACAAAGGATGTTTCGTTTAAGGCTTTATTCATCCCGGAACCAACCTGATAGAACCGTGCAGTAAACATTTCTAATCAGTTACTGCTACATAAAATTCATATTACTTTGGTTTGAGGGTCTATAACTATATGAAGTTTCTACTCTCGATTTAAATGATTAAAACTAATTGCTATAATAAGTATGCCAACATTATTATTAGAAACATAATGATTGAATTAAACTGCATCATTGTGTAAGATATGTACGGTGCAACTACTTTAAATTTACCACACAGTTCTATGATAATTGCGAGAAAAAATTTAAAATATAAAAAAGAATACAGCACGTATCCTCCTGTCGGGATCAAAATATTTTTACCACAAGGACTGATCTTGTGTGTGTATTGCTTTCAGCACATTTTCCCAATGGTCACCGTTGGACGCGACTTCAGAGGCGGCGCGGTGGACGGCCGGCGGCAACGAATCTGCGAGAACTACACACCACGAGTCAAAATATGTCTGCTGTCGAACCACGAACACACTCCTACCAATTACCACATACCAATCCCAATAGATACATTTATTACAATATTTTGTATTTTTTATCATTATTTTAATCAATTTACAAACACAACAACCATAACACATTTATTTACTCGACTTTAAAGTCATTAGATAGGCACCATCCTTATTAAGAAAAAAATACAGTTTTAAGTTTAAGTATACAGACAACTTATTTTTGTGAATAAATGTAGATAAGTTTAGGGTTTTAAAGTAAATTAAAAGATTGGACATTTAAATGTTGCAACATGTAAAGATCAATATGTTTGAAACTGTAAAAGTTTAGAACCCTGTGCATTATTTATGTATACCTATTGGGTTTGATTTGGGCAATTATGTAACCGATTATTACTGGTACTGAGTTTACACGTCAAAGCTTTCTAATATATACAATTTAATCAATTTGTATTTATATTTTTGACTAAATGTATTTTTACACATCAGAAAGCTTTTGTATCAGTTATCAAAACCACCTTTGCGTCATTATGGCAAGAAGCGACAATAATACAAAGGCGATTGTAAATCTCACATCACACAATCTTTACCTAGATTTGAAGATTTGAAGCCGGATTTGCTATCTTTGTCCTTCTTTGACAGCTGATTCAACGGCGATGGTATATTTCCAGGTTCCTTCGACGACTTGTCAAACGGTTTTGAATCAGACATGTGACTAGGCATAGCGCTCGGAGGTAAGGGAGGATTCGGCGGCATAAATGGCATAGGAGGACCATTCCCATTTCCAAAATTTGGTGGACCATTAGGTGGGAATGGAGGACGTGGGCCCATAAAAGGCATGTTGGCGTTGTTCATAGAATTTGGAGGACCGTTTGGTCCCATCATAGGATTCGGGAATGGAGGACCGAAAAACGGAGGCATAGGACCATTAGGTCCATTAGGACCACACATGTTGGGAGGCATAGGGCCACAAGGTCCATTAGGACCCATAAAGAAATTGGGGGGGCCAGGAGGGCCACCCATAAAAGGAGGCATTGGACCCCCAGGAGGCATTGGTGGCATAGGTCCCCGTGGACCCATTAATGGTCCAGGCCCCATATTAGGACCCGGACCCATATTAGGACCCGGACCCATATTAGGACGTGGTCCTCCGTTAGATCCTGGTCCCATATTTAGTCCCGGGCCCATATTGGGTCCAGGACCCATATTTGGTCCTGGGCCCATATTAGGTCCTGGACCCATATTTGGTCCTGGGCCCATATTCGATCCGGGTCCCATGGGTCCCATACCCGGCCCAGGCCCTACATTAGATCCATGACCCATATTAGGAACAAGACCCATGTTTGGGCCAGGCCCCATAGACGATGGACCCATATTAGGACCGGGGCCCATGTTAAGACCAGGGCCCATATTCGGACCCGGACCCATGTTTTGACCAGGTCCCATATTAGGACCTGGGCCCATATTTGGGCCAGGTCCCATTCCGGGTCCAGGGCCCATTAGACTTGGACCCATTAAACCTGGAGGCATGGGTGGAAGTCCCATAGGAGTAGGTCCCATATTACTGGGCGGTTCATTAGAATCAGCGTCTTCGTCTGAATTGGGCGACATCATCCATGGCTTATGATCGGAATCAGAGGATTGATTTGTAGGTGGCATTACAGGAATTTGCATAAGAGCTGGGATATTATGTGAGCCTTTGTTGTCAACAAATTTCTTTCTATCTTCGATCACTGGTGTACTTGGACTATGGGGACGATTGCGCGAGTCCCTGCGATTGTCGTTCCAACGACGATGTTTGTCTCTGTAAAAAGTAAAATCGTTTCAGTTATTAGAGCTATGAAAATTATATATAAATATTAATATATCTCACGCACAACACCAAATTCTGTTCCAAACCAAGCAGAGCTTGTACCCTGTAACCTAAACAACTAATATTAATACACAGATCTACATACATAAGGCTTTTTCTCAGAAGTGGTAAATCTTAGGGGGAAAAGGATTAGGACAATTTTATTAGATAATTTCATGATCTACTATTTTTCATGAGTTATTTTTATCGTAAAAGTAAGCGATTGGCCAAAAAATATAAAAAGCCCATTTTTTACGACAATGGGGACTTTTCAGGATTTCATTAGAGTGGTATCTCTTATGGGTCTGCAAATTTTTGACAAGACTTTAACTGGCAGATAGCTAATGATGTAAGGAGTAACTTAAGCTAATTTCATTTAAGACTAGCTACACCCTTCGGTACAGTTATTGCTGTGAAAGATCAAGTGTGAGGTGCAGCTAGTAGAACATATTTTACAGACAGGGACATGATAATCTTGTTTTTTAAAGAGACAACTCTTGTATTAAGAATTTACATTCTGTGTCGTGGGGGACTTTACAAACATACACGAAACGGACACATCAAATCAGGATCACACAAAGTGTTGTCCTATGTGGGACCCACAACACTTGGCACAGTAGAAAAAGTTTGGCGAATGCTTAAACCACTAGGCCAACCATGCAGTCTATTTATAAGATATTGTACATGGCATACAATCCTCATGGCCATGTCGAAGCCATACCTGGTTTTCTAGCCTATTGATTCTGATTGGATCAACCAGCATAACTAATAGTTTGATGAACACATTTGCATCACACACACATCAATGGGTTATCACAGAACATGCTCTAACTGGTTTGTAATCCAATAGCTATGTGTAATACGTGTGATGTTAAATATGTATTATATAGATTATAAAATATGTTCCATGCACCATGATGCCAAAGAGAGCCAATTCAAAAGCATTTGAAACCTTACTTGATGATTATGAAAGTGAGGATTTATTCCAATACAAACATGATATTTACCTTGGTCCTCTATCACCCGATTTTCTCCTCTCATCATTCTTATGTGTTATGTATTCTTTTTCATGTTCCTCATCATTTTGACCCAGTTCATGACTTTCTTTGGTGACTTCCTCCTCATTTTGTTTCTCATGTTCTTCCTTTTCTTTAGTGTCTTGTTTCTGCTTTTCCAATAAAGCTTTAAACTGACTCATAAAGCTACCATCATTGGAAAATATATTGACTGAACCCTGGTCATCAGATTGTGGAGGACTGTAAAAATCATTGAATCATTATTTTAATTACAAAACAAAGCATTATTACATCAATTAATCCATACTAATATTATGACGCTCTAGAGTTTATTTGTTTATTTTTTGTTGGTCAAGTCAGTTTAGTCAAATTCTTTAAGTATTAGATAGCCCACTTATCGAGGAGGGCTCGGGGAATCATGCAATGCAATCAAAAGGAGTGAAGTATAAATGACAAATGTTGCAAAACCATAAAATCAATTTATGTCCTTTCACTATAACCTTTTTTTGGTAAACAAATTTGTTTCTGCTGTATGACATCATGCTACCGGCATATTGTTGAGGAATGGGTATCATGTTCATTCAGTACATAAGGAGGCTTCCAACCAGTGAAATGGCATTTATAATACAAA
Organism: Spilarctia lutea; assembly: GCA_916048165.1. Classification (NCBI taxonomy): domain Eukaryota; kingdom Metazoa; phylum Arthropoda; class Insecta; order Lepidoptera; family Erebidae; genus Spilarctia; species Spilarctia lutea. The sequence goes on from OU696487.1 coordinate 11,953,370, forward strand.
TCACTCTGCATCAGGCATTTATGGTTGTCCTAATGCAAGGTTAGTAGTTACTTCATAGTTAAGTACTATGTGCATTTGATGCTACCTATTTATATTTATTTCTGTTTTCATTGCATGTGGAAATCACTATTATATTTAAATCTACTGATAGTCTTTAATAAAGGATAAAGATATTGCCAATCAAAATGTTTCATACCATATAAAGAGGCTGACACAAAAAAACTACATGTGTAACATGATCATTCATGAAAAATAATATACAGAACATACTATAACATTTATCAATGAAAACTACCGCGAGAAACCAATTGTGGCCATAATATTTGCAGATGGATGTTAGAATATAACATTATGCTTGAGGTTATCTCTACAAACAAAATTATTTTTGATTCTTTATTAGACCAGTGATGACATAAGTTCATGCAGGTTTATTAGATGACGCGATAAAAGTATGAAATAGTATATAGCGATGGATAGACATACTTGGATAATTTGGCCTGTGCGGCAAGTGCTGCAGCTTGCTTCTGGGCTTCCACTTTAGCCTGTATCTCCATTTTCTTCCGCTCGATTATTTGTTCCTGTTTCGACATTTGGGCCCATCGTGTACTTAGAGCCGATTTGTTTTTATTATCTTTAAAATGGATCATTGTTGCACAGAAATAACTAAAAACTAATTACTTTTCATTACACTATCAATACTTTTTGGAGTTCGGAGTAACTTTTTTTTTCCACAGAAAAGATAAAGATACGCTCACACAATAGATGAGGTATTTATATCGATTAGTTATTTGGATTCGATTTATTGTACCATTTCGAAACAATGCATTAAAAGTATGGAGGGTAGAGACAAGGAGTGTTATCTCTTAAGGTAGAAAATTGAAAAAAGTGTCCAGCATAAGTTGTAAATAACAGTTCAAAAACCTTCCAGAATGGCGCTGGTGTAGACACAGGGTATAGTACGAATTTAAAAAATTTAACATTATTGTCACTACTTGCGTATTACAAAATAATGTAGTAAATATATTTTATTTTCTGAACTGTGAATAGTACGTTTATTGATTTTTTATCATTCAATTTTATGAAAAAGTGTGTGTATTGGTTTTAAGAAGTTTACTCTGATGCTAATGTGGCGCCACCCTAATTTAATGCATTTCAACGGACACTTTTCATGTACACAGATGATACTCCTTACCTCTACCCTCCATAATTAAAAGGTAAATAGTACGGAAGGGTTGGAGGTGTCCATATATTTATATACAAACGTGCATAAATACTAATCACATTTCACAAACCTAAAAAGTTTTTTTCGGTTGTGCTATAACAATATAGAAAGACACTCCACATAAATTTAGTATTAAATTTAATAAACGAATTACTGAATGTGGTCATTGATCCGTATAATTTCATTAAACGCGTCTAAAATATGATATTAAACTTGAGTTTAAAGCATTCAAAATGCTTCTATCTAGCTATCCTATAGCAATGGACATAGCGAATTTAGGTGATTTGCAAATATGAAATGAATGTTTTTCTCTATAAACTAAAGGTAAAACATATTTTTACTTCGCATATTATCCTGACTATTACTAACTACAGTGCTTTCAGCAGCTTTACCAGAACTGAATCACTTAAGTCGAATCGCCTGCGTATTCGATCTCAAGCACATCCTTATCCAGCTGATATTCCAGTTTACCAGGAGTCAAGCGCCGTCATTGCTAGACCATTCAAGCTTGCAATATTATCATAGCCGAAAAATAGTCAAATGAAGTTGAATAAAAAAACGTAGACAAACAGGTTCCATTTGATTGTACAAAATATTATCAGGGTTTTAACGATTATCTAATAGACTAAAGGTGTCAAAACACTTAATTCCGCTTAACAATACTTGCCGTACGATTCGTACGAACCGTAACGAGCGGATGCAAGAGAAAAATTTAGAACTAGAATGAATCCACATAGAGCTATTCTTTTAGTTCACGTTTTGCATAATTTAATATTTTTAAATTAAAAAAAGTGCGTGCGTACATAGTACACATGTCATCAGTGAAACTTCTTTGCAAACTAATTATTAATAAAAATAATTAAGGAGAATTATTTAAATACATTTATATTGCTTAAAAAATAGTATAGTAAAATCTCAGACAACGAATATTAAATTCAAATTCACCCTTTCTCACTCTCACTAAATCGCTCTCTCCCTCTTCTTTGAAAAAACGCTGCACATCTTCGTGACGCGTTTCATACGTAAAAATTTTACCCTTATGCGCCTAAATAAGTTTCGCTTTGAAAATAATTGCTTTTGATTTTTTCCTTATAAACTTAAAACAAAGTGATAAGAAGGAGGGTACAAAAAACTAATTAAGCTTTCGAAATAAGTTGACGCAACATTGACGCCATGTTCTTTTTCTTTTCTTTTTTGCAGCGAGATCACTCGGATCAGCTATTTCTGCCAATGTCAAGTATTTATCGTCTTCGATTATCAAGTCTTCGTTTCTTCATTCGAGTCTTCAAGTCGTCGTCGTGATGAAATTAATGATAAAAAATATGTAAAATGTGGATGACATGAAATGGGGACCGTCTTCCGAAAAAGCAAAAAACGATCTTCCTGACGCATTGATTTTTTTTTTGGATGAAATGGCAACCACCCGGATCACTCGGATCAGCTATTTCTGCCAATGTCAAGTATTTATCGTCTTCAATTATCAAGTCTTCGAGTCTTCAAGTCGTCGTCGTGATGAAATTAATGATAAAAAATATATAAAATGTGGATGACATGAAATGGGGACCGTCTTTCGAAAAAACAAAAAACGGTCTCTGCATATTATTAAATGTCCCTACACCAAAAATGGTCGTCTGCCAAAAAATGTCATGAGAGATGCGCCATATTTCTAAAAAAAATCAAAGTGTGTAGTAATTCTTCTCACGAAAAAGGTCAAAGTTAAGTCGGCTATGTTGTTGTTATGCTCATTGCCATTCTGTTTTTTAGACTTATACCGTATTGACGATGACTAAAGTTGTAAAAATTATTGGTCAAGAAATATTAAAATTATTGGAGTTGAGTAATAGAAAGTAAAAGAAAAATGGTAAGATCTAGTCGTATTAATACTAATAAATAATGTTCTTAAGACTAAGAAAGTAGGCTCCGCCTAACAGGTAATAATTTCATTACTGATTTTTATCAATTGACTTGGGACTTTGGAACCAGGTGCACCCTAGAAAGGAAAAACCTGAAACCCCGACGTACCTCGGGCCCCCTGTGTGAAAACCCCAATGTTCCCGTTACTGTCCCCCGGGCGTTAAAATTTCGAAAAGTACTTTAAGTTTGGAAACAAAAAGAAGTCGCACGGGTCCAAATCGGGAGAATACGGTGGATGGGGCAGCAGTTCATAGCCCAATCCGACCAATTAAGCCCTAACGAAGGCGGAGGTGTGAGCCGGTGTATCGTCTTGCTAAAAGAGCACTATTGCCTATAAACAAAGGGGTTGTTTATAGGCAATTCGGCGTCGAATCGGCCCATTAGTGCCCTGTAACCGTTTTACCCTTTCCCTGGTAGTCAAGGGAGATCACACTTGTGAATTCCTGAAAACGGTGGCCATCATCATTCCAGCCGATAGTACAGACTACACCTCCTTCGAAGCATGTTCACCGGGTAAAGTCCACTGTCACAACTGTTCCT